>JACEFZ010000343.1:0-82500 GCA_014155875.1 Cepaea nemoralis | reverse complement strand
AAACGTGAGCTCTGTGCAGTGAGCCACAGAGGAATAGTGGACCAACCCATTTGGTGTGGTCAGTCACTACTCGCGGAGGGAGGGCTTCTGAGCATTTATGGACTTAGTTCATCAACAGATAATCCCCCTGAAAATCTAACTAACTATTCTTCGAGTCGTGAAGGGAAAACCGGACAGTAGACTGGACTGTTACATTCTGTGAAACTTGAGGCAAAACTGGACTGTGAACTCGCATGTTACATTCTATCAGAAGTGAAGTTGAAATTTGATAGTGAATTAGTATTTTACATTATGTGAGAAGCGAATGTAACATTTGACAGTAACTTTGTCTGTTACATTATGTGACAAGTGAAGATAGCATTTGACAGTAAAGTTGTCTGTTACATTCTGTGAGAAGTGAAGGTAACAATTGACAGTAAAGTTGTCTGTTACATTCTGTGAGAAGTGAAGGTAACAATTGACAGAAAAGTTGTCTGTTACATTCTGTGAGAAGTGAAGGTAACATTTGACAGTAAAGTTGTCTGTTATATTCTGTGATAAATGAAGGTAACAATTGACAGTAAAGTTGCCAGTTACATTCTGTGAGAAGTGAAAGTAACAATTGACTGTAAAGTTGTCTGTTACATTCTGTGAGAAGTGAAGGTAACATTTGACAGTAAAGTTGTCTGTTACATTCTGTGAGAAGTGAAGTTAACATTTGACAGTAAAGTTGCCAGTTACATTCTGTGAGAAGTGAAAGTAACATTTGACAGTAAAGTTGCCCGTTACATTCTGTGAGAAGTAGGTAAAACTGGTTTGTTACATCATGTGAGAAGTGAAGTTGAAACTGGACAGTCGAGCTAGACCGTTATATGGAGCCCCTAAAGTTGCGAAGAGAAAACAGCGGCATCAGGAAACATATAAACAGGCGTCTGGCATGTATACACAACCATTCCGATTGTTTCACTCACCCGCGGTTACAACCTGGCAGACACAGTCCCGTGGTGACGTCAGTAAATTAAACCGGAAGACAGAACACAGGCTGGAGTTTAAACTAAACAAATTACGTAAACTCATTCACTGCTCCGTGCTTTGAGCCGCTCATTCGTGTTCATATTCTCCCTGCTGCATTATTTGCGGCAATAATCCACGTATTCACAACATCCGTGTATTATAATTTGTTGTGTTAATTCATATATTAATATTCTGCCTGAGTTTTGTATTTGTAGCACTAATTCACGTTGGCATTCTCCCGTGTCACTATTTGACGTTAACTCACATTAATGGACTGTCTGTCATTTCATATTAATATTCTCCCTTTGTGACAATTTGTGACAGTTTACTGTAATAGTCTCCCTTTGTGATACTTTAAAATTCTCACTGTGTAAAAAGTGTGACGTTCATCATCATCATCACGTGCCGTGCCGGCTGGCGTATGCGTTCATGACTCTCCACAGATCTCGGTCTTTGGTTTTCTGGATCAACTCCGGTGTTGATATTCCTCCATGCCACCGTCTCAATCCATCCAGCATCATTTCTCTTGGTCTGCCTCTGCTTCTCTTCCCCTCGATCTTTCCAGTTGTCACGATGTTCTCCAGTGCCTCTCTTCTCATCATATGGCCTCTGTCTTACTGTTGTATATAGTATTCTAGTTTCATTAGCCTGTTTCAGGCAATCGTTGTTAGTAACTTTGGCAGTCCAAGGAATTCGCAACATTCGTCTCAGGAATCAAATTTCTGTCGCAAGGTACATTCCAAGATTCACAGCAATACAGCAAAACAGGTTCTATATAGCACCTAAGCCCTCTTTTTCTTACATTCAATGATAGTGACCTGGTGCATAAGATACTCTTCATTTTCTGAAATGCAGCCTTTGCTTGCCCTATTCTGCTCTTTATCTTCCATCTGATGTTATAAACGTCCCTAGATATTTAAAACTATCCATTTGGTGAAGAAATTTCCCTTCTGTTTCTATGTCACGTTTGCGTGGCACCTTTTTCTTTGATATCGCCATTGCTACTGTTTTCTTGATATTCAAGGAGAGTCCTTTCTGTGCACTCTCTGTTACTACAATGTCCAATAACTGTTGTAGATCTTTTGCATTATCCGCCACCAATACTGTGTCATCTGCATAGCATATATTGTTTATATTATAACCTCCGAATATTATTCCTAGCGTCTCTTTGATCTCTCTCATTATTACTCCATATTAATATTCCCCCCTGCGTCACAATTTGTCATATTATTTCACATAATCTTTGGACCACACACGAACACTCAAACACACATATGCACTCACACACACCGAGAGTGCAGAGAGTACAAGAGATAAATCCTACTCACACACACACACACACACACACACACGCGCGCGCACATTCACGCGCGGACATCGAGAGTAGACAGTAACAGGTTTCGTATGTGTACACACACACACACACACACACACACACACACACATATACACACCGAGATTGTAGACAGTATTAGTATTAGCTGTTTCTCCGTAACACACACACACACACACACACCACACACACACACTTACACACACACATAATACACACACATACAAACATAGACACACGCATACACACACAGACATATATGTGCGCACTATTCTCAATGTATATCTTAACATAGCAAAAACAAAGATAATGCATATAGATAAAACTAATATGGAGAAAAATATATATGTTAATGAGGAAAAATTGAAGGTGGTGGAAAATTTTGAATACCTTGCGTCATTGATTACCACCAATGGTGACACAATGAAAGAAATTAAACAACGAATATATAATGCTCTTCAAAGACTAAAACAACTGAGTAAATTATGTAGTGGGACAGACAGAACTACAAAAATTAGATGTTTAAGAGCATACATCGTTCCCATTGAAACATACGCCTGTGAGATCTGTACAATTATTAAACAAGCTGAACAGCGCATAAATGCCTTTGAATATAAATATTATAGACGTGTTCTAAGAATATCTTGGGTAAAGAAAATAACAAATGCATCTATACTTCAAGAGCTGGATATTGAAGAAGGTTAGCTATTAAAGACGACAAAACAAAGAAAATTGATATATTTTGGTTACTTGAAACGTGACGAAAGTTTGGGGAGAACGATAATGGAGGGGTATATCCCTAGGAAGAGAGGAAGAGGAAGGCCAAAGAGAAGATGGGTGCAGGATGTGGCGGATGATCTCCAGATGGGTGTATCGGACGCAGGACATCTTGCTTGTGATCGAGAGGTTTTCCGGAAGGTTGTTATGGGAGCGAGGTTCTGCAAAGGACATGCTACTGAATGAATGATTCTCAATTTGAGAAAACACACCACAAAGAGGACAGCAACAGTTATCATATGAATAAAACTTCAAGCAAACCAATGCAATCCCCGACTTTGGAGGTCAGACAATCCTTGCATGCTACACCCGGCAGAGGATAAATGTAAAACCAGGGGGATCCAGCGATAAATGTTCACACAGGGGATCCAGTAATACATATACAAACAGAGGGATCCAGTGATAAATATACAAATAGGGGGATCTAGCGATAAACGTACAAACAGTTGGATCCAGAGATAAATATACAAACAAGGGGATCGAGCGATAAATATGCAAACGGAGCGATTGAGCGATAGATATACAGACCCAGGGGGCGGGAGTATTGACATACATACAGATCGGCCGTGCGATAAATAGGCAGACGGAGAGGAAACTAAATTAGAACATTTAGGGAGAGAGAAAGAGAGAGAGAGAGAGAGAGAGAGAGAGAGAGAGAGAGAGAGAGAGACTGATCGATAGATGGTGGGACAGACAGACAGACAGACAGACAGACAGACAGACAGACAGACAGACAGACAGACAGACAGACAGACAGACAGACAGACAGACAGACAGACAGACAGACAGACAGACAGACAGACAGACAGACAGACAGACAGACAGACAGACAGACAGACAGACAGACAGACAGACAGACAGACAGACAGACAGACAGACAGACAGACAGACAGACAGACAGACAGACAGACAGACAGACAGACAGACAGACAGACAGACAGACAGACAGACAGACAGACAGACAGACAGACAGACAGACAGACAGACAGACAGACAGACAGACAGACAGACAGACAGACAGACAGACAGACAGACAGACAGACAGACAGACAGACAGACAGACAGACAGACAGACAGACAGACAGACAGACAGACAGACAGACAGACAGACAGACAGACAGACAGACAGACAGACAGACAGACAGACAGACAGACAGACAGACAGACAGACAGACAGACAGACAGACAGACAGACAGACAGACAGACAGACAGACAGACAGACAGACAGACAGACAGACAGACAGACAGACAGACAATCTGTACTTACAGCTGACATACCAACCTGAAGACAATGGAGACGAGGTGTTATGTTTTCCTATCGACTGTCCAACAAACGTTAAGACAAGTCGAATATGTTACCGGAGGGTCAAGGAAGGCTTGCATTTTCTGTGACCCTCCAGTCAAATATTGTAGTGCACGCATTTCTCAAACACAGTCCAACCCATCAACTTTGACCTGCGAGAAACAGCATGAAGTAGCGTGTGATGGGTGGGGGAGGGAGGGGTGTGAGAAGTTAATGTGTGGTGGGTGGGGATGAAAGTGTGAGGAGTTAATGTGTGTGTGGGGGTGGGGGGGGGGGTGGGGTTACGCCCACATTGATGTGTGGTACGACGAGTTTGTGGTGAATGTTTGCTGCTGGGATCATAAACGCTGGATTGACAATGTGATTAGTAGGGTAACAGTGATCTCTTTATTGCGTCTGTTAGCGTCTTGTTCTTGGAGCCGCCCACACAGCGCTGTATTTCTAGGATGTTGGTGTTTCATTATTGGTCGTCACCAGGGTGTGGGTGTGGTTATTGTGTGGGCACGTAGAGTACATGTGATGAAATATCTACAAACAAGCACTCACACGTAAACATGTAACAGGGGATCTCATACTAACACCTAGTGTGTCAGCAAGATTGAGGCAATCTAACAGGATTCATACAGAGATATCCATTGTTTGAGAATCCCCGAAGCCACAAAACAGCATTTAAACAAAATTACAAGTATTGATTTGCACTCATAGAAGTAGAATAAAGAAGCAGAGACAGAAGAGGACACACTGGACAACACTACAAATGAAAGCTATAGAATTGAAGTGAATTGAATTTTTTGAACTTTATTTAAATAGGGTTACAAATTGGGCACGTAGGCCTGTATTACATTCGGCCCTTCCAATCACTCACCCTTTGGGTTTCTTTCCCAGGGGCCATGATAAAATTCACGTAGGGAAAAAAAACATTTTTTAAATTTATGAAGGTTGAAGCAAAAAAACAAAGTTTTTATATGTTAGGGGACACACCCCCTTTCTCCACAAAACACACCCCGCCCAACCAACACAACACCCCCCACGCATACACACCCCCCCCCAACTCCCCTACACACCCCTAACCACACATAACCCCTAAAACCACACATAGCCGCAAAAACCAACAACACACCCCTCATCACCAAACCCAAAACCCCCAACCATACTACATCTTCCCACCCACCACACACACTCACATTTTCCAAAAACCCACAAATTTCACTTTCCACCCCACCCCCAAACCAACATACATCCCCACACACATTCCCCCACCGAAAAAACACACCCCCCACGCATACACAACCCCTCACTCCCCCTACACACACCCAACACACCCCCCCCCACAACCCACTTTCCCCCACCACCGAAACCCCACACATCCTCCACCCAAAAACAGGGTACACAAAACCACTCCCCCCAACACCCACACAAATACCCCAAACCCAAACAAAACATCCCCCTCCCAAACACCCCCCTCCTATCCCTCCCTCCCCCACCAACATAACCCCCAAGCCTTAACGATCCATCCACCCCATCCCTCCACTCACAAACACACCTCCCCACCCACCCATTCATCTCCGCACTCACCCACACATCCTCCACCAACCCACATATCCCATACTCATCCACAACCTCTCCTCACCCGCACGCAAATACCACCGCACACACCCCCTCCCACATATACCTCACTCACACACATCTTCCCACCCAAAACCCACGCATCCCTACCATATACTAACCCCCAAACACACACAACCCACTCATGTATCATCCCCCCAACCCAAACCCACAACAAATACATCTCCCATCTACCCCCCACACCCAAAACACCCCAACCACCCAGCCAAACACCCCTCCCCCACCCTCAAAAACCCCAAAACCCTTTTTACCCACCCGCACATCCCCACCCCAATCACACCTCCCTAAACCCACCAACCACCATCCCCCCACACACATCCCCCTTTTCCCACAAAAACCCCCACATCCCCCCCACACATCCCCCATTTCACATCTTCCCCCACAAATCCATCCCCAGACACCCATCTCCCCACCCCTCTCCCCCCCACCCACACATCCCCATAAAAAACCCTCACCACCCAAATAAAATCCTCCAGAAAAACCTCACAAAAAAATATAATGAAACACACCCAAAACCCCACCCCCCCAAACAAAACCATCCCTACACACTTTTTCTCCACAACCATCACAAAACGCATCCCCAAAGCCACACACCCCTCACACAAACCAACAAACCACCCACAACACATTCCCCACCAGAAAACAAACCCCCGCCCCCCCCCCACCACCAACCCCAAACAAACTTCCACCTTTAAACCCCCAAATATCCCCCCCCCCCCCCCCACACAACACAAAACACAAAAAAAAAACCAAAACCCCCACACACATCCGAAAACCCCCCAAACATTCCCCATTACAACCCCTCCCCCACATCCCTCCCCAAAACACCCACCCCCCTACACACACACATCCCCCCCATACACACTCACAAAACACATCCCCAAATCAGACACTTACATGATGCCTCACATAATCACTGAAACTAGTATGAACAAACCCCCAAACATTTTTAAACATACCCCTACACTGAAAATTGTCGGGAGCTTTTCTCGAAAAAATTTTTTAAAAAATTTGGGAAAAAAATTTTGACATATACATTGTGTAGCTTAAAAAATTAGTGTGCATTTTAAATTTCTCTCTCTCTTACCCTCTCTCTCCTTCCTGGGGTTAATCTTTTCCTCTCTCCCCTTCTCTCCCCAAAAATCTCCTCTCTCTCTCTTCTCAAAATCTCTTTTCTCCTTCCTCTTCTCTCTTTCTCTCCCCCTTAAATGTTCTCACTCACCACTCCCCACCCTCACCCCAAAAACCTTTCACTCATTTCCGCCCCACACTCACTCACTCCCTCACTCACCCCACAAATTCACTCATTCCCCAAACTTCACTCACTCACACTTTCACTCACTCACTCACTTCACTCCTCACTCACTCCTCCCCACTTTACTCACTCACTCACTCACCACTCAAAACCTCCCCCAACATTCACTCACTCACTCACTCACTCTCACTCAATCACTCACTCACACTCACTTACTCACTCAACCCACCCACGCACTCCCTCCCTCCCCTCCCCCCACCCACCCCACTCACTCACACTAACAATGGCACTCACTCTACAGTAATGTGCATGTGTTCGTATTATACATGATTATATTAAGTGGCATACAAAATGATAATATGAAAGATGAGAATACACAAACCACTATGGAATCAAGTGGCATTCAAAATGATATGAAAGATGAGAATACACCCAAAAACAATGAAATAGCATGTTACATGATATGCGTGCGCTCATCGCTCTCTCCTTTCTTGCATTCACACACTCACACACATGCGCACCCAAACACAAACACATCCACTCACCGCCAACCCACACATCCCATACCTATCGACACATTCACCACCCACACCATCTCCCGCCACCCACCCACACATCTCGCACCCACCAACACACACATCTCCGCCCAAGCATCTCTCCCCACCCACATATACTTCACCACCCATCCCTCAACCTACACATACTCACCAACTCTTGAGCTCTTTAATACCTTTTTCCGAATTTGTTGTTGTTGTTAGGATGAGTACATTTGTTTGTACGTATTGTTGACAGATCGATTGATTGATTGATTGATTGATTTAGGAACCGACATCACAGCATTCGGGACATTCCCATAAGCGCTCCGTCTCCATCCTCAGCAGCCAGCGAAGAGTTCCAACACTAATAGTTCCAGTAGCAATCTGATTATATGTCGTCTCCCCTTTCCTCCGAGCGCCGAGCGTCGGCCAGATCCCCTCGTCACACCTCGTTGTCTCATTCTTACCAGACCATGGTGCTCCATCTGCTCCTCCGAGGTGTACACGTGCTCCCACAAGGCCGCAACCACGTCTGCCTTGTCATGCATCAATACTCCACCAAATTTTGCCGAGCCAGCCAATCTGTCCTCCTGTTCATTCCCCAGCACACCGGCGTGCCCTGGAGAAAAGATCCAGGTGATGCTTACTACCCGTGACCTCCGAAGCGAAGCAAGCCACTCTGCACGAAGCTTGCCTGTTCTCACCCTCCTCAGCATGCTTTCTGAGTCAGTTACAATCACAATGTGTGTATGTATTGTGTTTTCTATCCAGCGGAAAGCTGCACTGGCCGCCTCCACCTCCATTCTTAAGCTAGATGTAGTGTTATCATACGCCAGGCTCTCCTGCACCAAACGCCGACCATTGTTGACAGATGACGATGCGTAGTGGTCACATGATACATTTGGGGCTCTTAGACTGGGAACTTCTCTGGCGTGAGTGGTGCGATCCTCGGTGAATGGGGAGAGCCTTCGCCTGTTTGCCATGAGGAGCATAGGATCGTCAACTGGTATTTGCCTCACGACTGCCAGTGCCCCTCAAGAAGCCAGATAAGTGGCATGCAAAACCCATGTAACCTCAATACTCCTTTGTAACCAGAGGCCAATAACAGTAGAAGTACCTAACCATACAGTTATCCTTCCCCAAAGAAACAGAACCGATAGATACCCAGCAAGATGGACTCTTATCAAAAGCATTTAGATTAGATGAAGACAGGAGGACATTCATAATTACTAGACTCCACTAGAACTTTATGATTGTCTAGATGTCATTGATATGTGGACAAATATGTCATTTGTGTAATAATTATTTGTGACATTGTGATTTTTGATGGTGCAACTTCTGAAGAATTTGAAATCAAGAGTGGAGTTAAGCAAGGTTGTGTACTAGCTCCCACCCTCTTTGGAATATACTTTTCACTTCTACTGAAATATGCATTTCGTGATCAGGATGGTGGTATATACATTCACTCACGCTCAGATGGCGGCCTCTACAATGCTCAGAGATTGAAGGCTAAGACCAAAATTAGGAGGGTACTGATCAGAGAGTTGCTTTTTGCAGATGATGCTGCAGTTACGACCCACTCTGAGGAAGAATTGCAATGTCTACTATCTGCATTCTCCAATGCTTGTTCTGAATTTGTTTAACAATTAGCAAAAAGAAGACACAGATTATGTCACAAGGTGCACATGAGGTACCATCAATCTTTATTGACGACGCCGAACTAGAGATAGTAGACCATTTTACATATCTAGGATCAGTGGTAAATAGCAAATTATCCCTAGATCAGGAAATCAACATCCGGATTGGTAAGGCAGCAACAACAATGAACAGGTTAAGAAAAAGAGTCTGGGAGAACAGGAAGCTTACTGCCAAAACAAAAGTCCTTGTCTATCAAGCCTGTGTCCTTAGTACTCTTCTCTATGGCAGTGAAACCTGGACAACTTACTCACACCAAGAGAACAATTTAAACAGCTTTTCATATGCGGTGTCTGCGAAGAATTCTTGGTATTAAGTGGCAAGACAAAATCACAAATACTGAAGTATTGGAAAGATCAGGTTGTGTGACAGTTTATTCCATGCTCAGTCTTCGTAGACTTAGATGGATAGGACATCTTAGGAGGATGGATGATGGTAGAATACCAAAGGATATCTTTTTTGGTGAATTACAGATGGTAAGAGATCTCAGGGTCGGCCTCTACTACGATACAAAGATGTGTGTAAGCGGGACATGATTGATACAGGCATTGATAATGCACATTGGGAGCAAGTCGCCGCTGAACGTGTTGCATGGAGGGCAAATATCAGAAATGGAATAAAGTCAAAGGAGAAAATTATTGCAGAAAAGTCACACACCAAGCGTTTGAGACGTAAGATGGTGCATGATGGTGGAAATGACCACGTGTTCAGATGCACCCACTGTGAACGGACATTTACAGCGCAAATTGCCTTATCAGTCACACTCGCTACCGCCATAGTTAAAAGTTATTATGCCTTTTTAAAGCACAAACTATCGTCTGTCAAGACGGCAAGGTGCCAATGGAATGGTCTGTGATGTCCATGGAGCATATACTTTCCCCCCTTATTTCAATAATAAAAAAGTCGCTTAAAAGTCGACAGGGTCGACTTCATTGCACCGGGTATTATCCCATATGGCTCAGTCTCTTTCCACAGCGCGGATAGCATCGCACAAAGCACGAACTCCGTAGCTCTAGCGACGACCACAGGAGTCTCTGAAAAATTTCACTTGTGAACCGAAGGAAGCGGCCCGGAATCGAACCCACAACCTTCGGAACCCAAGTCAAACGGCTTGATCACTTCGCCACGGAGGATCCAAAGAGACTTATTTCAATACAGAATTATACTATTATTAGACTGTGTTATTTAAGTTCATCAGAGTCACATGTGTATTACGGTGTCAACCAGTGTGTTCAACAATAGCTTGATAGTGTCATTTAATGTAAACTCTAAATCCACAGAGCAGGTGGCAGGGATAATACTCGATTCCAGTCTAACCTGTCTGCGCTTTATATTCTGTGACTTCCCTGTGCTCTTTTGGCCTTCTACTAAAATACCTTTCCTAATACTTTAGTGGAATCTTACCACATGTGTCTGTTCCCCTATTAGGGAGTCTTACGAGCCATTTCTGGTTTCCATTTAGCAGTAGGCAACTACAAATTGGGGTTATCTATATCCCATTTCTATTTTAAAAATACCACAATGTGAAACATTGGTGTAAACAGTTATATGTGAAACATTGGTGTAAACAAGTATATGTTAAACATTGGTGTAAACAAGAATATGTGAACCATTGGTGTAAAGAACTATATGGGAAACACTGGTTCAAACCACATATGAGACATTTAATTGAGGCAAAAAAGTGAGACACTGATGACCACAAGCATAGGTCTCTAAGTTCTTAAACAGCAGACATGGCCTGGACAAGGAACCCCGGTCGTCCATGAATATTGTTGGGCCTGAGGAACTGGACGTCGACTGCTAACTTGTCCACGTGCGGACCTCGGTAAAGCTCGTAGTTTAACACAAGATTGTTACACGTGCATCACGTGAAGACCACTGCGACGAGCGACTTTTAACACACACATGCAGACACACTCACACAGGCACACACACACACTCACGTACACACACCCAGCATCAATAAGACGATGAGGACAAGCGCACAAAGAGACGGGCGTGCACACACCAGGGTACGACATGCCAGACTGACAGTTGTGGGCGGAGTGGCTGACACGTTAGCACATGCATGCCCGGTTTTCGATTCACGGTTGGAACTGAATGATTGTTTACAAATACGGACTGGGAGGTATACATTCTCCCGATCCTGGGCTAGTGTATCGGAGACCTAGTCTGCTCGGACGAGTGCGGCAACTTGCAGAACTCGCTTGCATATCGCACAGGATATAAATCCCGTGGCTTTTCGAAAAGGAACGGGTCGTGCAGAATTGACCGCTTCCCAGGCTAAATTCGAAAGTTCTACCACTACAATTAATATTTATAGCGTGTGTGGTTCAACAATCACCGAGACACCAATCCGTCAATGAATATTGATATCATGTGTGATACAACAATCGCAGACATTAGTTCTTACACTGTGCAGAGTCATCCTTGTGTAATCTATGTGCCAGGTGTGGGTCTTATCCTTGTGTGATCTGTGGACCAGGCCTGGAGCATATCCGCGGTGCATTGAAAGAGATCGTGAAAGAAAAACAAAACAAAACAAGAAAAACAGTTGTAAACATATGATACATATAACTACAGTACACGGTTATATATGACAGTGGCGAGGACAGTCAGACAGTCAGGTCAAATAGCCAACTAACAAATGTCACTTCAAGTTGCTTCTCGTTCAAAGCACTTAAATATAAATTGAACCGCAATCTTCTACACGTCGAATGTCTGGCTAAAACAACAACAAAGCAACAAACTATTAAGTATTTAAATTACCTCACGCCAGCAGCAAAACTTGTAGAATATGCACAGAAAATCGATGGTAAAGAAACAAATCGATCCCGTTCGATAAGCAGGGAAAATCTGTCCATTAGTTGCGAACACAAAGTCAAAATAGAAACGATTAAACTCGCTAGTTTATGCGACCCATGGAGCCAGCTATATGGTGTGGGGTGGGTTCAGGGTGGCAGACCTGGCCTCGTCGGCAGGCAAGTGTGACAGCACGTGACACGCGCCCGTGTCCCGTTCATCGCCTCCTCTCAAAGGACTTCCTCTCCTGTCATCAGCCGTCTTTGAGCCGCTCGTTAAGACGGTGTTAGATCAAGCTGATCCGATAATATCACGTGGCAATGCTATTCTCTACTACACTTGTGGTTCTAGCCAGATCGTTGTCATCTGTGTTATCATCATCAGCAACAGTGTCATCAGAACAGCAACATCGTCAGCAACAGTAGCCTGGCTGGATGTCGCCGAGGTGTGAGCAAACACGTGTCTGTGTGTAGCCACCAGGTAAAACATGTCTCTCAACGGTCGGCCGCCTGGCCTGGCCTTGACCTGGAAAACTGACCCCGAGAAATAGCTTCAGGCTAATGTTTGAAAGGATCTCGCCCTAAGAGGCATGTCCGGCCTGGGGAACATAGCCTTAGTGACATGTTTGGCCTGGGGAACGGGGGCGGGGGGGGGGGGGGGGGGGGGCCACGGCCATAGTAACATGTCTGACCTGGGGAACAGGGGAACACAGCTTTAGTGACATGTCTGACCTGGGGAACACGCCTTAGTGACATGTCTGGCCTGGGGAACATAGCCTTAGTGAATGCCTGGCCTGGGGAACGGGGGAACACGGGGGCCTTAGTGACATGTCTGACCTGTGGAACACGACATTAGTGACATGTCTGAACGGGGGAACACGATATTAGTGACATGTCTGACCTGGGGAACACGGCCTTAGTAACATGTCTGACCTGATGAACACGGCCTTAGTGACATGTCTGAACGGGGGAACACGATATTAGTGACATGTCTGACCTGGGGAAAACGGCCTTAGTAACATGTCTGACCTGGGGAACATGGCCTTAGTGACATGTCTGAACGGGGGAACACGATATTAGTGACATGTCTGACCTGGGGAACACGGCCTGAGTAACATGACTGACCTGGGGAACACGGCTTTGTTACATGTCTGACCTGGGGAACACGACCTCAGTGACATGTCTGAACGGGGGAACACGGCCTTAGTAACATGTCTGACCTGGGGAACACGGCCTTAGTAACATGTCTGACCTGAGGAACACGGCCTTAGTGACATGTCTGACCTGGGGAACACGGCCTTAGTGACATGTCTGAACAGGGGAACATGGCTTTGTGACATGTCTGAACGGGGGAACATGGCCTTAGTGACATGTCTGAACGGGGGAATATGGTCTTAGTGACATGTCTGAACGGGGGAACATGGCCTTAGTGACATGTCTGAACGGGGGAACATGGCCTTAGTGACATGTCTGAACGGGGGAACATGGCCTTAGTGACAAGTCTGAACGGGGGAACACGGTCTTAGTGACATGTCTGAATGGTGGAACATGGTCTTAGTGACATGTCTGAGCGGGGGAACACGGCCTTAGTGACATGTCTGAACGGGAGAACACGGCCTTATGACATGTCTGAACGGGAGAACACGACATTAGTGACATGTCTGACCTGGGGAACAAGGCCTTAGTGACATGTCTGAACGGGGGAACACGGCCTTAGTGACATGTCTGACCTGGGGAACACGACATTAGTGACATGTCTGACCTGATGAACACGGCCTTAGTGACATGTCTGACCTGGGGAACATGGCCTTAGTGACATGTCTGACCTGAGGAACACGACATTAGTGACATGTCTGACTTGGGGAACATGACATTAGTGACATGTCTGACCTGGGGAACACGACATTAGTGACATGTCCGATCTGAGGAGCACGACATTAGTGACATGTCGGAACGGGGGAACACGACATTAGTGACATGTCTGAACGGGGGAACACGGCCTTAGTAACATGTCTGAACGGGGGAACACGGCCTTAGTAACATGTCTGACCTGGGGAACACGGCCTTAGTGACATGTCTGATCTAGGGAACACGGTCTTAGTGACATGTCTAAACGGGGGAACACGGCCGTAGTGACATGTCTGATCTAGGGAACACGGTCTTAATGACATGTCTGAACGGGGGAACACGGCCTTAGTAACATGTCTGACCTGGGGAACACGGCCTTAGTGACATGTCTGACCTGGGGAACATGGCCTTAGTGGTATGACTGAACGGTGTAACACGGCCTTAGTGACATTTCTGGCCTGGGGAACACGACATTAGCGACATGTCTGACCTGAGGAACACGGCCTTACTGACATGTCTGAACGGGGGAACATGGCCTTAGTGACATGTCTGAACGGGGGAACATGGCCTTAGTGACATGTCTGAACAGGGAACATGGCCTTTGTGACATGTCTGAACGGGGGAACATGGCCTTAGTGACATGTCTGAACGGGGGAACATGGTCGTAGTGACATGTCTGACCTGGGGAACATGGCCTTAGTGACATGTCTGACCTGGGGAACATGGCCTTAGTGACATGTCTGACCTGGGTAACACGGCATTAGTGACATGTCTCACCTGGGGAACATGGCCTTAGTGACATGTCTGAACGGGGGAACACGGCCTTAGTAACATGTCTGAATGGGGGAACACGACATTAGTGACATTCTTAACTGGGGAACACGGCCTTAGTGACATGTCTGAACGGGGGAACACTGCCTTTATGACATGTCTGAACGGGGGAACACGGCCTTAGTAACATGTCTGAACGGGGGAACACGACATTAGTGATATGTCTGACCTGGGGAACACGGCCTTAGTGGCATGTCTGACCTGGGGAACACGGCCTTAGTAACATGTATGACCTGGGGAACACGGCCTTAGTGACATGTCTGAACGGGGGAACACGGCCTTATTGACATGTCTGAACGGGGGAACACGGCCTTAGTAACATGTCTGACCTGGGTAACACGGCCTTAGTGACATGTCTGACCTGGGGAACACGGCCTTAGTAACATGTCTGAACGGGGGAACACGGCCTTAGTGACATGTCTGACCTGGGAACACGGCCTTAGTAACGTGTCTGAACGGGGGATCACGGCATTAGTGACATGTCTGACCTGGGGAACATGGCCTTAGTGACATGTCTGAACGGGGGAACACGGCCTTAGTAACATGTCTGACCTGGGGAACACGGCCTTAGTGACATGTCTTACCTGGGAACACGGCCTTAGTGACATGTCTGACCTGGGGAACACGGCCTTAGTGACTTGTCTGAACGGGGGAACACGGCCTTAGTGACATGTCTGACCTGGGATGGGGGAGGGGTGTGAAATGGGTGAGTGGTGTAAAAGGGTAGGGGATGTATTTCTGGTTTACTTTCACCCCCGATCAACATCATCCCGTGTCGTATCAAATAGTTTAAGCCCTCAAGTCTATCCGCAGATCCTAGTCTTGGTATTTTATTTCATCTCGGATGGGATAACATGATGTAAAGAATCAGTACCCATACTGCATGCCCCGGGTGGCGGATGGGATAACTTGATGTGAAGAATCAGTACCCACACTGAATGTTTTAATGACCTAAGGTAGATGTGACGTACCACAGTTAGGGGAATATTTATTATACTAGTTGTCGTTTTAAAACATAATTTATGTTTCTTTCTTGTTAGGAAAGAGGGAGGAGGGATGGGCATGCAGTCTGTACTGAGATAGTGTTCAAATAGGTTGCGACTATGTGTATAGGGATTGGTGCTATCTTTGATTTCTTGTGGAAGATTGTTTGTTCCACAGCTGTCACAGAGTTGGTTTAAACAGGGCATGCTAGGAACAGGACAAACACACACACAACAGACAAGATCACTACAAACACACACACACACACACACACACACACACACACACACACACACACATACACACACACACACACACACGCGCGCGCCGATTAAATTAAATTAAACTTTATTTTAAAAGGGTTTCAAATTGGGCACGCTGGCCTGTCTACCCTTCCATTCACACATTTTTCATTCATCAATAGTGCATGATACATTCACATAGGAAAATATAGCAGTGTGGGGGAGGCAATGTTATTCGTGACGTATAGTGGGTGATCTTGAAATATAAACAACTCAATTTCGCAGCCTTCGGTTTCATCATTTATGTGGTTGTTGTATCAAAACAAAGGCAGAGTAATTCTCGAGTCGGTTGACAAAATAAGATTCAACTCTTTTAAAACCGAGGCCCGCTCATCATCAAGCATTCCCGAAGGAACCAAACTCTTTCGACCGGTCTGGCGGATGGTACTGCGGTTACTAACCTCCAACTCGCCTGTCGTCACACCACGACACCCCCATAGCTACCTCCAACCATGGTGCTCACCCGTGCAATGCTCGATAATAAAATCTTTACGTTGCGCACCTACTTGCCCCTCAACGCCATCCAACTCCTATAACAGGCTACTCTGTTATAAAAATACATTGTCAAATGAATGTTGTAAACATAAACAACGTATATTACAATGTTATGAGACACATCCTTCACCCACCCACACACCCACCTCCAACCCACATACACCCCCACCAACCCACACATATCCCCATCCACCCACACACGACCCCCACACCCCACATGCACCTCATCTACCCACACATATGACCCACCCATACACACACACCCTCCATCCATCCACCCACACACACCCCACCCACCCGCACATACCCAACCCACCCACCCACACACACCCTCACCCAGCCATACACACACCCACCCACACACATCTCCATACACACAATACCCACACACTCCACACACCACACCCATACACACCCCCACCCAAACACCCACCAACCCACCTTCCCTATTACCACACATCCCCACACACACACACATCTCCCTACAAACACAACCATCCTCCAGCCCACAGACACCCACCCATCCACCCATATTCACACACCTCCAACCACCCAGCCAAACACTCATCCCCCAACCACACATCCCCGCACCCACCCCTTCCCCCCCTACCAATCAAAGAGAGAGAAATCCAGAAAGACAGAGAGAGAGAGAGAGAGAGAGAGAGAGAGAGAGAGAGAGAGAGAGAGAGAGAGAGAGAGAGAGAGAGAGAGAGAGAGAGAGAGAGTATATCAGGAACGGGGTAAAGTAACAAGACAGCGACGGAAATGTCACAGACAAATAAATGTGGTAACAATGTGTCCCACAGACATCTCTGATAAAGTAAAGTCATTACTAAACCATCATCATTGTCATATATTGTGTACCCAAACAACAATTCTGCGGAACAAAGAAACATCAATACGCTGTCACAGTCCACCTTCTGTATTCTGTGTCCTCACAAACATTCTAATATCCGAATTGTTCATTAAGCGGATTCAGTGTTCATAACCGCATTCCAAGCCAGCCGTTTGAACTTTGCAGGCTGACAATGTTGCTAAACACAATTTTTGTGTTGGTCCTTTAGTGAGAAAATCCGGTGTATTTGGCTTGTCCTTCCTTGTGGAAGAGTGCGAGCTATTGTCATTTTCTCGAACTTTCCTTTCAAGGGATAAATGGAACTGAGAAAAGAAAATCAATTCGCGGCCATGTGTTGTGTAATCTGGTTTGGGTCGCGCAGAGCTACTTAAGTTCTCAATACGGCAGTTCATGTCTGGCTAGGTATGGTGTTGAGAACAGCAGTCCAAACGTGCTGGGGCAGGCACATTTGATGGTCCAGTACAGCGCACTTCGTCAGTAGGGCATTCACTAGGCGGCCCATCATCAGTGGAATATCCACTGCTGTGACATGTGATTAGTGGAGCATCCACTAGAGGGGCATGTAAACAGTGGACCACCCACTAGAGTGGCATGTAAACAGTGGAACACCCACTTTAAGGGGCACGTTGTTGCAAGTAAATAATCAGAAGGGTCTGGAACGATTTAAGAACACTTTACGAAAGTCGGGAGACATCTCTCTGACATCTGTAAGACAACTCTATGATAGCTGTATGACAACTCTATGATAGCTGTATGACAACTCTATGATAGCTGTACCACAATTATATGAAATATGTAAGTAAACTCTACGAAATATATAGAGCAACTCTTTGGCAGCTCTAAGGAAACTCTATGACAGCTATATGACAGTTATAAGACACGACTATGACAGCTGTAAGACAATTATATGACAGCTATAAGATAACGCTTTGACAACTCTATGACAACTCCGTGACAACTGTGAGATAATTCTCTGACAGCTATAAGATAACTCTAAGAAAGCTTTAAGACAACTTGATGACAACTGTGTGACATATGTACAACAACCGCATGACAACTCTAAGACAATTCTATGACATCTATAAGTCAACACTATGACATCAACTCTATGACATCTGTAAGACAAACAACTATATGGCACCTCTATGACATTTGTAAGACAAACAACTATATGGCACCTCTATGACATTTGTAAGACAAACAACTATATGGCACCTCTATGACATTTGTAAGACAAACAACTATATGGCACCTCTATGACATTTGTAAGACAAACAACTATATGGCACCTCTATGACATTTGTAAGACAAACAACTATATGGCACCTCTATGACATTTGTAAGACAAACAACTATATGGCACCTCTATGACATTTGTAAGACAAACAACTATATGGCACCTCTATGACATTTGTAAGACAAACAACTATATGGCACCTCTATGACATTTGTAAGACAAACAACTATATGGCACCTCTATGACATTTGTAAGACAAACAACTATATGGCACCTCTATGACATTTGTAAGACAAACAACTATATGACACCTCTATGACATTTGTAATACAAACAACTATATGGCACCTCTATGACATTTGTAAGACAAACAACTATATGGCACCTCTATGACATTTGTAAGACAAACAACTATATGTCACCTCTATGACATTTGTAAGACAAACAACTATATGTCACCTCTATGACATTTGTAAGACAAACAACTATATGACACCTCTATGACATTCGTAAGACAAACAACTATATGGCAACTCTATGACAGCTGTAAGACAAACAACTATATGGCACCTCTATGACATTTGTAAGACAAACAACTATATGGCACCTCTATGACAACTGTAAGACAAACAACTATATGGCACCTCTATGACATTTGTGAGAAAAACAACTATATGGCGCCTCTATGACATTTGTAAGACAAACAACTATATGTCATCTCTATGACATTTGTAAGACAAACAACTATATGACACCTCTATGACATTTGTAGGACAAACAACTATATGGCACCTCTATGACAGCTGTAAGACAAACAACTATATGACACCTCTATGACATTTGTAAGACAAACAACTATATGGCACCTCTATGACAGCTGTAAGACAAACAACTATATGGCACCTCTAAGACATTTGTGAGAAAAACAACTATATGGCGCCTCTATGACATTTGTAAGACAAACAACTATATGGCACCTCTATGACATGTGTTAGGCAAACAACTATATGGCACCTCTATGACATTTGTAAGACAAACAACTATATGGCACCTCTATGACATTTGTAAGACAAACAACTATATGGCACCTCTATGACATTTGTAAGACAAACAACTATATGACACCTCTATGATATTTGTAAGACAAATCTATGACAGCTATACAACAACACTATGACAGCTGTAAGACAACTCTATGACAACTCTAAGATAACGATATGACAGCTGTAAGAGAACTCTTTTTCAGGTGTAAGACAACACTAAGGCATTTGTAAGATAACTATACGACAGCTGTAAGACAACTCTATGACAGATGGAAGAGAATTCAATGACAGCTGTGTGAAAACACTATGACAGCTGTGTGACATTACTATGACAGCTGTGTGACAACACTATGACAGCTGTAAGATAACTCTATGACTTCTGTAAGAAAACTCTATGACAGCTCTATGACCGCTGTAAGACAACTCTATGACAACTCTAAGATAACTTTATGATAGCTGTCAGACAACTCTATGACAACTCTAAGATAACTTTATGATTGCTGTAAAACAACTCTATGACAACTCTAAGATAACTTTATGAATGCTGTAAGAAAACTCTATGACAACTCTAAGATAACTTTATGAATGCTGTAAGAAAACTCTATGACAACTCTAAGATAACTTTATGATTGCTGTCAGACAACTCTATGACAACTCTAAGATAACTTTATGATTGCTGTAAGAAAACTCTATGGCAGCTGTAAGACAACACTATTACGACTATATGATTGCTGTAAAACAACTCTATGACAACTCTAAGATAACTTTATGATTGCTGTCAGACAACTCTATGACAACTCTAAGATAACTTTATGATTGCTGTCAAACAACTCTATGACATCTCTAAGATAACTTTATGATTGCTGTAAAAAAACTCTATGACAACTCTAAGATAAATTTATGATTGCTGTAAAACAACTCTATGACAACTCTAAGATAACTTTATGATTGCTGTCAGGCAACTCTATGACAACTCTAAGTTAACTTTATGATTGCTGTAAGACAACTCTATGACAACTCTAAGATAACTTTATGATTGCTGTAATACAACTCTATGACAACTATAAGTTAATTCTATGATTGCTGTAAGACAACTCTATGACAACTCTAAGATAAGTTTATGATTGCTGTAATACAACTCTATGACAACTCTGAGATAACTTTATGATTGCTGTAAGACAACTCTATGACAACTCTAAGATAACTTTATGATTGTTGTCAGACAACTCTATGACAACTCTAAGATAACTTTATGATTGCTGTAAGACCACTCTAAGATAACTTTATGATTGCTGTAAGACAACTCTATGACAACTCTAAGATAACTTTATGATTGCTTTCAGACAACTCTAAGATAACTTTATGATTGCTGTAAGACAACTCTATGACAACTATATGATAACTTTATGATTGCTGTAAGAAAACTCTAAGATAACTTTATGATTGCTGTCAGACAACTCTATGACCACTCTAAGATAACTTTATGATTGCTGTAAGACAACTCTATGACAACTCTAAGATAACTTTATGATTGCTGTAAGACAACTCAATGACAACTCTAAGATAACTTTATGATTGCTTTAAGACAAATCTATGACAACTCTATGATAATTTTATGATTGCTGTAAGTATACTCTATGACAACTCTAAGACAACATTATGATTGCTGCAAGACAACTCTATGACAACTCTAAGATAACTTTATGATTGCTGTAAGACAACTCTATGACAACTCTAAGACAACTTTATGATTGCTGCAAGACAACTCTATGACACCTCTATGTTAACTTTATGATTGCTGTAAGACAACTCTATGACAACTCTAAGACAACTTTATGATTGCTCCAAGACAACCCTATGACACCTCTAAGTTAACTTTATGATTGCTGTAAGACAACTCTAAGACAACTTTATGATTGCTGCAAGACAACTCTATGACACCTCTAAGTTAACTTTATGATTGCTGTAAGACAACTCTATGACAACTCTAAGACAACTTTGTGATTGCTGCAAGACAACTCTATGACACCTCTAAGTTAACTTTATGATTGCTGTTAGTCAACTCTATGACAACTCTAAGACAACTTTGTGATTGCTGCAAGACAACTCTATGACAACTCTAAGACAACTTTATGATTGCTGTAAGACAACTCTATGACAACTCTAAGACAACTCTATGACAACTATAAGATAACTTTATGATTGCTGTAAGACAACTCTAAGACAACTTTAAGATTGCTGTCACACAACTCTATGACAACTCTAAGATAACTTTATGATTGCTGTAAGACAACTCTAAGACAACTTTATGATTGCTGCAAGACAACTCTATGACAACTCTAAGATAACTTTATGATTGCTGTCAGACAACTCTATGACAATTCTAAGATAACTTTATGATTGCTGTCAGACAACTCTAAGATAACTTTATGATTGCTGTCAGACAACTCTATGACAACTTTAAGATAACTTTATGATTGCTGTCAGACAACTCTGTGACTTTTGTAAGAAAACTCTATGACGACTATATGACAACTGTAAGACAATTCTATGACAGCTATAAGACAACACAATGACAGCTCCACAATAAATATATGACAACTTTAAGAAACATGACTAACTCTGGGAGACACGACTAACTCTGATATACATGGCCAACTCTGAGAGACATGGCGAACTCTGGGAGACATGACTAACTCTGGGAGACATGACTAACTCTGATATACATTGCGAACTCTGAGAGACATGGCCAACTCTGGTGGACATGACTAACTCTGATATACATGGCAAACTCTGAGAGACATGGCGAACTCTGAAAGACCAGACACACTTTGGGAGACATGACCACCTCTGGGAGACTTGACAAACTCTGAGAAACTTGACAAACACTTGGAGACATAACGAACTCATCGCGTCAGAGTGAATTTCTGGCGTGTCACAGAAACTGGCCAGGAACTCTATGCGTCAGCAGCAATATTGCCAGAGGGGAACTACAGGCGTCAACAGGAACTACAGGTGTTAGCAGGAACTACATATGTCGCAAGCACTACAGGTGCCAACAGGAATTACATGCGTCAACAGGAACTACACGTGTTATTATGAGCTACAGGCGTCAACAGGAACTACAGGCGCCAACCGGAATTACAGATGTCAGCAGGAACTAGCTATGTCACGAGAACTACAGATGCCTTCAGGAATTACAAGCGTCAAAAGGAACTACAGGCGTCAAGACAAAATACAGCTGTCAACATGAACTACAGGGGTCAATAGGAGCTACAGGCATCAACATGAACTACAGGCGTCAACATGAACTACAGGCGTCAACGTGAACTGCATGCGTCAACATGAACTACATGCGTCAACAGGAAATGCAGACGTCAACAGGAACTACAGGTGTAAACAGAAGCTACAGGTTCAGCAGGAAATACAGCAATACAATGGCAGTGTAACGATGTAACAGTGTTTCATTCGGAGGACGTTTTTGTGTTTTCCTAGGGAGGATGTAATGTTATTTCGTATTCGTTTTCGGAAGTTGTTCACAAGAAACCACGGAAGGCAGGTGGTGGATGAAATTGTGAGGGCAGCCGACAGATAGTTGTTGGTTAAGGTCTCAAGATTCGCGACGGTAGGCAGAAGATCTCTTTCACGAGACAATGGCTACGGTCACCGGCCAATATGGTCACTGCCAGGCGGGAAAGCAACGGCAAACTACCTTCTTTAAAGTTGCAAGTAGGTCAATATCAGCCTATTAAGAGAGGTGTGAGACAGGGATGTGTAATGTCTCCAGACAATTTTTCCCTGTAAAGTGGAAATAGTTTCAGAAACATAGAAAATACGGAAGGAATCACCATTGGAGACGATACATCAATAACATTAGATATGCAGATGATACAGTCTTGACTGCAGACAATGAGCAGGATCTGCAACATTTAGTAGATGCAGTTGTTGCGCACAGTTAGAATTGAATTGTAAGAAGACACAGATTATGGTCGTAACTGGTAAAAGGAAATACCACAATGTAATATACAAGTAAATGGGAATATTCTTAAACAAGTGAATGGGTACAGTTATCTCGGAACAGTCATAACATCTGATGGGAAATGCCTTGAAGAGATTAAAACAAGAATCGTCATGGCATAGGTAGCCTTTTGCAAGACGAAAAACATATACTAATACTAACCAATAAAAAGATGTCATTTGCAACGAGAAAAAAGAGTGTTGAGGTGCTACATAGAACCTGTACTTTTGTATGGATGTGAAGCGTGGACAATGAGCAGATAAGTTGAAAAACATCTGAAGGCTGTGGAAATGTGGTTTTTGATGAAAATACAAAGAATACCATGGACAAACAGAGAAAAACCAATGAACAAGTCCTCCAAGAAACAAATTAAAATCGTAAACGTATTAGACTCCCCCGATGGTGTTTCCACCTTGTCGTGGTGGGGGAGCTTGAGTTTCTCAATGACCCTGAGAGCTATGCCGGCTGTAGCGTAGCTACCAGCAGGGCCTCCCAAGCCGGACAGGTCAAAGGGTAGAGAACAGACAAAGAGAAACACCCTGGTCCTCCAGGTTGGTGGTTGAAGCGTGGGGTTAACATCCCCACCTTTGTAAAAACCTTTCTTTGTTACGAAACAAATTCATGAGCCTCGATATCGACGAATGGAGACGGATTGTATTTGCAGCAAAGAACCTCAATGGCTCGGAAAGCTGAAGAAGAAGAAACGTATTAGAGACATTAGACGTAGTCAGTCAAAATTATTTAGACATGTTATGAGAAGAAATAAATTGGAAAACTTGGTGGCAACTGGCAAGATCGAGGGTAAAAGACCAAGGGGGACGGCCGAAAAGTAAATACCTGGATGACTTGGCCACGTGGTATGGTCAAGACAAGAACACTGAGCTGGTCCCCGACTCTGGTGATCGAGTGAGATGGCGAAACATGACCGCCCACGCCTTTCGAATTACAGGCGTCAAAAGGAACTATAGGTGTCAACATGAACTACAGGCGTCAGCAGGAAATAGAGGTGTCAGCTGGAACTACAAGTGCGAACCGAACTACATGCATCTTCAAGAACTAAAGGCGTCAGCAGGAACTACAAGTGTCAGAAGGAATAACAAGCGTCAAGGCGAACTACATGCCCCCAACAGGAACTGCAGGTGCCAACAGGAACTGCAGCAGTCAATGGGAACTAATAGCGTCAGCAGGTATTACAGATGTCGCAGGAACTACAGGTGTGAACAGGAACAACAGGTTCAGCATGATCTAAAGCAGTCAACGGAAACTAAAGATGTCAACAGGAACTACAGGTGTCACCAGGAACTACAAGCCTCTAAGGTGTTTAAGTTACTTTGAAACATTGATAAACATAAAGATGACACAATGAAGAACATATAGATGAAACAGTGAACAACATATAGATGAAACAATGAACAGCGGTACATGAAACAATGAATAACATATAGATGAAACAATGAACAACTATCGACGAAACAAAGAGAAAGGTGTCACGTACAAGTATAAACGGACCAGACCACGAATCAACAACAAGATTGAACCTCCACGAAGCGTGGGTTGAAATAAGACGGGCACTCAATCGACTCAATCGCCACTCCAAGACCAGATAAGCTTGATCTGGTGTGAGCTGTCTGTCTCCCTTCCACCACTAATCCCTTCCACCAGCCCATTGACGAGTCTTTGTAGCAGACGTCAGCAGAAAGCTGCGGCCTCGAGTCCGCCTATCCCTGCACACACACACACACACACATACCCACACAGTCGTCCACACCACACCATACACTCACATACACCCACACACAAAGCTACATGTAAAACAGGACTTACAGAATGTACAAGTCAAAAAGTTCAGGCCAAATTTATGAACACATAACATGAACAGTGAGAGAAAATAAGCTGATACAATTAATCAAATACACAATAAAAATAGCAACAACAGAAAACAACAACAGCAACAACTGAAAGCAACAACAGCAAAAACAAAGGAATGAAGTTGCGATTTGATCAACTGATCAGTCATTGAACACGTATTAAAGACATCACACAGGAAACAGTCGATTGAGGAACTTATGACACAGGAAGGACTGAAAGAAAGAAAGAAAGAAAGAAAGAAAGAAAGAAAGAAAGAAAGAAAGAAAGAAAGAACGAAAGAAAGAAAGAAAGAAAGAAAGTAAAACATTTTAAAAAGAACATTATTTTATCCATACATTATTTATGAGGCTAGCCAAGAATAACAACAATATACATTATAAAGACTTGGGACTTGTTAGGAAACCATTATCACTTGACTCTCTAATATTAATTATTGATGTGGTAAATGTTATTGGTGATGTGAGACATATTGTCCTACCAACAGGAACTCGATTGTTATGTGTAGAGATTGATGATTCCCGTGATTTCTTGTGGGAGATTGTTCCACAGCTGAGCGGCAGAATGCAATAAGATTATTTTCTATGTCTATTCTAGGCTTAGGGTCAAGGGTACTTCATTTTTAATTCACCGCGTAGTTATTTTTAGCACTGACCTAGATCTGGTGGGATCGTCGATTTTTAGAATAGGGATATCGTGATTCACTTCGTCGTCTGCCGAGAAGTGTGTTCATGAGTAGCAAAAGATATGGATATATACTCCAACGACATTGAGGGCCCTCCGGGCCCAGAAACATTTATTGCATCTATCGATCGATCTAGCAGTCCACCACACACTCAACCAGTAGTGACACCCCTAGACCCATTATGGAATCACCCTGATGTCAAGCGATTTCCCGGGAACTCTCGGGATTCCTTTGTTTGCGGTGAATTAAAAATGAAGTACCGGGACAAGTCGTATATTCAGTCGTGTGCAGACAACCGTAGGCATATAGGTACACAGACAACTGTAGGCATATAGATACACAGACAACCGTAGGCATATAATTACACAGACAACAGTAGGCATATAATTACACAGACAACCGTAGGCATATAATTACACAGACAACCGTAGGCATATAGATACACAGACAACCGTAGGCATATAATTACACAGACAACCGTAGGCATATAATTACACAGACAACCGTAGGCATATAGATACACAGACAACTGTAGACATATAGATACACAGACAACTGTAGACATATAGATACACAGACAACTGTAGACATATAGATACACAGACAACTGTAGACATATAGATACACAGACAACTGTAGACATATAGATACACAGACAACTGTAGACATATAGATACACAGACAACCGTATGCATATAGATACACAGACAACCGTATGCATATAATTACACAGACAACTGTAGACATATAGATACACAGACAACTGTAGACATATAGATACACAGACAACTGTAGACATATAGATACACAGACAACTGTAGACATATAGATACACAGACAACTGTAGACATATAGATACACAGACAACCTGTATGACATATAGATTACACAGACAACTGTAGACATATAGATACACAGACAACTGTAGACATATAGATACACAGACAACTGTAGACATATAGATACACATGACAACTGTAGACATATAGATACACAGACAACTGTAGACATATAGATACACAGACAACTGTAGACATATAGATACACAGACAACTGTAGACATATAGATACACAGACAACTGTAGACATATAGATACACAGACAACTGTTAGACATATAGATACACAGACACCTGTAGACATATAGATACACCGACAACTGTAGGCATATAGATACACAGACAACTGTAGACATATAGATACACAGACAACCGTATGCATATAATTACACAGACAACTGTAGACATATAGATACACAGACAACTGTAGACATATAGATACACAGACAACTGTAGACATATAGATACACAGACAACTGTAGACATATAGATACACAGACAACTGTAGACATATAGATACACAGACAACTGTAGACATATAGATACACAGACAACTGTAGACATATAGATACACAGACAACTGTAGACATATAGATACACAGACAACCGTACGGACAATTAGAGGCACGGAAACATGACGTCAACAGTAGACATCGGCAGATACATAGTCAGAGATGTAAACTGACACACAGGTAATTAGAGATACAGACAAATACAAGAAACAATTGGTGGCACAGAGAGACGGATACAAAAGTTATGTGGAGATAAGGGTCACTAAATAGCTAATTAGAAATGAGACAGATGCACATAACATTATAAACAAGACAGATTCCAAAAAAAAAAAAAAATGCAGTTGGAGACAAGACAGATGCACATACAGTTGGAGACAGGGGCAAATGTACGAAGAATTAAAGATACAGACAGGGACACAGATAATTAAGGACCCTGACAGGTACAGAGATAAGTAGAGAAACAAACATATGCACTGACAGAGACACAGACACACATGGACAATCCGTGAGACAAAATAGATCAGACAGACAATCGGTGAGACAAAATAGATCGGACAGACAATCGGTGAGACAAAATAGATCGGACAGACAATCGGTGAGACAAAATAGATCGGACAGACAATCGGTGAGACAAAATAGATCGGACAGACAATCGGTGAGACAAAATAGATCGGACAGACAATCGGTGAGACAATATAGATCAGACTGACAATCGGTGAGACAAAATAGATCAGACAGACAATCGGTGAGACAATATAGATCGGACAGACAATCGGTGAGACAAAATAGATCAGACAGACAATCGGTGAGACAAAATAGATCAGACAGACAATCGGTGAGACAAAATAGATCAGACAGACAATCGGTGAGACAATATAGATCAGACTGACAATCGGTGAGACAATATAGATCAGACAGACAATCGGTGAGACAATATAGATCAGACAGACAATCGGTGAGACAATATAGATCAGACTGACAATCGGTGAGACAATATAGATCAGACAGACAATCGGTGAGACAATATAGATCAGACTGACAATCGGTGAGACAAAATAGATCAGACAGACAATCGGTGAGACAATATAGATCAGACAGACAATCGGTGAGATAAAATAGATCGGACAGCAAACATACAGACAGAACGAACCAACGAACCTTATTTTCAAAGGGTCACAAACTGGGCACGCAGGCCCGTCTTGCATTCGGCCCTTCCAATCACTCATATTTCGTTCATCAATTATCTATCGTGCATGTTACATTCACATAGTGCAAACAACATGTCAAATTAATCTTATAAACATAAACAATGCATACTACCATGTTATGATACAGGCAGGCAGGTAGACACACACACACACACGTACACACGTACATGCATAAACGCATACATACACACTTGCATCCATACCTAGATCATTTACACACACTCTCACAGTTATGCACCTACTCAATAACACACAAATACACACCCCCTCGCATACACATATAATCACAATCACACACTCACTAACCACAATTATACATACACACATACTCTCTCTCTCTCTCTCTCTCTCTCTCTCTCTCTCTCTCTTTCTCTCTCACACACACACACTCTCTCTCTCTCTCTCTCTCTCTTTATATATTTCTCTGTATCCATTTCTCTCTTCCTCCCCCCTCTCAGCAATATAGACAGACTTACAACTATGTTGATAAACAATCATGCATACAGACAACCATGCAGACAGACAACCATGCATACAGACAACCATGCAGACAGACAGACAACCATGCAGACAGACAACCATGCAGACAGACAGACACAACCATACAGATAGACAACCAAGCAGACAGACCACCTTGCAGACAGACAACCATGCAGACAGACAACCATGCAGACAGACAACCATGCAGACAGACAACCATGCAGACAGACAACCATGCAGACAGACAGACACAACCATACAGATAGACAACCAAGCAGACAGACCACCTTGCAGACAGACAACCATGCAGACAGACAGACAACCATGCAGACAGACAGGATGACCATGTTACCACATTCAGTTCTGACCCCTGCTGGAGGCATCCGCCCCTGCCAACACTTACACATGTGAATCTGCCGCCTTCTTCTATGGAGTCTATTTTGGTGCGGTATTTGGGTGACCTTGAGTGAACTTTGACTAGAACACACTCGCGACCGGAAATGAATATTGAAATTATGACAGAGGTCACAGGCTCTTTCGGGGAAACGCTAGGTGGGTTCGTGGAGGGGAGGGGGCATAGCGGGGTGGAGATGGCGGAGGGGGGGGGGGGGGAGGAGGAGGGAAGCCGTTACACAGCGGTTCTCGTGCTTGTGACTATGACACAGTCTGGGGTTATTTCAGGGCGTGTCATTGCTGAGTGGTGTATATGACATTCAAGTGTCTAGGCTACGTGCCAGAAATGAGACCGGTGCCCCGGCATGGGTTACATGGCTGCTTGGTGTCAGTGTACGGGACGTCTAGCGTATAACTCTATTCTAGCTGACAACTGTACCACCACGGAAATACTATTCTAACTGTACCCCGAGGTAAACTATATTCTATCTGTACCACCACCGAAATACTATTCTTGCTGGAACCCCGCGGAAATACTATTCTTGCTTTAAGACGAGAAAAACACTATTCTAGCTGTACCCCCAGGGAAACACTATTCTTACTGTACCCCCAGGACATACTATTCTTGCTGTACCCCCAGGGAAACACAATTCTTGCTGTACCCCCAGGGAAACACTATTCTTGCTGTACCCCCAGGGAAACACTATTCTTGCTGTACCCCGAGGGATACACTATTCTTGCTGTACCCCGAGGGAAACACTATTCTTGCTGTACCCCGAGGGAAACACTATTCTTGCTGTACCCCGGGGGAAACACTATTCTAGCTGTACCCCCAGGGAAACACTATTCTTGCTGTACCCCGAGGGAAACACTATTCTAGCTGTACCCCCATGGAAACACTATTCTTGCTGTACCCCCAGGGAAACACTATTATTGCTGTATCCCCAGGAAATACTATTCTTGCTGTACCCCCAGGGAAACACTATTCTTGCTGTACCCCGAGGGAAACACTATTCTAGCTGTACCCCCAGGAAATACTATTCTTGCTGTACCCGAAGGGAAACCCTATTCTTGCTGTACCCCCAGGGAAACACTATTCTTGCTGTACCCCCAGGGAAACACTATTCTTGCTGTACCCCCAGGGAAACACTATTCTTGCTGTACCCCGAGGTAAACTATATTCTATCTGTACCACCACGGAAATACTATTCTTGCTGGAACCCCGCGGAAATACTATTCTTGCTTTAAGACGAGGAAAACACTATTCTAGCTGTACCCCCAGGGAAACACTATTCTTACTGTACCCCCAGGAAATACTATTCTTGCTGTACCCCCAGGGAAACACTATTCTTGCTGTACCCCCAGGGAACCACTATTCTTGCTGTACCCCCAGGGAAACACTATTCTTGCTGTACCCCGAGGGAAACACTATTCTTGCTGTACCCCGGGGGAAACACTATTCTAGCTGTACCCCGGGGGAAACACTATTCTTGCTGTACCCCCAGAGAAACACTATTCTTGCTGTACCCCCAGGGAAACACTATTCTTCCTGTACCCCGAGGGAAACACTATACTTGCTGTACCCCGAGGGAAGAACTATTCTAGCTGTACCCCCAGGGAAACACTATTCTTGCTGTACCCCAAGGGAAACACTATTCTTGCTGTACCCCCAGGGAAACACTATTCTTGCTGTACCCCCAGGAAATACTATTCTTGCTATACCCCCAGGGAAACACTATTCTTGCTGTACCCCAAGGGAAACACTATTCTAGCTGTACCCCCAGGAAATACTATTCTTGCTGTACCCGAAGGAAAACACTATTCTTGCTGTACCCCCATGGAAACACTATTCTTGCTGTACCCCCAGGGAAACACTATTCTTGCTGTACCCCAAGGGAAACACTATTCTTGCTGTAACCCCAGGGAAACGCTATTCTTGCTGTACCCCCAGGGAAACACTATTCTTGCTGTACCCCCAGGAAATACTATTCTTGCTGCACCCACAGGGAAACACTATTCTTGCTGTACCCCGAGGGAAACACTATTCTAGCTGTACCCCCAGGAAATACTATTCTTGCTGTACCCGAAGGGAAACACTATTCTTGCTGTACCCCCAGGGAAACACTATTCTTGCTGTACCCCCAAGGAAACACTATTCTTGCTGTACCCCCAGGGAATTACTATTCTTGCTGTACCCCCAGGGAAACACTATTCTTGCTGTACCCCGAGGGAACCACTATTCTTGCTGTAACCCCAGGGAAACACTTTTCTAGCTGTACCCCCAGGAAATACTATTCTTGCTGTACCTTAAGGGAAACACTATTTTTGCTGTACCCCGAGGGAAACACTATTCTTGCTGTACCCCCAGGGAAACACTATTCTTGCTGTACCCCCAGAGAAACACTATTCTTGCTGTACCCCAGGGAAACACTATTTCTTCCTGTACTCCCAGTGAAACAATATTCTTGCTGTACCCCCAGGAAATACTATTCTTGCTGTACCCCAAGGGAAACACTATTCTTGCTGTACCCCGAGAGAAACACTATTCTAGCTGTACCCCAAGGAAATACTATTCTTGCTGTACCCGAAGGGAAACACTATTCTTGCTGTACCCACAGGGAAACACTATTCTTGCTGTACCCCCAGGGAAACACTATTCTTGCTGTACCCCCAGGGAAACACTATTCTTACTGTACCCCCAGGGAAACACTATTCTTGCTGTACCCCCAGGGAAATACTATTCTTGCTGTACCCCCAGGGAAACACTATTCTAGCTGTACCCCCAGGGAAACACTATTCTTGCTGTACCCCCAGGGAAACACTATTCTTGCTGTACCCCCAGGGAAACACTATTCTTGCTGTACCCCCAGGAAATACTATTCTTGCTGTACAACCAGGGAAACACTATTCTTGCTGTACCCCGAGGGAAACACTATTCTAGCTGTACCCCCAGGAAATACTATTCTTGCTGTACCCGAAGGGAAACACTATTCTTGCTGTAACCCCCAGGGAAACACTATTCTTGCTGTACCCCAGGGAAACACTATTCTTGCTGTACCCCCAGGGAAACACTATTCTTGCTGTATCCCCAGGGAAACACTATTCTTCCTGTACCCCGAGGGAAACACTATTCTTGCTGTACCCCGAGGGAAACACTATTCTAGCTGTTCCCCCAGGGAAACACTATTCTTGCTGTACCCCCAGGGAAACACTATTCTTGCTGTACCCCAAGGGAAACACTATTCTAGCTGTACCCCCAGGAAATACTATTCTTGCTGTACCCGAAGGAAAACACTATTCTTGCTTTACCCCCAGGGAAACACTATTCTTGCTGTACCCCCAGGGAAACACTATTCTTGTTGTACCCCAAGGGAAACACTATTCTTGCTGTAACCCCAGGGAAACGCTATTCTTGCTGTACCCCCAGGGAAACACTATTCTTGCTGTACCCCCAGGAAATACTATTCTTGCTGTACCCCCAGGGAAACACTATTCTTGCTGTACCCCGAGGGAAACACTATTCTAGCTGTACCCCCAGGAAATACTATTCTTGCTGTACCCGAAGGGAAACACTATTCTTGCTGTACCCCCAGGGAAACACTATTCTTGCTGTACCCCCAGGGAAACACTATTCTTGCTGTACCCCTAGGGAAACACTATTCTTGCTGTACCCCGAGGGAAACACTATTCTTGCTGTAACCCCAGGGAAACACTATTCTAGCTGTACCCCCAGGAAATACTATTCTTGCTGTACCCGAAGGGAAACACTATTCTTGCTGTACCCCGAGGGAAACACTATTCTTGCTGTACCCCCAGGGAAACACTATTCTTGCTGTACTCCCAGTGAAACAATATTCTTGCTGTACCCCCAGGAAATACTATTCTTGCTGTACCCCAAGGGAAACACTATTCTTGCTGTACCCCGAGAGAAACACTATTCTTGCTGTACCCCCAGGAAATACTATTCTTGCAGTACCCGAAGGGAAACACTATTCTTGCTGTACCCACAGGGAAACACTATTCTTGCTGTACCCCCAGGGAAACACTATTCTTGCTGTACCCCCAGGGAAACACTATTCTTACTGTACCCCCAGGGAAACACTATTCTTGCTTTACCCCCAGGGAAATACTATTCTTGCTGTAACCCCAGGGAAACACTATTCTTGCTGTACCCCCAGGGAAACACTATTCTTGCTGTACCCCCAGGAAATACTATTCTTGCTGTACCTCCAGGGAAACACTATTCTTGCTGTATCCCGAGGGAAACACTATTCTAGCTGTACCCCCAGGAAATACTATTCTTGCTGTACCCGAAGGGAAACACTATTCTTGCTGTACCCCCAGGGAAACACTATTCTTGCTGTACACCCAGGGGAACACTATTCTTGCTGTACCCCCAGGGAAACACTATTCTTGCTGTACCCCCAGGGAAACACTATTCTTGCTGTACCCAAAGGGAAACACTATTCTTGCTGTACCCCCAGGGAAACACTATTCTTGCTGTAACCCCAGGGAAACACTATTCTTGCTGTACCCCCAGGGAAACACTATTCTTTCTGTACCCCCAGGAAATACTATTCTTGCTGTACCCCCAGGGAAACACTATTCTTGCTGTACACCGAGGGAAACACTATTCTAGCTGTACCCCCAGGAAATACTATTCTTGCTGTACCCGAAGGGAAACACTATTCTTGCTGTACCCCAAGGGAAACTTTATTCTTGCTGTACCCCCAGGGGAAACACTATTCTTGCTGTACCCCCAGGGAAACACTATTCTTGCTGTAACCCCAGGTAAACACTATTCTTGCTGTACCCCCTGGGAAACACTATTCTTGCTGTAACCCCAGGGAAACACTATTCTTGCTGTACACCCAGGGAAACACTATTCTTGCTGTACCCCCAGGAAATACTATTCTTGCTGTACCCCCAGGGAAACACTATTCTTGCTGTACCCCAAGGGAAACACTATTCTAGCTGTACCCCCAGGAAATACTATTCTTGCTGTACCCGAAGGAAAACACTATTCTTGCTGTACCCCCATGGAAACACTATTCTTGCTGTACCCCCAGGGAAACACTATTCTTGCTGTACCCCAATGGAAACACTATTCTTGCTGTAACCCCAGGGAAACGCTATTCTTGCTGTACCCCCAGGGAAACACTATTCTTGCTGTACCCCCAGGAAATACTATTCTTGCTGCACCCACAGGGAAACACTATTCTTGCTGTACCCCGAGGGAAACACTATTCTAGCTGTACCCCCAGGAAATACTATTCTTGCTGTACCCGAAGGGAAACACTATTCTTGCTGTACCCCCAGGGAAACACTATTCTTGCTGTACCCCCAGGGAAACACTATTCTTGCTGTACCCCCAGGGAAACACTATTCTTGCTGTACCCCCAGGGAAACACTATTCTTGCTGTACCCCGAGGGAACCACTATTCTTGCTGTAACCCCAGGAAAACACTTTTCTAGCTGTACCCCCAGGTAATACTATTCTTGCTGTACCTTAAGGGAAACACTATTTTTGCTGTACCCCGAGGGAAACACTATTCTTGCTGTACCCCCAGGGAAACACTATTCTTGCTGTACCCCCAGAGAAACACTATTCTTGCTGTACCCCAGGGAAACACTATTCTTCATGTACTCCCAGTGAAACAATATTCTTGCTGTACCCCCAGGAAATACTATTCTTGCTGTAACCCAAGGGAAACACTATTCTTGCTGTACCCCGAGAGAAACACTATTCTAGCTGTACCCCAAGGAAATACTATTCTTGCTGTACCCGAAGGGAAACACTATTCTTGCTGTACCCACAGGGAAACACTATTCTTGCTGTACCCCCAGGGAAACACTATTCTTGCTGTACCCCCAGGGAAACACTATTCTTACTGTACCCCCAGGGAAACACTATTCTTGCTGTACCCCCAGGGAAATACTATTCTTGCTGTAACCCCAGGGAAACACTATTCTTGCTGTACCCCCAGGGAAACACTATTCTTGCTGTACCCCCAGGGAAACACTATTCTAGCTGTACCCCCAGGGAAACACTATTCTTGCTGTACCCCCAGGGAAACACTATTCTTGCTGTACCCCCAGGGAAACACTATTCTTGCTGTACCCCTAGGAAATACTATTCTTGCTGTACAACCAGGGAAACACTATTCTTGCTGTACCCCGAGGGAAACACTATTCTAGCTGTACCCCCAGGAAATACTATTCTTGCTGTACCCGAAGGGAAACACTATTCTTGCTGTACCCCCAGGGAAACACTATTCTTGCTGTACCCCCAGGGAAACACTATTCTTGCTGTACCCCCAGGGAAACACTATTCTTGATGTATCCCCAGGGAAACACTATTCTTCCTGTACCCCGAGGGTAACACTATTCTTGCTGTACCCCGAGGGAAACACTATTCTAGCTGTTCCCCCAGGGAAACACTATTCTTGCTGTACCCCCAGGGAAACACTATTCTTGCTGTACCCCCAGGGAAACACTATTCTTGCTGTACCCCCAGGAAATACTATTCTTGCTGTACGCCCAGGGAAACACTATTCTTGCTGTAACCCCAGGGAAACACTATTCTAGCTGTACCCCCAGGAAATACTATTCTTGCTGTACCCGAAGGGAAACACTATTCTTGCTGTACCCCGAGGGAAACACTATTCTTGCTGTACCCCCAGGGAAACACTATTCTTGCTGTACTGCCAGGGAAACACTATTCTTGCTGTACCCCAGGGAAACACTATTCTTGCTGTACTCCCAGTGAAACAATATTCTTGCTGTACCCCCAGGAAATACTATTCTTGCTGTACCCCAAGGGAAACACTATTCTTGCTGTACCCCGAGAGAAACACTATTCTTGCTGTACCCCCAGGAAATACTATTCTTGCAGTACCCGAAGGGAAACACTATTCTTGCTGTACCCACAGGGAAACACTATTCTTGCTGTACCCCCAGGGAAACACTATTCTTGCTGTACCCCCAGGGAAACACTATTCTTACTGTACCCCCAGGGAAACACTATTCTTGCTTTACCCCCAGGGAAATACTATTCTTGCTGTACCCCCAGGGAAACACTATTCTTGCTGTAACCCCAGGGAAACACTATTCTTGCTGTACCCCCAGGGAAACACTATTCTTTCTGTACCCCCAGGAAATACTATTCTTGCTGTACCCCCAGGGAAACACTATTCTTGCTGTACACCGAGGGAAACACTATTCTAGCTGTACCCCCAGGAAATACTATTCTTGCTGTACCCGAAGGGAAACACTATTCTTGCTGTACCCCAAGGGAAACTTTATTCTTGCTGTACCCCCAGGGAAACACTATTCTTGCTGTACCCCCAGGGAAACACTATTCTTGCTGTAACCCCAGGTAAACACTATTCTTGCTGTACCCCCTGGGAAACACTATTCTTGCTGTAACCCCAGGGAAACACTATTCTTGCTGTACACCCAGGGAAACACTATTCTTGCTGTACCCCCAGGAAATACTATTCTTGCTGTACCCCAGGGAAACACTATTCTTGCTGTACCCCGAGGGAAACACTATTCTAGCTGTACCCCCAGGAAATACTATTCTTGCTGTACCCGAAGGAAAACACTATTCTTGCTGTACCCCCAGGGAAACACTATTCTTGCTGTACCCCCAGGGAAACACTATTCTTGCTGTACCCCCAGGGAAACACTATTCTTGCTGTACCCCCAGGGAAACACTATTCTTGCTGTACCCCGAGGGAAACACTATTCTTGCTGTAACCCCAGGGAAACACTATTCTAGCTGTACCCCCAGGAAATACTATTCTTGCTGTACCCGAAGGGAAACACTATTCTTGCTGTACCCCGAGGGAAACACTATTCTTGCTGTACCCCCAGGGAAACACTATTCTTGCTGTACTGCCAGGGAAACACTATTCTTGCTGTACCCAGGGAAACACTATTCTTGCTGTACTCCCAGTGAAAACAATATTCTTGCTGTACCCCCAGGAAATACTATTCTTGCTGTACCCCAAGGGAAACACTATTCTTGCTGTACCCCGAGAGAAACACTATTCTAGCTGTACTTCCAGGAAATACTATTCTTGCTGTACCCGAAGGGAAACACTATTCTTGCTGTACCCACAGGGAAACACTATTCTTGCTGTACCCCCAGGGAAACACTATTCTTGCTGTACCCCCAGGGAAACACTATTCTTACTGTACCCCAGGGAAACACTATTCTTGCTGTACCCCCAGGGAAATACTATTCTTGCTGTAACCCCAGGGAAACACTATTCTTGCTGTACCCCCAGGGAAACACTATTCTTGCTGTACCCCCAGGAAATACTATTCTTGCTGTACACCGAGGGAAACACTATTCTAGCTGTACCCCCAGGAAATACTATTCTTGCTGTACCCGAAGGGAAACACTATTCTTGCTGTACCCCCAGGGAAACTTTATTCTTGCTGTACCCCCAGGGAAACACTATTCTTGCTGTACCCCCAGGGAAACACTATTCTTGCTGTAACCCCAGGTAAACACTATTCTTGCTGTACCCCCTGGGAAACACTATACTTGCTGTACCCCAGGGAAACACTATTCTTGCTGTACACCCAGGAAACACTATTCTTGCTGTACCCCCAGGGAAACACTATTCTTGCTGTACCCCCAGGAAAACACTATTCTTGCTGTACCCCCAGGGAAACACTATTCTTGCTGTACCCCCAGGGAGTCACACTATTCTTGCTGTAACCCCAGGGAAACACTATTCTTGCTGTACCCCCAGGGAAACACTATTCTTGCTGTACCCCCAGGGAAACACTATTCTTGCTGTACCCCCAGGGAAACACTATTCTTGCTGTAACCCCAGGGAAACACTATTCTTGCTGTACCCCCAGGGAAACACTATTCTTGCTGTACCCCCAGGGAAACACTATTCTTGCTGTACCCCCAGGAAATACTATTCTTGCTGTACCCGAAGGGAAACACTATTCTTGCTGTACCCCCAGGGAAACACTATTCTTGCTGTACCCCGAGGGAAACACTATTCTTGCTGTAACCCCAGGTAAACACTATTCTTGCTGTACCCCCTGGGAAACACTATTCTTGCTGTAACCCCAGGGAAACACTATTCTTGCTGTACACCCAGGGAAACACTATTCTTGCTGTACCCCCAGGAAATACTATTCTTGCTGTACCCCCAGGGAAACACTATTCTTGCTGTACCCCGAGGGAAACACTATTCTAGCTGTACCCCCAGGAAATACTATTCTTGCTGTACCCGAAGGGAAACACTATTCTTGCTGTACCCCCAGGGAAACACTATTCTTGCTGTACCCCCAGGGAAACACTATTCTTGCTGTACCCCCAGGGAAACACTATTCTTGCTGTACCCCCAGGGAAACACTATTCTTGCTGTACCCCGAGGGAAACACTATTCTTGCTGTAACCCCAGGGAAACACTATTCTAGCTGTACCCCCAGGAAATACTATTCTTGCTGTACCCGAAGGGAAACACTATTCTTGCTGTACCCCCAGGGAAACACTATTCTTGCTGTACTGCCAGGGAAACACTATTCTTGCTGTACCCCAGGGAAACACTATTCTTGCTGTACTCCCAGTGAAACAATATTCTTGCTGTACCCCCAGGAAATACTATTCTTGCTATACCCCAAGGGAAACACTATTCTTGCTGTACCCCGAGAGAAACACTATTCTAGCTGTACTTCCAGGAAATACTATTCTTGCTGTACCCGAAGGGAAACACTATTCTTGCTGTACCCACAGGGAAACACTATTCTTGCTGTACCCCCAGGGAAACACTATTCTTGCTGTACCCCCAAGGAAACACTATTCTTACTGTACCCCCAGGGAAACACTATTCTTGCTGTACCCCCAGGGAAATACTATTCTTGCTGTAACCCCAGGGAAACACTATTCTTGCTGTACCCCCAGGGAAACACTATTCTTGCTGTACCCCCAGGAAATACTATTCTTGCTGTACCCCCAGGGAAACACTATTCTTGCTGTACACCGAGGGAAACACTATTCTAGCTGTACCCCCAGGAAATACTATTCTTGCTGTACCCGAAGGGAAACACTATTCTTGCTGTACCCCCAGGGAAACTTTATTCTTGCTGTACCCCCAGGGAAACACTATTCTTGCTGTACCCCCAGGGAAACACTATTCTTGCTGTAACCCCAGGTAAACACTATTCTTGCTGTACCCCCTGGGAAACACTATTCTTGCTGTACCCCCAGGGAAACACTATTCTTGCTGTACACCCAGGGAAACACTATTCTTGCTGTACCCCCAGGGAAACACTATTCTTGCTGTACCCCCAGGAAAACACTATTCTTGCTGTACCCCCAGGGAAACACTATTCTTGCTGTACCCCCAGGGAAACACTATTCTTGCTGTAACCCCAGGGAAACACTATTCTTGCTGTACCCCCAGGGAAACACTATTCTTGCTGTACCCCCAGGGAAACACTATTCTTGCTGTAACCCCAGGGAAACACTATTCTTGCTGTACCCCCAGGGAAACACTATTCTTGCTGTACCCCCAGGGAAACCCTATTCTTGCTGTACCCCCAGGAAATACTATTCTTGCTGTACCCGAAGGGAAACACTATTCTTGCTGTACCCCCAGGGAAACACTATTCTTGCTGTACCCCGAGGGAAACACTATTCTTGCTGTACCCCCAGGGAAACACTATTCTTGCTGTACCCCCAGGAAATACTATTCTTACTGTACCCCCAGGGAAACACTATTCTTGCTGTACCCCGAGGGAAACACTATTCTAGCTGTACCCCCAGGAAATACTATTCTTGCTGTACCCGAAGGGAAACACTATTCTTGCTGTACCCCCTAGGGAAACACTATTCTTGCTGTACCCCCAGGGAAACACTATTCTTGCTGGACCCCCAGGGAAACACTATTCTTGCTGTACCCCCAGGGAAACACTATTCTTGCTGTACCCCGATGGAGACACTATTATTGCTGTATCCCCAGGGAAACACTATTCTTGCTGTACCCCGAGGGAAACACTATTCTTGCTGTACCCCCAGGAAATACTATTCTTGCTGCACCCACAGGGAAAAACTATTCTTGCTGTACCCCGAGGGAAACACTATTCTAGCTGTACCCCCAGGAAATACTATTCTTGCTGTATCCGAAGGGAAACACTATTCTTGCTGTACCCCCAGGGAAACACTATTCTTGCTGTACCCCCAGGGAAACACTATTCTTGCTGTACCCCCAGGGAAACACTATTCTTGCTGTACCCCCAGGGAAACACTATTCTTGCTGTACCCCGAGGGAAACACTATTCTTGCTGTAACCCCAGGGAAACACTTTTCTAGCTGTACCCCCAGGAAATACTATTCTTGCTGTACCTTAAGGGAAACACTATTTTTGCTGTACCCCGAGGGAAACACTATTCTTGCTGTACCCCCAGGGAAACACTATTCTTGCTATACCCCCAGAGAAACACTATTCTTGCTGTACCCCAGGGAAACACTTTTCTTGCTGTACTCCCAGTGAAACAATATTCTTGCTGTACCCCCAGGAAATACTTCGTTTGCTGTACCCCAAGGGAAACACTATTCTTGCTGTACCCCGAGAGAAACACTATTCTAGCTGTACCCCAAGGAAATACTATTCTTGCTGTATCCGAAGGGAAACACTATTCTTGCTGTACCCACAGGGAAACACTATTCTTGCTGTACCCCCAGGGAAACACTATTCTTGCTGTACCCCCAGGGAAACACTATTCTTACTGTACCCCCAGGGAAACACTATTCTTGCTGTACCCCCAGGGAAATACTATTCTTGCTGTAACCCCAGGGAAACACTATTCTTGCTGTACCCCCAGGGAAACACTATTCTTGCTGTACCCCCAGGGAAACACTATTCTAGCTGTACCCCCAGGGAAACACTATTCTTGCTGTACCCCCAGGGAAACACTATTCTTGCTGTACCCCCAGGGAAACACTATTCTTGCTGTACCCCCAGGAAATACTATTCTTGCTGTACAACCAGGGAAACACTATTCTTGCTGTACCCCGAGGGAAACACTATTCTAGCTGTACCCCCAGGAAATACTATTCTTGCTGTACCCGAAGGGAAACACTATTCTTGCTGTACCCCCAGGGAAACACTATTCTTGCTGTACCCCCAGGGAAACACTATTCTTGCTGTACCCCCAGGGAAACACTATTCTTGCTCTACCCCCAGGGAAACACTATTCTTCCTGTACCCCGAGGGAAACACTATTCTTGCTGTACCCCGAGGGAACCACTATTCTAGCTGTTCCCCAGGGAAACACTATTCTTGCTGTACCCCCAGGGAAACACTATTCTTGCTGTACCCCCAGGGAAACACTATTCTTGCTGTACCCCCAGGAAATACTATTCTTGCTGTACCCCCAGGGAAACACTATTCTTGCTGTACCCCAAGGGAAACACTATTCTAGCTGTACCCCCAGGAAATACTATTCTTGCTGTACCCGAAGGAAAACACTATTCTTGCTGTACCCCCAGGGAAACACTATTCTTGCTGTACCCCCAGGGAAACACTATTCTTGTTGTACCCCAAGGGAAACACTATTCTTGCTGTAACCCCAGGGAAACACTATTCTAGCTGTACCCCAGGAAATACTATTCTTGCTGTACCCGAAGGGAAACACTATTCTTGCTGTACCCCCAGGGAAACACTATTCTTGCTGTACCCCCAGGGAAACACTATTCTTGCTGTACCCCTAGGGAAACACTATTCTTGCTGTACCCCGAGGGAAACACTATTCTTGCTGTAACCCCAGGGAAACACTATTCTAGCTGTACCCCCAGGAAATACTATTCTTGCTGTACCCGAAGGGAAACACTATTCTTGCTGTACCCCGAGGGAAACACTATTCTTGCTGTACCCCCAGGGAAACACTATTCTTGCTGTACTGCCAGGGAAACACTATTCTTGCTGTACCCCAGGGAAACACTATTCTTGCTGTACTCCCAGTGAAACAATATTCTTGCTGTACCCCCAGGAAATACTATTCTTGCTGTACCCCAAGGGAAACACTATTCTTGCTGTACCCCGAGAGAAACACTATTCTTGCTGTACCCCCAGGGAAACACTATTCTTGCTGTACCCCGAGGGAAACACTATTCTAGCTGTACCTCCAGGAAATACTATTCTTGCTGTACCCGAAGGGAAACACTATTCTTGCTGTACCCCCAGGGAAACACTATTCTTGCTGTACCCCCAGGGAAACACTATTCTTACTGTAACCCCAGGGAAACACTATTCTTGCTGTACCCCCAGGGAAACACTATTCTTGTTGTACCCCCAGGGAAACACTATTTTTGCTGTACCCCCAGGGAAACACTATTCTTGCTGTACCCCCAGGGAAACACTATTCTTGCTGTACCCCCAGGGAAACACTATTCTTGCTGTACCCCCAGGGAAACACTATTCTTGCTGTACCCCCAGGGAAACACTTTTCTTGCTGTAACCCCAGGGAAACACTATTCTTGCTGTACCCCCAGGGAAACACTATTCTTGCTGTATCCCCAGGGAAACACTATTCTTGCTGTACCCCCAGGGAAACACTATTCTTGCTGTACCCCCAGGAAATACTATTCTTGCTGTACGCGAAGATAAACACTATTCTTGCTGTACCTCCAGGGAAACACTATTCTTGCTGTACCCCCAGGGAAACACTATTCTTGCTGTACCCCCAGGGAAACACTATTCTTGCTGTACCCCCAGGGAAACACTATTCTTGCTGTACCCCCAGGGAAACACTATTCTTGCTGTACCCCCAGGGAAACACTATTCTTGCTGTAACCCCAGGGAAACACTATTCTTGCTGTACCCCGAGGGAAATACTATTCTAGCTGTACCCCCAGGAAATACTATTCTTGCTGTACCCGAAGGGAAACACTATTCTTGCTGTACCCCCAGGGAAACACTATTCTTGCTGTACGCCAAGGGAAACACTATTCTTGCTGTACCCCCAGGGAAACACTATTCTTGCTGTAACCCCAGGGAAACACTATTCTTGATGTACCCCCAGGGAAACACTATTCTTGCTGTACCCCCAGGGAAACACTATTTTTGCTGTACCCCCATGGGAAACACTATTCTTGCTGTACCCCCATGGAAACACTATTCTTGCTGTACCCCCAGGGAAACACTATTCTTGCTGTACCCCCAGGGAAACACTATTCTTGCTGTAACCCCAGGGAAACACTATTCTTGCTGTAACCCCAGGGAAACACTATTCTTGCTGTACCCCCAGGGAAACACTATTCTTGCTGTACCCCCAGGGAAACACTATTCTTGCTGTAACCCCAGGGAAACACTATTCTTGCTGTACCCCTAGGGAAACACTATTCTTGCTGTACCCCCAGGGAAACACTATTCTTGCTGTACCCCCAGGGAAACACTATTCTGGCTGTACCCCAGGGAACACTATTCTTGCTGTACCCCCAGGGAAACACTATTCTTGCTGTACCCCAGGGAAACACTATTCTTGCTGTACCCCCAGGGAAACACTATTCTTGCTGTAACCCCAGGGAAACACTATTCTTGCTGTAACCCCAGGGAAACACTATTCTTGCTGTAACCCCAGGGAAACACTATTCTTGCTGTACCCCGAGGGAAACACTATTCTAGCTGTACCCCCAGGAAATACTATTCTTGCTGTACCCCCAGGGAAACACTATTCTTGCTGTACCCCCAGGGAAACACTATTCTTGCTGTACCCCCAGGGAAACACTATTCTTGCTGTACCCCCAGGGAAACACTATTCTTGCTGTACCCCCAGTGAGGTTCTAATGACGACAACAACAACAACAACAACAACAACAACAACAACAACAACAACAACAACAACAACAGCAACAACAACCGCAGCAACAGCAGCAGTCATGTGTACAACAAATATCTAGCAATAAAAGAAATGAGATGTCCCTGTCTTCGCCGACAGAACAGAAGCGTGTGTGCCTATGTATTGTGACGTCACTGTCTCCAGATATCGTTGTCATCTGTCATGTGGTGGTTGTTCGCCAACAGAGGTGGGGGGGGGGGGAGAGAAGGAGGTGTTGACGTCAGGAAACGTCTCAGAAATATTGACTACAGCTTTTGGGCGCGAGTTGGCGCATGGAGTTGACATTAACAACATGACGCCAAACGTCCAGTGGGCGCACAGCCAATGAGACACGTCGACAGCACGTGCCACATCAGGAACTTGGCGGGTGTGACATGTCTGTGACGAACAGCCGTTGGTCACAGGGAGAAGATGAGATCAACGTGACAAAGACTATGACCAGAAAATGGATGTCACAAAAATAGTCTGTGATGAAGGTTGTTACAATTATAGATTGTTGCCAGAAACGGTTGTCAAAGTGAGTGTGACGAGATGTGGTTGTTGTGATGTTGGCGACGAGATGTGGTTGTTGTGATGTTGGCGACGAGATGTGGTTGTTGTGATGTTGGCGACGAGATGTGGTTGTTGTGATGATGGCAACGAGATGTGGTTGTTGTGATGTTGGCGACCAGATGTGGTTGTTGTGATGATAACGATGAGTTGTGGCTTTCGTATTCGTGAAGAAATGTAGTTATCACGATGATTAAGAATTGATTGATTGATTGATTGGTTGATTTAGGAACCGACATCATAGCATTCGGGGCATTCCTATAAGCGCTCCGTCCCCATCCTCAGCAGCCAGCGAAGAGTTCCAACACTAATAGTTCCAGTAGCAGTCTGATTATATGTCCGTCTCGCCTTTCCTCTGAGCGTCGAGCGTCGGCCAGATCCCCTCGATGATTAATAATTTGTCACATACTGTCACGAGGTGTGACTGCGACGGACAATGTTGAGAGACGTAGTCTGTATACATGTGACTACCTTTCGAGGGCATAGATCGTGACGGAAACTGCTTGTCACAAAGACTGCAGAGAATTAGTTGTCACAAGGAGAGTTGTGACATGGCTTCTGTGTCACAAATTCTGCACATTGTTGGTTGTCATAAAGACAGCTGTGACGAGACTGCGGTGTGAGAGACTGCGGTGTGAGAGACTGCGGAGAAGTGGCTGTTGCAAGTGCCAAATGTAACATGACTCTGATGACACAGATTCAATAGTGTCTGAAGTCATCACGTGTGACACAATGTGTAAACACGACTGCAGCACGCCTTCTCTCTCTCTCTCTCTCTCTCTCTCTCTCTCTCTCTCTCTCTCTCTCTCTCTCTCTCTCTCTCTATGTAAGTATGTATGCAGATATGTATCAGTCCGTGTGTGTTTATGAATGTGCATGCGTACGTGTGTCTGCCTGTCTCTTAACATGGTAATAAGCATGCTTATGTTTACACAATCCATTTGACAATGTTTTTTATTTATGTGAATGCAACATTCACAATTGATGAATGAAAGATGAGTGATTTGAAGTGTTAGACATCTACACGCCATGAGATGATGGAGTGTGAAGTGTTAAACATCTAATACCCTTGAGAGAATGGAGTGTGCAGTGTTATTAAATAAACACAAACAATATATTGCACAGTTTATATTTCTACAGACTTGTAGAATGGACAAAAGAACTAGAAATGGGTGTAGGAAACACCTGCCTTAAACAGCAGCCTAGAAGATTATGGACATGGTCGAGTCCATTCAGCAGGATTAAAAACCAGATAGATTACATCCTGATTAGCAGAAGGTTTCGAATGCTTTTACAGTCGTAAAAACAGTCCCCAATGCAGACTGTTACAGTGATAACAGATTAATTACAGGCGCATTAAGGGTACAGTTAATGAAAGTCAAGCGTATATCAGGAAACCCTAAATATGATTTGTACAAAATGAAAACTGACAAAAAGATACAAGATAATTTTAACATAGATGTAAAGAACAGATTTGATATATTTTCTGATCTAGAGAACCTATTTCAAGATGTGGATGATCAATGGGACAAACAGGTGTATTGCAGGAAAAAAAAAAACTATTCCAAAATTAAAGAAAGTGGTTCGTAAGATATGGATGACTAAAGACATTTTACAACTAATGGAGACAAGAAAACAGAACAAAAATAATCCTGCCAAATATGAAGAAATTCACAGAAACGTCAGAATATTATGTAAGGAGGCAAAAGAAGCATGGCTCGAGAAAAAGTGCTTAGAAATTGAAAAAACAACACAACAGTAAAAATACCAAACTTATGCACAAAAGAATTCAAGAGCTTTCTAATCAAAGAACACATACATCAGCAGGCTCCTTAAAGACAAAAGATGGAAAAATCATAATAGAGAAAGATAGGATTTTACATGTATGGTTAGATTAGGTGAAAAACCTTATGATGATAACAGAGAAGAACGGTAAAATATTCAAAATAATAATGAAGGACCATCAATTTTGAAGATGGAGGTTCAGAATGCTCTTAACTATATGAAATCTGGCAAGATCCCCGGTGCAGACAGCATCACAACAGAAATGATTAATGTTTTAGAAGAATATGGAATAGATAAAGTTACCAGACTACTATTTACAATATATGATACTGGAGATATACCTCATGAACTATGTAACTCTGTATTTATTGCAATCCCAAAGAAATCAGGAGCCTTGGAATGTGATCAACATCGAACAATTAGTATAATGAGTCACGTCACGAAGATTTTGCTCAGAATTATCATGCAAAGAGTTAGGAAGAAAATACAACCTGATATAGGAGAAGAACAATGTGGGTTTGTAGAAGGCAGACGTAGAAGGCAGAAATGTAGTTATCACGATGATTAAGAGTTGACTGATTGAAGAAGGGTACAGTAAATGCTGTGTATATATTGAGAACAGTAATTGAACGTTCTATAGAAGTAAACAAAGATCTATAATTGTGCTTTATTGACTACACAAAGGCTTTCGATAAAGTGAGACAGGTCGACATGATAAGGATGCTTGAAGATCTACAAAGTGCCGGAAAAGACCTTATACTTTTAAAAAACATATATTGGAAATAAGCTGCCATAAGAATTGATAATGAAGTAGGTCACTATCAGCCTATTAAGAGAGGTGTGAGACAGGGATGTGTAATCTCTCCTGATTTTTTTTCCCTGTGCAGTAAAAATACTTTCAGAAATATAGAAGATATGGAAAGAATCAACATGCAGATGATACAGTCTTGATTGCAGACAATGAACAGGACCTGCAACAATTAGTAGATGCAGTTGTTACACACAGTGAACAACGAGGGTTAGAATTAAATTGTACGAAGACACAGATTATGGTCGCCATTGGGAAGAAGGAAATACCACAATGTAATTTACAAGCAAATGGGCATATTCTTAAATGAGTGAATCGGTACAGTTATCTCTGAACAGTCATAACTTCTGATGGGAGATGCTTTGAAGAAATTAGAACAAGAATTGCCATTGCGAAGCGAAGATAGCTTTTTGCAAGTTGAAAAACATACTGACCAATAAAATGATATCAATTTAAACAATAAAAAGAGTGTTGAAGTGTTACATAGAGCTTGTAATTTTGTATGGATGTGAAGCGTGGACAGTGAATTGGAGAATTTGGTGATAACCGGCGAGATCGAAGAGAAGAGTCCAATGGGAAGACCGAGAAGTAAATACCTGGATGGCTTGGCCATGGGAACATGGTCGAGACAGAAACACGGAGCTGATCCACGACTCTGGTGATCAAGTGAGATGGCAAAATATGACCGCCCACGCTTATCAGCATGGCATATGATGATTGGATGGTGAATGTGAGTAAAGTAGACACAAGAAATATTTTGCACAGTTTATTGCCAGGCATATTTCATTGTATGTTGACAGCTGCATACCACATAACAATGCCAACACGTGTTAAAGCACCGTAACACAGATCATCTTGCTATAACATGTGTGGACGTTTTCCTGTTGTGTGTATGTGGTGAAGTACGGCCAGCTACGCCAGGCTACAACGGGTCTGATATTCTTTGTGCTCCATTATTCAAGTGGCAAGTATGTTAATGCGAGTTCTTATTTACAAAAATAGATATCATCATAAAAAAGAGTTCGATGATAAAATTGTCTCTCAAACGTGGCCAGAATTGTAGGACCACGGGACACAATTGTGTTCCAGGGAGACAATCATTCTTGAGACATCATTGATTTCATTCAGGGAGGGCCCTTTCTCCGCATTTCATTTGATCCCTTAGAGCCCTCATCTCTTCTTTATCTAAGTGACTCTAGGAGAATCTATGCTCAGTGAATTATGACATTATGCAAACATTGTAGTGTCCGACAATGTCGTATCAAGTAATATTGAGAATTCTGTGCAGACTGTCAAGAAGGAAACACAGACGAAAATAATAAAAGCCAAGAAAACAAGAGGGAACAGGCACACGAATACTGACATGTCAATGTGTGTTAGCGACATCTCTACAAGAATGTTGACATGTCCATGTGTGGTAATCATATCTCTACTCAAATGTTGACATGTCCATGTGTGGTAATCATATCTCTACTCAAATGTTGACATGTCCATGTGTGGTAATCATATCTCTACTCAAATGTTGACATGCCCATGTGTGGTAATCATATCTCTACTCAAATGTTGACATGTCCATGTGTGGTAATCATATCTCTACTCAAATGTTGATATGTCCATGTGTGATAATCATATCTCTACTCAAATGTTGACATGTCCATGTGTGATAATCATATCTCTACTCAAATGTTGACATGTCCATGTGTGATAATCATATCTCTACTCAAATGTTGACATGTCCATGTGTGGTAATCATATCTCTACTCAAATGTTGACATGTCCATGTGTGGTAATCATATCTCTACTCAAATGTTGACATGTCCATGTGTGGTTGTCACATCTCTACTCAAATGTTGACATGTCCATGTGTGGTTGTCACATCTCTACTCAAATGTTGACATGTCCATGTGTGGTTGTCGCATCTCTACTCAAATGTTGACATGTCCATGTGTGGTTGTCGCATCTCTTCTCAAATGTTGACATGTCCATGTGTGGTAGTCACAGCTCTACTCAAATGTTGACATGCCCATGTGTGGTAGTCACATCTCTTCTCAAATGTTGACATGCCCATGTGTGGTAGTCACAGCTCTACTCAAATGTTGACATGTCCATGTGTGGTTGTCACATCTCTTCTCAAATGTTGACATGCTCATGTGTGGTAGTCACAGCTCTACTCAAATGTTGACATGCCCATGTGTGGGTAGTCACAGCTCTACTCAAATTGTTGACATGTCCATGTGTGGTAGTCACAGCCTCTACTCAAATGTTGACATGCCCATGTGTGGTAGTCACCAGCTCTACTCAAATGTTGACGATGTCCATGTATGGTAATCATATCTCTACTCAATGTGCATGTCCATGTATGGTAATCATATCTCTTCTCAAATGGTGACATGTCCATGTGTGGTAATCATATCTCTACTCAAATGTTACATGTCCATAGTGTGGTAGTCACAGCTCTACTCAAATGTTGACATGTTCTCTGTATGGTAATCCTATCTCAACTCAAATGTTGACATGCTCATGTGTGGTAGTCACAGCTCTACTCAAATGTTGACATGTCCATGTGTGTAGTCACATCTCTTCTCAAATGTTGACATGCCCATGTGTGGTAGTCACAGCTCTACTCAAATGTTGACATGTCCATGTGTGGTTGTCACATCTCTTCTCAAATGTTGACATGCCCATGTGTGGTAGTCACAGCTCTACTCAAATGTTGACATGCCCATGTGTGGTAGTCACATAGCTACTCAAATGTTGACATGTCCATGTGTGGTAGTCACAGCTCTACTCAAATGTTGACATGCCCATGTGTGGTAGTCACAGCTCTACTCAAATGTTGACATGTCCATGTGTGGTTGTCACATCTCTACTCAAATGTTGACATGTCCATGTGTGGTTGTCACATCTCTACTCAAATGTTGACATGTCCATGTGTGGTTGTCGCATCTCTACTCAAATGTTGACATGTCCATGTGTGGTTGTCGCATCTCTTCTCAAATGTTGACATGTCCATGTGTGGTAGTCACAGCTCTACTCAAATGTTGACATGCCCATGTGTGGTAGTCACATCTCTTCTCAAATGTTGACATGCCCATGTGTGGTAGTCACAGCTCTACTCAAATGTTGACATGTCCATGTGTGGTTGTCACATCTCTTCTCAAATGTTGACATGCTCATGTGTGGTAGTCACAGCTCTACTCAAATGTTGACATGCCCATGTGTGGTAGTCACAGCTCTACTCAAATGTTGACATGTCCATGTGTGGTAGTCACAGCTCTACTCAAATGTTGACATGCCCATGTGTGGTAGTCACAGCTCTACTCAAATGTTGACATGTCCATGTATGGTAATCATATCTCTACTCAAATGTTGACATGTCCATGTATGGTAATCATATCTCTTCTCAAATGTTGACATGTCCATGTGTGGTAATCATATCTCTACTCAAATGTTGACATGTCCATGTGTGGTAGTCACAGCTCTACTCAAATGTTGACATGTCCATGTATGGTAATCATATCTCAACTCAAATGTTGACATGCTCATGTGTGGTAGTCACAGCTCTACTCAAATGTTGACATGTCCATGTGTGGTAGTCACATCTCTTCTCAAATGTTGACATGCCCATGTGTGGTAGTCACAGCTCTACTCAAATGTTGACATGTCCATGTGTGGTTGTCACATCTCTTCTCAAATGTTGACATGCTCATGTGTGGTAATCACAGCTCTACTCAAATGTTGACATGTCCATGTGTGGTAATCACAGCTCTACTCAAATGTTGACATGCTCATGTGTGGTAGTCACAGCTCTACTCAAATGTTGACATGTCCATGTGTGGTTGTCACATCTCTTCTCAAATGTTGACATGTCCATGTGTGGTAGTCACATCTCTTCTCAAATGTTGACATGCCCATGTGTGGTAGTCACAGCTCTACTCAAATGTTGACATGTCCAGTGTGGTTGTCACATCTCTACTCAAATGTTGACATGTCCATGTGTGGTAGTCACAGCTCTACTCAAATGTTGACATGTCCATGTGTGGTAATCATATCTCTACTCAAATGTTGACATGTCCATGTGTGGTTGTCACATCTCTACTCAAATGTTGACATGTCCATTGTGGTTGTCACATCTCTTCTCAAATGTTGACATGCCCATGTGTGGTAGTCACAGCTCTACTCAAATGTTGACATGCCCATGTGTGGTAGTCACATAGCTACTCAAATGTTGACATGTCCATGTGTGGTAGTCACAGCTCTACTCAAATGTTGACATGCCCATGTGTGGTAGTCACAGCTCTACTCAAATGTTGACATGCCCATGTGTGGTAGTCACAGCTCTACTCAAATGTTGACATGTCCATGTGTGCTAGTCACAGCTCTACTCAAATGTTGACATGTCCATGTGTGGTAGTCACAGCTCTACTCAAATGTTGACATGTCCATGTGTGGTAGTCACAGCTCTACTCAAATGTTGACATGTCCATGTGTGGTTGTCACATCTCTACTCAAATGTTGACATGTCCATGTGTGGTTGTCACAGCTCTACTCAAATTTGACATGTCCATGTGTGCTAGATACCATGAGCGACGTGGTCATGTGTCAAGTAGACTTGTTTACTCAGCGACGCTCTGACGTCATTTGGAGTTGATAGGTTCGAATCCCGGATGGCAACCTTCAGTGATGTTGTTGTCTATTGTGTCCTCTAGTCTCTATTTCTGTCTTCCACTTCTATGAACGCCAAACACAAATGTGTGATCATTTATGAACTCTTAGTGGACTCACATGTTCCCCCAACTGATATCTCGTATTTGCTGACGTGACAGAAGTAAAATTGAAGTCGAGAGGAGAAAAATAATGGCGTAATATATTTTAAACATCTTGAAAAAAAAAAATTAACATCTAGACAAATGAATAACACATTAAACATCAGAATTGTTTAATGTTATAAACATTCGACACGATTCAATCGCGCAAAACACTAGACAATGAACAAGCAATTAGACATTCCAACGGACGCTACGGGGTTGTGGATATAGAGAAGAATATGTCGAATTTCATGGAAACAAAGACAATCAAATATAGGGGTTCTGGAGAGGACGAGAATGAAAGGAGATTTCATGACATAAATTAAACATAGACAAGTTAAAACAATCGGGCCACATTAAAGACATAACACCCTTCTAAACCCCAGACTAGGCGGAAAAGCTGAAGGCAAGCGAGCAAGAGGTAGACAGCGATACATGTGGGAAGATAACATCAAAAGATGTACGACCAGGACGATACTGACTGACTAACTAACTAACTAACTAACTAACTAACTAACTAACTAACTAACTAACCTAACCAACTAACTAACTAACTAACTAACTACCTAACCTAACCTAACCTAACCAACCAACCAACCAACTAACTAACTAACTAACAAACCTAAACTAACTAACTAACTAACTAACTAACTAACAGAGAGCGAACAGATAAAGTACGTATATTAATATTCCCCCTTCCCCTCCGTGAGTAAGTATTAACAGTAAAGCCATGCAAGGTAGTTTGACATGCGCAGGAAAAAATGTTTATCCCGAAGTCAGGCAGGCCAGTACTCTTGGGTCAAGTCGAAGCACTAATAGCAAAACCTAAATTGGGTATGAGAGTACAGGAGCTCGAACTGTTTACCAGGCTTGGCCAACAGCAATAAATACATTAGTACTTGGGAAACACAACAACACGTCGATTGCAGATCATCTTCCTGTCACCCTTATCAGATCAACAACAGGTTCCAGGGCGCATTTCTAATCGGGAACAATCTAGAAGAGTCGAGCTGCGTAAACAACATCCCATCTTAAGGTTAGAAATGAGTATTTAATTTACAGGAAGAGAATGTGACTGGGGCTTCAATGGGGTGGGTAATTTCCAGAGCTAGCGGTGAGTAACTACAACCACTCAGCGCTGTACGTGTCCCAGATCCGAACTCTGTTAGATCAATATGCACACATATGTTTGATACCAAGATGTCTTCGTTAGTATGGGTAGGAGAACAAATCGATACATACTCGTTAATCATCCTAATCAAAGCTAAAGCAACGCTGACTGTGGTGTTTTTCTTCACGCTAACATGGCCGGCGCGGTTGCTCCCGTCGATGTCAACCTGTTTTATGTACTCTCGCCCTCTTGCTGACTCACGAGCCGTGACTTATCGTCTGCATAAGCAGTGCTAACTTATCAGCTGTGGTACAGGTTCCAGCCCTAAGATTTACAGACCTGTGGCACGGGATGGGCGGTGAGATGCTGTGAGGTATGGTGAGGTTAGATGTGGTGAGGTTAGGTGTTGCTGTATAGGCATGTTGTTTGTCCATCAAGAATGATGATGACCATTCATTTCATCCAGTGGGGTTGAAAGTATGGAGCCGTGAGCTCTAAGATGGCTGATAAGGCCTATTTTGGCTCGAAATGTTCTTTGACAATGTGGACAAAGAATGCTTGACGTTTCTGGAGGAAGATTTTCTGCAGTGGTTTTTCTGTTCTGTCTTTTCTTCACAGCTTTTGCAGTCCTGGTTGCCTCACAAGTGACTGCACCCTTGCGCAATGATGCCACAAATTTCGGTCTCTGGCTGCAGTCTCCCAGGTGTCATGATGAATTCCAAAAGCATTCAGTGAGATTTTCAGTAGTGTCTTTAAAGCGTTTCCCTTGGCCGCCTTGGGAGCGTTTACCACAACGCAACTCGCCGTAAAAAACCTCCAGCCAGCGGTCATAGGTTCATAGGCAGACAGAATGCCGGGTGTCTTCTGGGTAGTGCTCACAACCTGCCAGGTAGGACGTGTTTTTTTTTTACAGCAGAAACACGCCCTGGGTCGGGATATTTACACAACGGATGAGATGCTAAAACATGTGCTATTGTAGAGAGATGAGATGCTAAAACATGTGCTATTGTAGAGAGATGAGACGCTAAAACATGTGCTATTGTAGAGAGATGAGACGCTAAAACATGTGCTATTGTAGAGAGATGAGACGCTAAAACATGTGCTATTGTAGAGAGATGAGACGCTAAAACATGTACTATTGTAGACTGATGAGACGCTAAAACATGTGATATTGTAGAGAGATGAGATGCTAAAACATGTACTATTGTAGAGAGATGAGACGCTAAAACATGTGCTATTGTAGACTGATGAGACGCTAAAACATGTGCTATTGTAGAGAGATGAGACGCTAAAACATGTGCTATTGTAGAGAGATGAGACGCTAAAACATGTGCTATTGTAGAGAGATGAGACGCTAAAACATGTGCTATTGTAGACTGATGAGACGCTAAAACATGTGCTATTGTAGAGAGATGAGACGCTAAAACATGTGCTATTGTAGAGAGATGAGACCCTAAAACATTTACTATTGTAGAGAGATGAGACGCTAAAAGATGTGCTATTGTAGAGAGATGAGACGCTAAAACATGTGCTATTGTAGAGAGATGAGACGCTAAAACATGTGCTATTGTAGACTGATGAGACGCTAAAACATGTGCTACTGTAGAGAGATGAGACGCTAAAACATGTGCTACTGTAGAGAGATGAGACGCTAAAACATGTGCTATTGTAGAGAGATGAGACGCTAAAACATTTACTATTGTAGACTGATGAGACGCTAAAACATGTGCTATTGTAGAGAGATGAGACGCTAAAACATGTGCTATTGTAGAGAGATGAGACGCTAAAACATGTGCTATTGTAGAGAGATGAGACGCTAAAACATGTACTATTGTAGACTGATGAGACGCTAAAACATGTGCTATTGTAGAGAGATGAGATGCTAAAACATGTACTATTGTAGAGAGATGAGATGCTAAAACATGTGCTATTGTAGACTGATGAGACGCTAAAACATGTGCTATTGTAGAGAGATGAGACGCTAAAACATATGCTATTGTAGAGAGATGAGACGTTAAAACATGTGGTATTATTGACGGACGATGTTCATGTCACATTATTCAACACTATATTCAGATAACAGATAAGAGTCAGTAACAAGTACGGCTAGAGATGACACTAGATAACGGCTGCCATACAGCTGGTCACAGGCTCGTGGCAGACGTACGACATGACATAGGTTTGTTGGCGTTATAGGTTGAGGGAAGTGAGATACGATAGCCTGGTCAAGACGAGCAGACAGCGAGGGACTAGGACTTTGTGTGAAACAGGCTTGCTGAACGGTCACATAGACCCGAATATAATGCATCACTCACATAGAACCTAATATGATCTACCACTCAGATAGAATCATATTTATCACACATATAACTCACTTTATTCTACCACATATATAATCTACTTAATTCTACCGCTCACGTACAACCACGTAACACCCACTTTGCTGGGGATGGGGACGGAGCGCTTATGGGAATGTCCCGAGTGCTGTGATGTCGGTTCCTAAATCAATCAATCAATCAATCAAACCCACTTTAATCTTACATACATTGAACCCACAATAATCTACCACTCACATAAAACCCACTTTAACTGCTTCAGGGTCAAACACAATGTGGGTGTGGACCAAACATGCAGCACAGTTAAATGAACAAGTATTATCAGGTCAAGTTCCACTCACTGACCACTGACACTGAGGAGGATATCACGAAACAAAACTAATAACACGTTGACCCAATGTAGCGATATATCATCGTTCAGTACAAATAGGTCGTCGCATGTGGCGATATATTATCTTTCCGCACTGAATCATTTAATATACCACACACAGAACCCACTTTAATCTACCACACATAGACCCCACTATAATCTACAACACATACAACCCACTGTAATCTACATAAACAGACAATCCACATTAATATACCACACATAGAACCCAGTGCAATCTGTTGTTGTTGATATTTGTCCATCAAGGATGATGATGACCATTCATTTCATCCAGTGGGGTTGAAAGTCTTGAGCCGTGAGTTCTAAGATGGCTGATAAGGCCTATTTTGGCTCGAAATGTTCTTTGACAATGTGGACAAAGAATGCTTGACGTTTCTGGAGGAGGATTTTCTGCAGTGGTTTTTCTGTTCTGTCTTTTCTTCACAGCTCTTGCAGTCCTGGTTGCCTCACAAATGACTGCACCCTTGCGACATTGATGCACACCACGAATTTCGGTCTCTGGCTGCAGTCTACCAGCTGTTATGATAAATTCCAAAAGCATTCAGTGAGATTTTCAGAGTGTCTTTAAAGCGTTTCCTCTGGCCACCTTGGGAGCGTTTACCACAACGCAACTCGCCGTAAAAAATTCGTTTAGGGAGCCTGTGATCTGGCATGCGAGTCAAGTGACCAGCCCAGCGAATCTGATTCTTCATTAGTAGAGTGTGGATACTGGGCATGGACGCTCTTTCTAGGACTTCAGTGTCTGGGATCTTGTCTTGCCATTTAATCTTCAGTAACTTCCTAAGGCAGACTGTGTGGAAGTGGTTTAATTTCCTAGCGTGTCGCTGATAAACAGTCCAGGTTTCACAAGCATATAGCAGTGTGGATAATACAACTGCTTTGTAGACTTTCAGCTTTGTTTGCAGGCTTATTCCATTTCTGTCCCATACATTCTTGTACAGTCTGCCAAAGGCCGCGCTGGCCTTGGAGATTCTTGCATTCACTTCATCATCAATTGTGGCAGCTTGTGACACAGTGCTGCCAAGATAGGTGAATTTGTCCACAACACTTAGACTATGACCATTCACTTTGATATTCGGCACAGTGTGATTATTCCCTGGAGCTGGCTGGTACATAACTACAGTCTTCTCCAAATTGATATTGAGCCCAAAGTTGGCACAGGCATGTGAGAAAGCTGAAACATTATGTTGCATGTCCGCCTCTGAGTTGGCGTATAGAGCGCAATCATCAGCAAACAGGAGCTCTCTGACGGTGTCGCTGTCAATTTTGGTTTTAGTTATCAGCCTTCTGAGATTGAATAACTTTCCATCCATGCGGTAGTTGATGTCTATTCCAATGTCATTGTTCTCGAAGGCATTCGTCAACATAGCTGAAAACATGAGGCTGAACAGTGTTAGTGCCAGGACACATCCTTGTTTCACTCCATTGGTGACAAGAAAGGGCTCAGACAGTTCACCATTTCCCTGTACTCTTGCCTGCATAACATCATGAAATAGCCGCACTATTTGGACAAACTTTCGTGGACAGCCATATTTTGCCATAATCTTCCACAGTCCTTCTCTGCTGACTGTATCGAAAGTCTTGGTAAGGTCAATGAAAGTGGAGAACATTTCGCAGTTCTGTTCCTGACATTTCTCTTGCAGCTGCCTTGCAGCGAAAATCATGTCAACAGTTCCACGTTCTTTTCTGAAGCCACATTGACTCTCAGGAAGAAGACCTTGATCGAGATGGGCTGTGAGGCGATTGAGAAGAATTCTGGCGAGTATCTTCCCTGCAATACTACCTACACATTGAACTCACTTTACTCTGCCACAGATAGAACCTGCTATAATCTACAAAAACTGCAATGCACAATAATCTACCACACATATAACCCACTTTAATCTACCAAACATAGAACCCACTGTAATCTATCACATTTAGAACCCACGTTAATCTACCACACATACACCCCCACTGTAATCTACCACTCACAGAACCCACTTTAATATACCACACGTAGAACCCATTATAATCTACCACACATAGACTCCACTATAATCTACCACACATACAATCCACTGTAATCTACAAAAACATACAATCCACATTAATATACCACACATAGAGCCCACTGCAATCTACTTACACATGGAACCCAATTTAATCTAACACACATAGATCACTCTATAATCTACAAAAACTCCAATGCACAATAATCTACCACAAATAGAACCCACCTTAATCTACCATACTTAGACCCCACTGTAATCTACCACACATAGAACCCTCTTTAATCTATCATCCATAGAACCAATTTTAACCTATGCCACATAAAAGCCATTGTAATCTACCATACATAGAACCCACTTTAATCGACCACACATAGAACCGACTTTAATGTACCACGCACATAACCCATCTTAATCTACCACACATAGAACCCGCTTTAATATATCATCCATGGAACACATTTGGAATCTACAACACATAGAACCCAATGTAATCTACCACACATAGAACCCACTGTAATCTACCACACATAGAACACAACTTAATCTACCACACATAGAACCCACTGTAATCTGCCACACATAGAACCCACTGTAATCTACCATAAATAGAACCCAACTTAATCTACGACACATAGAACCCACCTTAATCTACCTCACATCGAACCCACTGTAATCTACCACACATATAACCCACTGTAATCGACCACACATAGAACTCATTATAATCTACCACACATAGAACCCACTGTAACCTACCACAATTAGAACCCACTGTAATCTACCATACATAGAACCTACTGTAATATACCACACATAGAACCCACTGTAGTCTACCACACATAGAACCCACTATAATCTACCACACATATAACCTACTGTAATCTACCACACATAGAACCCACTGTAATCTACCACACATAGAACCCACTGTAGTCTACCACACATTGAACTCACTATAATCTACCACACATAGAACCTACTGTAATCTACCACACATAGAATCTACTGTAATCTACCACACATAGAACCTACTGTAATCTACCACACATGGAACTCACTATAATCTACCACACATAGAACCCACTGTAATCTACCACACATAGAACCCACTATAATCTACCACACATAGAACCTACTGTAATCTACCACACATAGAACCTACTGTAATCTACCACACATAGAACACACTGTAATCTACCACACAAGAACCCACTTTAATCTACCACACATAGAACCCACTGTAATCTACCACATATAGAACCTACTGTAATCTACACCACATAAAACCCACTGTACTCTACCACACATAGAACCCACTGTAATCTACAACACATAGAACCCACTGTAATCAACCACACATAGAACCCACTGTAATCTACCACAGATTGAACCTACTGTAATCTACCATAGATTGAACCTACTGTAATCTATCACACATAGAACCTACTGTAATCGACCACACATATAATCGACTTTAATGTACCACACATAGAACCCACTGTAATCTACCACACATATAACCCACTGTAATCTACCACACATAGAACCCACATTAATCCGCCACACATAGAAACTGCAATCTACCACACATAGAACCCACTGTAGTCTACCACACATATAACCCACTATAATCTACCACACATAGAACCTACTGTAATCTACCACACATAGAACCTACTGTAATCTACCACACATAGAACCTACTGTAATCTACCACACATAGAACCCACTGTAATCTACCACACATAGATCCTACTGTAATCTACCACACATAGAACCCACTGTAATCTACCACACATAGAACCCACTGTAATCTATCATAAATAGAACCCACTGTAATCTACCACACATAGAACACACTGTATTCTACCACACATAGAACTCACTGTAATCTACCACACATAGAACCCACTGTAATCTACCACACATCGAACCCACTGTAATCTACCACAGATTGAACCTACTGTAATCTACCACACATAGAACCTACTGTAATCAAAGACATAGAACACACTGTATTCTACCACACATAGAACCCAATGAAATTTACCACACATAGAACCCACTGTAATCTACCACACATAGAACCTACTGTAATCGACCACACATATAATCGACTTTAATGTACCACACATAGAACCCATTGTAATCTACAACACATATAACCCACAGTAATCTACCACACATAGAACCCACTGTAGTCTACCACACATAGAACCCACTATAATATACCACACATAGAACCTACTGTAATCTACCACACATAGAACCTACTGCAAACTACCACACATAGAATACACTGTAATCTACCAAATATAGAACCCACTGTAATCTACCACACATAGAACACACTGTATTCTACCACACATAGAACCCACTGTAATCTACCACAGATTGAACCTACTGTAATCTACCACACATAGAACCTACTGTAATCAAAGACACATGGAACCCACCTTAATCTACCACACATAGAACCCACTTTAATCTACCACAGAAAGAACTCACTGTAATCTACCACACATAGAACCCACTGTAATCAACCACAGATTGAACATACTGTAATCTACCACACATAGAACCCACTGGAATCAACCACAGGTTGAACCTAATGTAATCTACCAAACATAGAACCCACTGTAATCTACCACACATAGAACCTACTGTAATCTACCACACATAGAACCAACTGAAATCAACCACAGATTGAACCTACTGTAATCTACCACGCATAGAACCCAATGTAATTAACAACAGATTGAACCTACTGTAATCTACCACACATAGAACCCACTGTAATCTACCACAAATAGAACCAACTGTAATCTACCACAGATAGAACCAACTTTAATCTACCACGAATAGAACCCACTGTAACCTACCACACACAGTACCTACTGTAATCTACCACTCATAGAACCCACTGTAATCTACCACACATAGAACCCACTTTAATCTACCACACATAGAACCCACTTTAATCTACCACAGGTAGAACCCACTGTAATCTACCACACATAGAATCCACTGTAATCAACCACACATAGAACCTACTGTAATATACCACAAATTGAACCTACAGTAATCTACCACACATAGAACCCAATTTAATCTACCACACATAGAACCCACTGTAATCTACCACACATAGAACCCACTGTAATCTATTACACATAGAACCCACTTTAATCTACCACACATAGAACCCACTGTAATCTTATACAGATTGAACCTACGGTAATCTCCCACACATAGAACCTACTGTAATCTACCACACATAGAACCCACTGTAATCTACCACACATAGAACCTACTGTAATCTACCACACATAGAACCTACTGTAATCTACCACAGATAGAACACACTGTAAGCTACCACACATAGAACCTACTGTAATCTACCACACATATAACCCACTGTAATCTACCACACATAGAACCCACTGTAATCTACCACACATAGAACCTACTGTAATCTACCACATATAGAACCCACTGTAATCGACCACACATAGAACCTACTGTAATCTACCACACATAGAACCCACTGTAATCTGCCACACATAGAACCTACTGTAATCTACCACAGATTGAACCTATTGTAATCTACCACACATAGAACCTACTGTAATCTACCACACATAAAACCCACTGTAGTCTACCACACATAGAACCCACTGTAATCTACCACACATAGAACCTACTGTAATCTACCACACATAGAACCCACTGTAATTAAGAAAAGATTGAACCTACTGTAATCTACCACACATAGAACCCACTGTAATCTACCACAAATAGAACCCACTGTAATCTACCACAGATAGAACCCACTTTAATCTACCACGCATAGAACCCACTGTAATCTACCACACATAGAACCCACTGTAATCTACCACACATAGAACCCACTTTAATCTACCGCACATAGAACCCACTTTAATCTACCACAGATAGAACCCAATGTAATCTACCACACATAGAACCCACTGTAATCAACCACACATAGAACCTACTGTAATCTACCACAGATTGAACCTACTGTAATCTAGCACACATAGAACCTACTGTAATCTACCACATAGAACCCACTTTAGTCTACCACACATAGAACCCAATTTAATCTACCACACATAGAACCCACTGTAATCTACCACACATAGAACCCACTGTAATCTATTACACATAGAACCCACTTTAATCTACCACATATAGAACCCACTTTAGTCTACCACAGAGAGAACCCACTGTAATCAACCACACAAGAACCCACTGTAATCTACCACAGATTGAACCTACTGTAATCTACCACACATAGAACCTACTGTAACCTACCACACATGTAACCCACTGTAATCTACCACACATAGAACCCACTATAATCTACCACACATAGAACCTACTGTAATATACCACACATAGAACCCTCTGTAATCTACCACAGATTGAACCTACTGTAATCTCCCACACATAGAACCTACTGTAATCTACCACACATAGAACCCACTGTAATCTACCACACATAGAACCTACTGTAATCTACCACACATAGAACGTACTGTAATCTACCACAGATAGAACACACTGTAATCTACCACACATAGAACCTACTGTAATCTACCATACATAGAACCCAATGTAATCTACCACACAAAGAACCCACTGTAATCTACCACACATAGAACCTACTGTAATCTACCACACATAGAACCAACTGTAATCTACCACACATAGAACCTACTGTAATCTACCTCACATAGAACCCACTGTAATCTGCCACACATAGAACCTACTGTAATCTACCACAGATTGAACCTACTGTAATCTACCACACATAGAACCTACTGTAATCTACCACACATAGAACCCACTGTAGTCTACCATACATAGAACCCACTGTAATCTACCACACATAGAACCTACTGTAATCTACCACACATAGAACCTACTGTAATCTACCACACATAGAACCTACTGTAATCTACCACACATAGAACACACTGTAATCTACCACACATAGAACCTACTGTAATCTACCACACATAGAACCTACTGTAATCTACCACACTTAGAACCTACTGTAATCTACCACACATAGAACCCACTGTAATCTACCACACATAGAACCTACTGTAATCTACCACACATAGAACCTACTGTAATCTGCCACACATAGAACCCACTGTAATCTACCACACATAGAACCAAATGTAATCTACTACACATAGACCCCACTGTAATCTACCACACATAGAACCTACTGTAATCTACCACACATAGAACCTACTGTAATCCACCACACATAGAACCTACTGTAATCTACCACACATAGAACCCACTGTAATCTACCACTCATAGAACCTACTGTAATCTACCACACATAGAACCCACTGTAATCTACCAGACATAGAACATACTGTAATCTACCACACATAGAACCTACTGTAATCTACCACACATAGAACCTACTGTAATCTACCACACATAGAACCTACTGTAATCTACCACACATAGAACCTACTGTAATCTACCACACATAGAACCCACTGTAATCTACCACACATAGAACCTACTGTAATCTACCACACATAGAACCCACTGTAATCTATCACACATAGAACCCACTCTAATCTACCACACATAGAACCCACTGTAATCTACCACACATAGAACCCACGGTAATCTACCACACATAGAACCCACTGTAATCTACCACATAGAACCCACTGTAATCTACCACACATAGAAACTACTATAATCTACCACAGATAGAACCTTCTGTAATCTACCACACATAGAACCTACTGTAATCTACCACACATAGAACCTACTGTAATCTACCACACATAGAACCCACTGTAATCTTTCACACATAGAACCATCTGTAATCTACCAGACATAGAACCTACTGTAATCTACCACACATAGAACCTACTGTAATCTACCACACATAGAACCTACTGTAATCTACCACATATAGAACGTACTGTAATCTACCACATATAGAACCTACTGTAATCTACCACACATAGAACATGCTGTAATCTACCACACATAGAACCCACTGTAATCTATCACACATAGAACCTACTGTAATCTACCACATATAGAACCTACTGTAATCTACCACAGATTGAACCTACTGTAATCTACCACACATAGAACCTACTGTAATCGGCCACACATAGAACCCACTGTAATCTACCACACATATAACCCACTGTAATCTACCACGCATAGGACTCACTGTAATCTACCACACATAGAACCCACATTAATCCACCACACATAGAACCCACCTTAATCTACCACACATAGAATTCATCTTAATATGCCACACATAGAACCCACCTTAATCTAAGACACATACAACCCACCTTAATCTACTACACATAGAACCCACTGTAATCTACCACACATAGAACCTACTGTAATCTACCACACATAGAACCTACTGTAATCTACCACACTTAGAACCTACTGTAGTCTACCACACTTAAAACCTACTGTAATCTACCACACATAGAACCTACTGTAATCTACCACATATAGAACCTACTGTAATCTACCACACATAGAACCTACTGTAATCTACCACACATAGAACCCAATATAATCTACCACACATAGAACCTACTGTAATCTACCACACATAGAACCCTCTGTAATCTACCACAGATTGAACCTACTGTAATCTCCCACACATAGAACCTACTGTAATCTACCACACATAGAACCCACTGTAATCTACCACACATAGAACTTACTGTAATCTACCACACATAGAACCTACTGTAATCTACCACAGATAGAACACACTGTAATCTACCACACATAGAACCTACTGTAATCTACCACACATAGAACCCACTGTAATCTACCACACATAGAACCCACTGTAATCTAACACACATAGAACCCACTGTAATCTACCACACATAGAACCCACTGTAATCTACCACACATAGAACTTACTGTAATCTACCACACATAGAACCCACTGTAATCTACCACACATAGAACCTACTGTAATCTACCACACATAGAACCCACTGTAATCTGCCACACATAGAACCTACTGTAATCTACCACAGATTGAACCTATTGTAATCTACCACACATAGAACCTACTGTAATCTACCACACATAAAACCCACTGTAGTCTACTACACATAGAAAACACTGTAATCTACCACACATAGAACCTACTGTAATCTACCACACATAGAACCCACTGTAATTAAGAAAAGATTGAACCTACTGTAATCTACCACACATAGAACCCACTGTAATCTACCACAAATAGAACCCACTGTAATCTACCACAGATAGAACCCACTTTAATCTACCACGCATAGAACCCACTGTAATCTACCACACATAGAACCTACTGTAATCTACCACACATAGAACCAACTGTAATCTACCACACATAGAACCCACTTTAATCTACCGCACATAGAACCCACTTTAATCTACCACAGATAGAACCCAATGTAATCTACCACACATAGAACCCACTGTAATCAACCACACATAGAACCTACTGTAATCTACCACAGATTGAACCTACTGTAATCTAGCACACATAGAACCTACTGTAATCTACCACATAGAACCCACTTTAGTCTACCACACATAGAACCCAATTTAATCTACCACACATAGAACCCACTGTAATCTACCACACATAGAACCCACTGTAATCTATTACACATAGAACCCACTTTAATCTACCACATATAGAACCCACTTTAGTCTACCACAGAGAGAACCCACTGTAATCAACCACACAAGAACCCACTGTAATCTACAACAGATTGAACCTACTGTAATCTACCACACATAGAACCTACTGTAACCTACCACACATGTAACCCACTGTAATCTACCACACATAGAACCCACTATAATCTACCACACATAGAACCTACTGTAATATACCACACATAGAACCCTCTGTAATCTACCACAGATTGAACCTACTGTAATCTCCCACACATAGAACCTACTGTAATCTACCACACATAGAACCCACTGTAATCTACCACACATAGAACCTACTGTAATCTACCACACATAGAACGTACTGTAATCTACCACAGATAGAACACACTGTAATCTACCACACATAGAACCTACTGTATTCTACCACACATAGAACCCAATGTAATCTACCACACATAGAACCCACTGTAATCTACCACACATAGAACCTACTGTAATCTACCACACATAGAACCAACTGTAATCTACCACACATAGAACCTACTGTAATCTACCTCACATAGAACCCACTGTAATCTGCCACACATAGAACCTACTGTAATCTACCACAGATTGAACCTACTGTAATCTACCACACATAGAACCTACTGTAATCTACCACACATAGAACCCACTGTAGTCTACCATACATAGAACCCACTGTAATCTACCACACATAGAACCTACTGTAATCTACCACACATAGAACCTACTGTAATCTACCACACATAGAACCCACTGTAATCTACCACACATAGAACCTACTGTAATCTACCACACATAGAACCTACTGTAATCTACCACACTTAGAACCTACTGTAATCTACCACACATAGAACCCACTGTAATCTACCACACATAGAACCTACTGTAATCTACCACACATAGAACCTACTGTAATCTACCACACATAGAACCCACTGTAATCTACCACACATAGAACCAAATGTAATCTACTACACATAGACCCCACTGTAATCTACCACACATAGAACCTATTGTAATCTACCACACATAGAACCTACTGTAATCCACCACACATAGAACCTACTGTAATCTACCACACATAGAACCCACTGTAATCTACCACTCATAGAACCTACTGTAATCTACCACACATAGAACCCACTGTAATCTACCACACATAGAACCTACTGTAATCTACCACACATAGAACCTACTGTAATCTACCACACATAGAACCTACTGTAATCTACCACACATAGAACCTACTGTAATCTACCACACATAGAACCTACTGTAATCTACCACACATAGAACCCACTGTAATCTACCACACATAGAACCTACTGTAATCTACCACACATAGAACCCACTGTAATCTATCACACATAGAACCCACTCTAATCTACCACACATAGAACCCACTGTAATCTACCACACATAGAACCCACAGTAATCTACCACATAGAACCCACTGTAATCTACCACACATAGAACCTACTATAATCTACCACAGATAGAACCTTCTGTAATCTACCACACATAGAACCTACTGTAATCTACCACACATAGAACCTACTGTAATCTACCACACATAGAACCCACTGTAATCTTTCACACATAGAACCTACTGTAATCTACCAGACATAGAACCTACTGTAATCTACCACACATAGAACCTACTGTAATCTACCACACATAGAACCTACTGTAATCTACCACATATAGAACGTACTGTAATCTACCACATATAGAACCTACTGTAATCTACCACACATAGAACCTGCTGTAATCTACCACACATAGAACCCACTGTAATCTATCACACATAGAACCTACTGTAATCTACCACATATAGAACCTACTGTAATCTACCACAGATTGAACCTACTGTAATCTACCACACATAGAACCTACTGTAATCGGCCACACATAGAACCCACTGTAATCTACCACACATATAACCCACTGTAATCTACCACGCATAGGACTCACTGTAATCTACCACACATAGAACCCACATTAATCCACCACACATAGAACCCACCTTAATCTACCACACATAGAATTCATCTTAATATGCCACACATAGAACCCACCTTAATCTAAGACACATACAACCCACCTTAATCTACTACACATAGAACCCACTGTAATCTACCACACATAGAACCTACTGTAATCTACCACACATAGAACCTACTGTAATCTACCACACTTAGAACCTACTGTAGTCTACCACACTTAACACCTACTGTAATCTACCACACATAGAACCTACTGTAATCTACCACATATAGAACCTACTGTAATCTACCACACATAGAACCTACTGTAATCTACCACACATAGAACCCAATATAATCTACCACACATAGAACCTACTGTAATCTACCACACATAGAACCCTCTGTAATCTACCACAGATTGAACCTACTGTATACTCACACACATAGAACCTACTGTAATCTACCACACATAGAACCCACTGTAATCTACCACACATAGAACTTACTGTAATCTACCACACATAGAACCTACTGTAATCTACCACAGATAGAACACACTGTAATCTACCACACATAGAACCTACTGTAATCTACCACACATAGAACCCACTGTAATCTACCACACATAGAACCCACTGTAATCTAACACACATAGAACCCACTGTAATCTACCACACATAGAACCCACTGTAAACTACCAGACATAGAACCTACTGTAATCTACCACACATAGAACCCACTGTAATCTACCACACATAGAACCTACTGTAATCTACCACACATAGAACCCACTGTAATCTGCCACACATAGAACCTACTGTAATCTACCACAGATTGAACCCACTGTAATCTACCACACATAGAACCTACTGTAATCTACCACACATAGAACCTACTGTAATCTACCACACATAGAACCTACTGTAATCTACCACACATAGAACCCACTGTAATCTACCACACATAGAACACACTGTAATCTACCACACATAGAACCTACTGTAATCTACCACACATAGAACCTACTGTAATCTACCACACATAGAACCCACTGTAATCTACCACACATAGAACCCACTGTAATCTACCACACATAGAACCTACTGTAATCTACCACACATAGAACCTACTGTAATCTACCACACATAGAACCCACTGTAATCTACCACACATAGAACCTAATGTAATCTACCACACATAGAACCCTACTGTAATCTACCACACATAGAACCTACTGTAATCTACCACACATAGAACCTACTGTAATCTACCACACATAGAACCTACTGTAATCTACCACACATAGAACCCTACTGTAATCTACCACACATAGAACCTACTGTAATCTACCACACATAGAACCTACTGTAATCTACCACATATAGAACCTACTGTAATCTACCACACATAGAACCTACTGTAATCTACCACACATAGAACCTACTGTAATCTACCACACATAGAACCTACTGTAATCTACCACACATAGAACCTACTGTAATCTACCACACATAGAACCCACTGTAATCTACCACACATAGAACCTACTGTAATCTACCACACATAGAACACACTGTAATCTATCACACATAGAACCCACTCTAATCTACCACACATAGAACCCACTGTAATCTACCACACATAGAACCCACGGTAATCTACCACACATAGAACCCACTGTAATCTACCACATAGAACCCACTGTAATCTACCACACATAGAAACTACTATAATCTACCACAGATAGAACCTTCTGTAATCTACCACACATAGAACCTACTGTAATCTACCACACATAGAACCTACTGTAATCTACCACACATAGAACCCACTGTAATCTTTCACACATAGAACCATCTGTAATCTACCAGACATAGAACCTACTGTAATCTACCACACATAGAACCTACTGTAATCTACCACACATAGAACCTACTGTAATCTACCACATATAGAACGTACTGTAATCTACCACATATAGAACGTACTGTAATCTACCACATATAGAACCCACTGTAATCTACCACAGATAGAACCCACTTTAATCTACCACGCATAGAACCCTACTGTAATCTACCACACATAGAACCCACTGTAGATCTACCACACATAGAACCCACTTTAATCTACCAGCACATAAGAACCCACTTAATCTACCACAGATAGAACCCAATGTAATCTACCACACATAGAACCCACTGTAATCAACCAACATAGAACCTACTGTAATCTACCACAGATTGAACCTACTGTAATCTAGCACACATAGAACCTACTGTAATCTACCACATAGAACCCACTTTAGTCTACCACAATAGAACCCACTTTAATCTACCACACATAGGAACCCACTGTAATCTACCACACATAGAACCCCTGTAATCTATTACCACATAGAACCCACTTTAATCTACCACATATAGAACCCACTTTAGTCTAACCACAGAGAGAACCCCACTGTAATCAACCACACAAGAACCCACTGTAACTACCACAGATTGAACCTACTGTAATCTACCACACATAGAACCTACTGTAACCCTACCACACATGTAACCCACGTAATCTACCCACATAGAACCCACTATAATCTACCTACACATAGAACCTACTGTAATATACCACACATAGAACCCTCTGTAATCTACCACAGATTGAACCTACTGTAATCTCCACACATAGAACCTACTGTAATCTACCAACATAGAACCCACTGTAATCTACCACACATAGAACTACTGTAATCTACCACACATAGAACGTACTGAATCTACCACAGATAGAACACACTGTAATCTACCACACATAGAACCTACTGTATCTACCATACATAGAACCCAATGTAATCTACCACACAAGAACCCACTGAATCTACCACACATAGAACCTACTGTAATCTACCACACATAGAACCAACTGTAATCTACCACACATAGAACATACTGTAATCTACCTCACATAGAACCCACTGTAATCTACCACACATAGAACTACTGTAATCTACCACACATTAGAACCCTACTGTACTTCTACCAACATAGAAACCTACTGTAATCTACCACACATAGAACCTACTGTATCTACCACATCATAGAACCTACTGTAATCTACCACACATAGAACCACTGTAATCTACCACACATAGAACCTACTGTAATCTACCACACATAGACCTACTGTAATCTACCACACATAGAACCTACTGTAATCTACCACACATTAGAACCTACTGTAATCTACCACACATAGAACCTACTGTAATCTACCACACATAGAACCCACTGTAATCGACCACACATAGAAACTGACTGTAGTCTACCACACATAGAAACACTAACTGTAATTCTACCACACATAGAAACCCACTGTAATCTACCACACATAGAACCCTACTGTAATCTACCACACATAGAACCCCGGTGAATCTACCACACATAGACCCACTGTAATCTACACACATAGGAACCCACTGTAATCTACCCAACATAGAAACCTACTCTAATCTACCACACATAGAACCTTCTGTAATCTACCACACATAGAACCCTACTGTAATCTACCACACATAGAACCTACTGTAATCTACCACACATAGAACCCACTGTAATCTTTCCACACATAGAACCTACTGTAATCTACCAGAATAGAACCTATCTGTAATCTACCACACATAGAACCTACTGTAATCTACCACACATAGAACCTACTGTAATCTACCACATAGAACGTACTGTAATCTATCCACATAGAACCTACTGTAATCTACCAACACATAGAACCCTAGCTGTAATCTACCACACATAGAACCCTACTGTAATCTATCACACATAGAACCTACTGTAATCTACCACACATAGAACCTACTGTAATCTACCACACATGAACCTATAATCTACCACACATAGAACCACTGTAATCACCACACATAGAACCCACTGTAATCTACCACACATATCCACTGTAATCTACCACACATAGCCCCCTTAATCTACCACACATAGAACCCACTTAATCACACACATAGAACCCACTGTAATCTACCACACATAGAACCACTGAATATCCACACATAGAACCCACTGTAATCTAACACATAGAACCCACTGTAATCTACCACACATAGAACCATGTAATCTACCACACATAGAACCTACTGTAATCTACCACACATAGAACCTACTGTAATCTACCACACATAGAACCTACTGTAATCTACCACACATAGAACCTACTGTAATCTACCACACATAGAACCTACTGTAATCTACCACACATAGACCCTACTGTAATCTACCACACATAGAACCTACTGTAATCTACCACACATAGAACCACTGTAATCTACCACACATAGACCTACTGTAATCTACCACACATAGAACCCTCTGTAATCTACCACACATTGAACCTACTGTAATCTCCACACATAGAACCACTGTAATCTACCACACATAGAACCACTGTAATCTACCACACATAGAACCACTGTAATCTACCACACATAGAACCTACTGTAATCTACCACAGATAGAACACACTGTAATCTACCACACATAGAACCTACTGTAATTCTACCACACATAGAACCCACTGTAATCTACCACACATAGAACCCACTGTAATCTACCACACATAGAACCTACTGTAATCTACCACACATAGAACCCACTGTAATCTACCACACATAGAACCTTACTGTAATCTACCACACATTAGAACCCACTGTAATTCTACCACACATAGAACCTACTGTAATCTACACACATAGAAACCCACTGTAATCTGCCACACATAGAACCTACTGTAATCTACCACACATATGAACCTACTTGTAATCTACCATACATAGAACCCTACTGTAATCTACCACACATAGAACCTACTGTAATCTACCTACACATAGAAACCACTGTAATCTACCACACCATAGAACCTACTGTAATCTACCACACATAGAACCCACTGTAATCTACAGAAAGATATGAACCTACTGTAATCTACCACACATAGAACCCACTGTAATCTACCACAATAGAACCCACTGTAATCTACCACAGATAGAACCTCACTTTAATCTACCCACGCATAGAACCCACTGTAATCTACCACACATAGAACCTACTGTAATCTACCAACACATAGAACCCAATGTAATCTACCACACATAGAACCCTACTTAATCTACCGCACATAGACCCACTTTAATCTACCACCAGATTAGAACCCAAGGTAATCTACCACACATAGAACCCAACTGTAATCAACCACACATAGAACCTACTGTAATCTACCACAGATGAACCTAACTGTAATCTAGCACACATAGGAACCTACTGTAATCTACCACATAGAACCAACTTTAGTCTACCAACACATAGAACCCAATTTAATCTACCACACCTAGGAACCCACTGTAATCTACCACACATAGAACCCACTGTAATCTATTACACATAGAACCCACTGTAATCTACCACATATAGAACCCACTTTAGTCTACCACAGAGAGAACCCACTGTAATCAACCACACAAGAACCACTGTAATCTACACAGATTGAACCTACTGTAATCTTACCACACATAGAACCTACTGAACCTACCACACATGTAACCCACTGTAATCTACCACACATAGAACCAATATAATCTACCCACACATAGAACCTACTGTAATATACCACACATAGAACCCTCTGTAATCTACACACAGATTGAACCTACTGTAATCTCCCACACATAGAACCTACTGTAATCTACCACACATAGAACCCACTGTAATCTACCACACATAGAACTACTGTAATCTACCACACATAGAAACGTACTGTAATCTACCACAGATAGAACACACTGTAATCTACCACACATAGAACTCACTGATATCTACCACACATAGAACCCAACTGTAATCTACCACACATAGAACCTACTGTAATCTACCACACATAGAACCTACTGTAATCTACACCATAGAACCTACTGTAATCCTACCACACATAGAACCTACTGTAATCTACCATCACATAGAACCCACTGTAATCTAGCCACACATAGAACCTACTGTAATCTACCACAATAGAACCTACTGTAATCTACCACACATAGAACCTACTGTAATCTACCACACATAGAACCCACTGTAATCTACCACACATAGAACCACTGTAATCTACCACACATAGAACCTCTGTAATCTACCACACATAGAACCTACTGTAATCTACCACACATAGAACCCACTGTAATCTACCACACATAGAACCTACTGTAATCTACCACACATAGAACCTACTGTAATCTACCACACTAGAACCACTGTAATCTACCACACATAGAACCACTGTAATCTACCACACATAGAACCTACTGTAATCTACCACACATAGAACCTACTGTAATCTACCACACATAGAACCACTGTAATCTACCACAACAAACCAAATGTAATCTACACACATAGACCCACTGTAATCTACCACACATAGAACCTACTGTAATCTACCACACATAGAACCTACTGTAATCTCCACACATAGAACCTACTGTAATCTACCACACATAGAACCCATTGTAGTCTACCACACATAGACCCTACTGTAATCTACCACACATAGAACCTACTGTAATCTACCACATATAGAACCTACGTAATCTACCACACATAGAACCTACTTAATCTACCACACATAGAACCCACTGTAATCTACCACACATAGAACCTACTGTAATCTACACACATAGAACCCACTGTAATCTACCACACATAGAACCTACTGTAAATCTACCACAATAGAACCTACTGTAATCTACCACACATAGAACCACTGTAATCTACCACAACATAGAACCTACTGTAATCTACCACACATAGAACCTACTGTAATTCTACCACACATAGAACCCACTGTAATCTACCACACATAGAACCTACTGTAATCTACCACACATAGACCCTACTGTAATCTACCACACATAGAACCCACTGTAGTCTACCACACATAGAACCCACTGTAATCTACCACACATAGAACCCACTGTAATCTACCACACATAGAACCTACTGTAATCGGCCACACATAGAACCCACTGTAATCTACCACACATATAACCCACTGTAATCTACCACGCATAGGACTCACTGTAATCTACCACACATAGAACCCACATTAATCCACCACACATAGAACCCACCTTAATCTACCACACATAGAATTCATCTTAATATGCCACACATAGAACCCACCTTAATCTAAGACACATACAACCCACTTAATCTACTACACATAGAACCCACTGTAATCTACCACACATAGAACCTACTGTAATCTACCACACATAGAACCTACTGTAATCTACCACACTTAGAACCTACTGTAGTCTACCACACTTAAAACCTACTGTAATCTACCACACATAGAACCTACTGTAATCTACCACATATAGAACCTACTGTAATCTACCACACATAGAACCTACTGTAATCTACCACACATAGAACCCAATATAATCTACCACACATAGAACCTACTGTAATCTACCACACATAGAACCCTCTGTAATCTACCACACATAGACCTACTGGATCACAGACCATTCAGAACTACTGTATCTACCACACATAGAACCTACTGTAATCTCACTACACATAGAACCTACTGTAATCTACCACATATAGAACCTACTGTAATCTACCACACATAGAACCTACTGTAATCTACCACATATAGAACCTACTGTAATCTACCACACATAGAACCTACTGTAATCTACCACACATAGAACCCACTTTAATCTATCACACATAGAACCTACTGTAATCTACCACATATAGAACCTAATGTAATCTACCACAGATTGAACCTACTGTAATCTACCACACATAGAACCTACTGTAATCGGCCACACATATAATCGACTTTAATGTACCACACATAGAACCCATTGTAATCTAACACACATATAACCCACTGTAATCTACCATGCATATGACTCACTGTAATCTACCACACATAGAACCCATATTAATCCACCCCACATAGATCCCACCTTAATCTACCACACATAGAATTCATCTTAATATGCCACACATAGAACCCACCTTAATCTAAGACAAATAGAACCCACCTTAATCTACCACACATAGAACCCACTGTAATCTACCACACATAGAACCTACTGTAATCTACCACACATAGAACCTACTGTAATCTACCACACTTAGAGCCTACTGTAATCTACCACACTTAAAACCTACTGTAATCTACCACACATAGAACCTACTGTAATCTACCACATATAGAACCTACTGTAATCCACCACACATAGAACCTACTGTAATCTACCACACATAGAACCCACTGTAATCTACCACACATAGAACCTACTGTAATCGGCCACACATATAATCGACTTTAATGTACCACACATAGAACCCATTGTAATCTACCACACATAGAACCCACTGTAATCTACCACGCATAGGACTCACTGTAATCTACCACACATAGAACCCACATTAATCCACCACACATAGAACCCACCTTAATCTACCACACATAGAATTCATCTTAATATTCCACACATAGAACCCACCTTAATCTAAGACACATAGAACCCACCTTAATCTACCACACATAGAACCCACTGTAATCTACCACACATAAAACCTACTGTAATCTACCACACATAGAACCGACTTTAATGTACCACACATAGAACACATTGTAATCTACCGCAAATAGAATGCACTGTAGTCTACTACACATAGAAGCCACCTTAGTCTACAACACTTAGAACCCACCTTAATCTACCACACATAGAACCCATCTTAATCCACCACACATAGAACCTACTGTAATCTGCCACACATAGAACCCACTGTAATCTACCACACATAGAACACATTGTATTCTACCACACATAGAACCCACTGTAATCTACCACACATAGAACCCACTGTAGTCTACAACACATTGAACTCACTATAATCTACCACACATAGAACCTACTGTAATCTACCACACATAGAATCTACTGTAATCTACCACACATAGAACCTACTGTAATCTACCACACATGGAACTCACTATAATCTACCACACATAGAACCCACTGTAATCTACCACACATAGAACCCACTATAATCTACCACACATAGAACCTACTGTAATCTACCACACATAGAACCTTAATGTAATCTACCACACATAGAACACACTGTAATCTACCTGTCACCGCCTCACGTTCACATATAATAGAGGGCTGCAACTCCAGCCCAAGGGAAACCATTGAGTCGCCCAGGACCCGAGTCATCTAGAACCTTCTCGAAAGAGATGGTCACCAAGTCCATGATTCCGTGGACACTGATGTGGCCCGCCTAATGCGGGGTCCACGAGGAACTCGGACAGAGTTACCGCCCGTGTCGAGTTAGGACACGCGGAGACGGGCAGAGGACAAACGGACTGGAGAGAGACAACAAGGCCTGCCTGAGAGGGACTCATAGATATTCATAGATATACTAGGGCTAGATAGTGTGCTAGATTGTTGTATGACAACTATATGTTTGATGTTTAACTATCTGTGATAGGTAAGATAAGAGAGCGCGGGTCTGTTTACCCATTGCGCCAACTGTACACTTCATACAATAAATGTTCTATATCCTAGCGAACAGTGTATTGTTGCCTGTATGAACCCGAACCATTATTTAGATAAGAGTAAGACCATGACAGGCTTTTTGGGGGCTAGTTTTCCGGTTTTGGCATAGAATGTTTTCTTAAAAACCTGTTAAATGCCATGTAAAATTAATTATTTAAGCATATCACATTGATTTTTGGTAAAACATTGATTTTTGATAACACATTGATTTGTTTAAATCAAAGAAATTATTACCGTTACAAGTTTACATAAAACTAGTAGCTATCTAGCAATAAAATAGAAATAATCTGAGTCCCTCGGCAATGTCTCATCATTGCCTCCGTAGTGCCTCTTTATTTTGATTCTGTAAACAATTTTTTGTTTTTTGACATGTTACTATTTTGACATTTTTGTTGTTGTGTGACAGTGACTAATGTTTTCTCGCTCCACAAGCAGATTGTTCCGCAACAAGTGCCGCGTCCAACCGATGAAACCTTTCCAACAGTGACGAGAGTACAAGACAACATCGAGGAGCTTCAAAATTCAGAGCTAAGTTTCACCTCATACTCATTGTACTTCTAAGCTGTACTTCTCATGTTTCATCAATGTATTATTTTGTATCATATTGATTTCTTTGCATATTCATAACCTTGTCACCAACATAACCTTGCATTTTGATTTACACATTAATAATTAGGGGAGTAAGCCAAATTTTCGACCACACAACATATTTTTCTAAGGGATTTAACTCTATAAACTTAACAAACAAGTAAAACACAAAATGTCTACTTTAGATCAATGCATTGAGCAAGGAATAAAGTTAGGTTATAAAGAAGAGAAACTGTCAGAATGGGCACAGAAAACGCACGCAGACAACATTGCCCGTGAAGAAAGAGCGATGGAACGAGAAGAAAGGAAACTGCAAATGGAGGCCGAAGAAAAGGAAATGCAATTGCAAATGGAAGCCGAAGAAAAGAAAATGCAATTACAAATGCAAGCAGATGAAAAGAAAATGCTAATTGAAGCAGAAGAAAAAAAACTGCAATTGCAAATTGAAGAGAAGAAAATACAAGTGCAGGCTCAGGAGAAACAGATGGAGCTTGAGGCCGCCGCCAAACAGGCCCAATTAAATGCAGAGACACAGATTAAACTAAAACAGATGGAAATGGAGGCCAACGCGGAAATATCAATAAATAAGTTAAGAAGCAAAGAAGAAGAACAAAAATATAATAAATATAAAGGTCTCGTGAAGGCTTTCTGTTCAGGAGATTCCATCTCCGCCTACTTAGAAAATTTTGAGTGTCTCATGTCTCATCATAAAATCATTAAATCAGATTGGGCATTTATTCTAATGAGAAACTTAGCTCTTGAACCACTTAAAGTAATAGAAACAATACCACCGGAAATGCGAAAAGACTATGAGTACCTAAAACAACGCATTCTCCAACATTTTTCTTTAGACACTGCAGGTTACCAACAACAATTTGCCAAATTATCTCCACAACCAAACCAAACCTTTATAGATTACGTCAGTACAGTCCAAGACATATGCACAAAATGGATTAACTCGGCTAAAACCAACAATAGCCATGATAAACTTAAGGAGCTGATTATAATAGATAAAATAGTTAGCACCATCCCCACACCTTTTGCCAAGTTCTTAAAACAAATGGACTGTAAGAGCATTCAGGAAATCGAGGCAAAGGGGAATGCATTTTTCACAGCAAATAGGGATATTTTTCAACATAACATAAGTCACAATGATACAGCAGCTGCAGTAGTGAACACCAAATACTCCAAACAATCACAGAGTAGATTTAAACCACGATCCAATGTCGGTAAAGTAGTAAGATGCCAATATTGCAATTTTCATCACGACAGTTACGGGATGTGTGACAAATCACCCACCTACCCTGAACACCTCAAAAAGATGGTGGAGAAGCAAACAGCTAAACGCATGGCTTACCACAGAGCAATTAAATGTTATTTCTGCAATAGCTGGGGTCACTATAATAGGGATTGTGAAGGCCGAAAGTTATTGAAACAAGCCAATGCGGCATTAGTAGAAACGTCGTCTGACGAAGAGCTTGAGTCACTAAATGAATGTGACAATCAACACGACAATGAAAGCGAGCTTGGGAATGCTGTACACATCATAAACACCATAACAGATAGTAATCTATCACACATAGAACCTACTGTAATCGACCACACACATAATCGACTTTAATGTACCACACATAGAACCCACTGTAATCTACCACACATATAACCCACTGTAATCTACCACACATAGAACCCACATTAATCCGCCACACATAGAAACTGCAATCTACCACACATAGAACCCACTGTAGTCTACCACACATATAACCCACTATAATCTACCACACATAGAACCTACTGTAATCTACCACACATAGAACCTACTGTAATCTACCACACATAGAACCTACTGTAATCTACCACACATAGAACCCACTGTAATCTACCACACATAGATCCTACTGTAATCTACCACACATAGAACCCACTGTAATCTACCACACATAGAACCCACTGTAATCTATCATAAATAGAACCCACTGTAATCTACCACACATAGAACACACTGTATTGTACCACACATAGAACTCACTGTAATCTACCACACATAGAACCCACTGTAATCTACCACACATCGAACCCACTGTAATCTACCACAGATTGAACCTACTGTAATCTACCACACATAGAACCTACTGTAATCAAAGACATAGAACACACTGTATTCTACCACACATAGAACCCACTGAAATTTACCACACATAGAACCCACTGTAATCTACCACACATAGAACCTACTGTAATCGACCACACATATAATCGACATTAATGTACCACACATAGAACCCATTGTAATCTACAACACATATAACCCACAGTAATCTACCACACATAGAACCCACTGTAGTCTACCACACATAGAACCCACTATAATATACCACACATAGAACCTACTGTAATCTACCACACATAGAACCTACTGCAAACTACCACACATAGAATACACTGTAATCTACCAAATATAGAACTCACTGTAATCTACAACACATAGAACACACTGTATTCTACCACACATAGAACCTACTGTAATCTACCACACATAGAACCTACTGTAATCTACCACATATAGAACCTACTGTAATCCACCACACATAGAACCTACTGTAATCTACCACACATAGAACCCACTGTAATCTACCACACATAGAACCTACTGTAATCGGCCACACATATAATCGACTTTAATGTACCACACATAGAACCCATTGTAATCTACCACAAATAGAACCCACTGTAATCTACCACGCATAGGACTCACTGTAATCTACCACACATAGAACCCACATTAATCCACCACACATAGAACCCACCTTAATCTACCACACATAGAATTCATCTTAATATTCCACACATAGAACCCACCTTAATCTAAGACACATAGAAACCCACCTTAATCTACCACACATAGAACCCACTGTAATCTACCACACATAAAACCTACTGTAATCTACCACACATAGAACCGACTTTAATGTACCACACATAGAACACATTGTAATCTACCGCAAATAGAATGCACTGTAGTCTACTACACATAGAAGCCACCTTAGTCTACAACACTTAGAACCCACCTTAATCTACCACACATAGAACCCATCTTAATCCACCACACATAGAACCTACTGTAATCTGCCACACATAGAACCCACTGTAATCTACCACACATAGAACACATTGTATTCTACCACACATAGAACCCACTGTAATCTACCACACATAGAACCCACTGTAGTCTACAACACATTGAACTCACTATAATCTACCACACATAGAACCTACTGTAATCTACCACACATAGAATCTACTGTAATCTACCACACATAGAACCTACTGTAATCTACCACACATAGAACCCACTGTAATCTGCCACACATAGAACCTACTGTAATCTACCACAGATTTAACCCACTGTAATCTACCACACATAGAACCTACTGTAATCTACCACACATAGAACCTACTGTAATCTACCACACATAGAACCTACTGTAATCTACCACACATAGAACCCACTGTAATCTACCACACATAGAACCTACTGTAATCTACCACACATAGACCCCACTGTAATCTATCACACATAGAACCCACTCTAATCTACCACACATAGAACCCACTGTAATCTACCACACATAGAACCCACGGTAATCTACCACACATAGAACCCACTGTAATCTACCACACATAGAACCCACTGTAATCTACCACACATAGAACCTACTATAATCTACCACACATAGAACCTTCTGTAATCTACCACACATAGAACCTACTGTAATCTACCACACATAGAACCTACTGTAATCTACCACACATAGAACCCACTGTAATCTACCACACATAGAACCACTGTAATCTACCAGACATAGAACCTACTGTAATCTACCAACATAGAACCTACTGTAATCTACCAACATAGAACCACTGTAATCTAAAAAAAAAACCTAG
>JACEFZ010000342.1:0-17488 GCA_014155875.1 Cepaea nemoralis | reverse complement strand
TTAAAAAAGGGGATTTTTTTTTTGATTGGAAAAAAAAAATTTGGCCTTTTTTGGGTGAGGAAAACCAAAATCAAATATCTAAATGTGCAAGAGAACTATTGTTACCATTTCCATTTTCATATTTAGCTGAAAGAGGATGTAGTGCCTTACATGATTTGCTGCTGCTAAAAAAAAAAAAAAGACATTTGCTGGATATAACAAAACTCGGAGACATGAGACTGAAGTTAACTAAATTGGAGCCTGACATAAAATTTCGTTGCAGCAAGAATCAAGCGCAAGGTCTCACTAAGTTTAAATAATAAATAATTACTAATAATTAAAATAATATAGAAAAATCTTTCATTAACATTATGTTGCACTTGAATTTCAGTTCTCCATTATATGTTTTGAATATTTACTTACTGTGTTTGCTCAATAATGTCCTAGTGATTTCTTCCTAAAACCTATCATTCAAGTTTCTTTAGTGAACATTTCAATTTTTGAATATTAAAAATTACGTATATGTTAGGGGGAGGGGGGATAAGAATTTTAGAAAGGCTTAGGTGGGGCATAGCGCAAATAAGGTTAGGAAACACTGCTCTAAGCCATACAAAAACACTCTCTCACTCGCATACACAGACAAGTACACACACACACACACACACACACACACACACACACACACACACACACTCTCACTCATTCACTCTCGCATGCACTCTCTCACTCACCCACGCTCTCTCTCTCTCTCTCTCTCTCTCTCTCTCTCTCTCTTATACACTGATTCTCTGACTTACACTCACTAACACAAACACACATAGATACACACATACTCACAAATTGTCTCTCTCACTCACACTCATTCACTCTCTAAACCACACTAACTACAAACACACACTCCCTCGCATGACACACAAACATATACACATACATACACGAACATACACACATACACACGCACATGCACACATACACACACGCACATATACACATTCTTACACACCTACACACATCCATACCCATACACACATACTTACAGACAAATACACACATTCAAACACATTTAAATGCATAACACGCATACAAACATACTTACACATACACACAATCACACACACACATACACACATGTAAACACATATACGCAAACACTCACGCATACACACCCATACACACATTCACACACATATAAACATGCACACGCGCACATACACTCACATACACACATGCACAGATACACACATATAAACACACATACACACATAGACACACGTACACACACCCACCAACACATATACTCACACATACAAGCTGCCTCAATAATCACTGAAACTAATATGAATAAACTCCCACACTTTACAAATACATGCACTGACGACTATCGTGAGTATCCTCACAAGAACATTCAAAATTGGGGGGGGGGGGGGGGGGGGCGCATGGGAAAAAATTGAAAGTGGTGAATGAAAAAAAAAAGTATGTTATACATTGTGTAAAGTAAAAAAAATAAAAATAGTGGTGCAATTCAATAAGATAATTCCTGGAACTGACATAAAAATGATGAAATAAGCAGTGCATATAGTACACATGGGCGAGTGGGTGAGTTAGTGTGTGTATGAGTGCGGGCATGTGTGTGTGTGTGTGTGTGTGTGTGTGTGTGTGTAAGAAAAAAGAGAGAAAGTTAAGCACCCGCGTGTAGCATCATCATCATCATCATCATCATCATCATCATCATCATCATCATCATCATCATCATCATCATCATCATCATCAAGTGCCATGCTGGTTGGCGTAGGTGTTCATGACACTCCACATATCTCTGTCTTTGGTTTTATGGATCAACTCTGCTGATGATTTTCCTCCATGCCACCGTCTCAATCCATCCAGCTTCATATCTCTTGGTCGCCCTTTGCCTCTCTTCCCCTCGATTTTTCAAGTTGTCACAATGTTCTCGTATGCCTCTCTTTCTCATCACATGACCAAAAATACATGTTTACCTCTTTCTAGTTTGATTAGCCTCTTTCGGGCAGTCGTTGTTAGTTACTTTAAGTCCAAGGAATTCGCAACATTCGTCTGAGGAATCGCATCTCTGTTGCTTTCAATCTCTTCCTAATTTGTTCATTTACATTCCAAGATTTACAGCCTTACAGCAAAACAGGTTCTGTATGGCATTTCAGCACTCTCTTTCTTACATTCAATGATAGTGGCTTATTGCTTACGATATTCTACATTTTCTGAAATGCAACCTTTGCTTGCCCTACTCTGCTCTTAATCTCCGTTGTGCATCTTCCATCTGATGTTATAAATGCCCCAAGGTATTTAAAACTATCCACTTCGTGAAGCATTTTCCCTTCTACCTCTATTTCACATTTGAGTGTAATATGCTGTTCTATATATTTTAGGTGTATCCTCATCTTTCCTACTATCATTTTAATGCCAATGGATTTTATCATGTATATTATCGAAACTTGTATCTTACTGTATAGTGAGTGAGTGAGTGTGAGTGAGAAGAGTGAGTGAGTGTGAGAGTGCGTGAGCTTGTGTGTTTGCCTGTGTGTGTGTGTGTGTGTGTGTGTGACAGTGGGAGAGAATGAAAGTGAGTGAGCGAGAGATTGCACGCCTGCGTGCGTATGCGTGTGTGTGTGTGTTTGTGTGTGTATGTGTGTGTGCGTGTGTGCGTGTGTAAGGAAAGAAAGAGAGTATACATAATCACATAACATGCTATTCCATATATTTTTTGTATTTTCATCTTTCATATGTTTTTTTTTTTTCGTGCCACTTGATTTCGACATGCACAGAATGAGAATTATTGTACTGCTTTATCAGTTTTAACTAACATTATGCTTACTGTATTGCATTCATATACTTTCAGATATCAATGTGTATGCGTGACTTAATTTCCCATTATTGTGTGAATGCTCATGACAGTTGTCAATATATGTATGTGAAAGTGTGGGAGTCTGTATACTTGTATATTGATTTTAGTAACTGTGAAGTCACGGTCAGTATGCATGCGTGATTTTATGTATGACTGAATATATATGGACATATGGACATGGCTTGAATTATATAGTGTTTGTGATTGTGAGTGGGTATATGTTTGAGTATGTAAGGAAAAGTGTGTGCTTGTGTGACTGTGTGAATGTGCGACTGTGTGAGCATTTTTGTATTTGCGTGTATGAAAGTGTGTATGTGTTGATTGTCTGTGTATGGGAAGGAGTGTACGCGTGTGCCTTGCTGCATGCATGATTTGGGATATATGGGCATGAGAGAGAGAGAGAGAGAGAGAGAGAGAGAGAGAGAGAGAGAGAGAGAGAGAGAGAGAGAGAGAGAGAGAGAGAGAGAGAGAGAGAGAGAGAGAGACGAACGAACGAACGAACGAACGAACGAACGAACGGACTTTATTTTCAAAGGGTAACAAATTGGGCACGCAGGCCCGTCTTACAATCGGCCCTTCCAATCATTCATCTTTCGTTCATCAATGGTACATAGGAAAAACATTGTGAAATGAATTTTGTAAACATAAACAATGCACATTACCATGTTATGAGACGCACCCACCACCCACCTACACTTCCCCCACCCAACTAGACACACACACACCCAAGGTACACATAAATTCCCCCACCCATCCACCACATCCCCACACCTGCGCATCTCCCCACCCACACACACTTCCACCAACCACACATCCCATCCACCCACACTCCAAGCATACATACATTTCCCAACCAACACATCCCCCACCCACACACATCTCCCCACCAACTCACATATCCTCCACCCGTCCCATTACCCACCAACAATCACCCACCCACATATCCTCCTCCACCCACATACATCCAACCACCCAGCCAAACACACATCCCTCAACCACACATCCCCCACGCACACACACATCTCCTTGCCATCTCACATATCCCGCACCTACCCACACACAAATTCCGCACCCACCCACATCATCTCCCATCTCAACCAGCCCATTCACAGATCCCGAGCCAACCCATACAAACATCCCCCACCATCTCCTAACCTACACACAATCACCCACCCACATATCCTCTACGGATCAACACATTCTCTACCCACCCATCCCGCAACCAAACATCCCTTAACCACACATCCCTTAACCACACTCCCTTACCCATAAGCAATCACCCACCCACACATCCTCTACCCACCCACCCATCTCCCAGCCACACATCCCTTAACCACACACCCCTACCCATATACACACAAATCCCCACCCACACACACAAATCTCCCCACCCACGCACACATCCCTCACACAAATCCCCACCCACCAACATACCCCCCATTCACAAACACACACCTTCTATAAACGCACCCCCCACACACACACACATCCCCCACCCATACACTCATAACCCTCACACATCCCTCCACACACGTACTTATCCCCCAACTACTAACACCCACACATCCCTCACCCACTCATCAACACATACATCTCCCATCTACCCACCCAAACTCACACACCCCAACCACCCCCACTAAACACACATCCCCCACCCTCACACACATCAACACCCACCCGCACACCCACACCCAGCCATACACACATCATTTATCCACACCCATCTTCCCTCCCACACCACACCACACTCACACACATCCCCAAGACACATTCCTCAACCACATCTCCCAAACATCTCCTACCCACCCATACATCCCCAATCTACAATCACCCTCACTACCCACACATATACATCCTCCATCCAGCCACACACACCCGAACCCACCCAGACACATCCCCCTCCCACACACATAACCCCACATCCATCGCCTACACCTATCACACACCCATCCTCCAGCCAACACACATCCCCCACACCCCCACACACATTCACCCACACATCCCTCACCCACAACCACCCACCTGCACACATCTCCCACCAACCACACATCCCCCACACCCACAACTCCCCACCCAGATATATATCCCCACCCATCCCATACCCACCAACAATCATCCACCCACATATCGTACTCCTCCACCCATTCACCCACAACCGCCTAGCCAAACACACATCCCCCACCACACACCCATCTCCCCGCCAACCCATACATCCCGCACGTACCAACGCATAAACCCGACACCCACGCACACAATCCCACCCCGCCCACCCACACATCCTGAGCCCACCCACACATCCTGAGCCCACCCACACACTCCACGAATCCACCCACACACACATTCCCCACCATCCCCCAACCTACTATTATGAACAAACAGACACACACTCACACTCCATTACTCATTCACACTCACTAACTCTCTCAATCACTCTACAGTAGTGTGCATGCGATTATAGTATACATGATAAAATCAAGTGGCATACAAAATGATACGTCGCAATATGAAAGATGAGAATACATTAAAAATATGGAATAGCATGTTACATGACATGCGTGCACTCATCTCTCTCTCTCTCTCTCTCTCTCTCTCTCTCTCTCTCTCTCTCTCTCTCTCTCTCGATATACACACACTCTCATACCCATTCACTCTCTCTCACTCACACTCACTAACTCTACAGTAATTTACATGTGTTCATTATATATATATATATATATATATATATATATATATATATATATATATATATATATATATATATATATATATATATATCAATCAATCAATCATGTGCCATGCCGGAAAGCGTGGGCGGTCATGATTCGCCATATATATACATATATACTAGCTGACCCGGCCCGGCTTCGCCCAGGCCCTGGAGGGGATCTATCTATCTATCAGTTTGTCTGTCTGCTTGTTTGTCTGTCTGTCTGTCTGACCGGGCCCGGCTTCACCCAGTCCCTGGTGGGGAGCATCTCATTTAATTCATATACGTAGTCATATAAGCTCTCCCGTTCCCGACTATCTGTTTGTCTGTCTATCTGTCTGTCTGTCTGTCCCGGCCCGGCTTCACCCAGTCCCTGGTGGGGAGCATCTAATTTAATTCATCTACGTAGTCATATAAGCTCTCCCGTTCCCGACTATCTGTTTGTCTGTCTATCTGTCTGTCTGTCTGTCTCGGCCCGGCTTCACCCAGTCCCTGGTGGGGAGCATCTAATTTAATTCATCTACGTAGTCATATAAGCTCTCCCGTTCCCGACTATCTGTTTGTCTGTCTATCTGTCTGTCTGTCTGTCCCGGCTCGGCTTCACCCAGTCCCTGGTGGGGAGCATCTAATTTAATTCATATACGTAGTCATATAAGCTCTCCCGTTCCCGACTGTCTGTCTGTCTATCTGTCTGTCTGACCCGGCCCGGCTTCACCCAGTCCCTGGTAGGGAGCATGTCATTTAATTCATATAAGTAGTCAAATAAGCTTCCGTTCCTGACTATCTATCTATCTGACCCTGCGTGGTTTCGCCCAGCTCATGGCGCACAGTAACTTAAAAGAATGTCCTTCCACACACCATTCAATGAAAACTGTAGAAAAAGATGGGTTACAATGTTATGCATTATGCATTATTTTTATGAAAAATTTGAAAATTCCTTAAAGATTATATCATTATTTATTATAACTCATATGCCTGAAAATAACTATAGACAAAGAGTTTAACAATAGTGCAAGTAAGTCCAACAATATGACTATAAATTATATAGAAATGTTATTAAAAGTTATGCCCCTTGAAATAACTTTTCTAGAATGAAGTCCCCCTGCTATATAGACATTAAATAATGAAAATGGAAAAGTAAATGTTATTAAATAAGTAGAAGATTTTACATTAAGAAATTATTATAGTCGGTTGCACAGGAATGAAAGGAAGACGTGTAGAAAATTTCATCTCAATCGGATGTACCGTTATCGAACGCATCCAATACATAAATACCCACAAACACACAAACATACACTCTGTTTTATAGTTATAGATTACTGTAGAGTGAGTTAGTGAGTGTAATTTACATGTGTTCATTTTATATATATATATATATATATATATATATATATATATATATATATATATATATATATATATATATATATATATATATATATATATTTTATTTTTTTTTTTCCAGCGTTTCCATCCTGTTTCAGGATAGGATATTGCGGTCAACACCAGCATCTTTCAGCTGTATGTTGATTCCTAGGCTAGATTACGCTCATCAGCACGCCACGACTTTCTGAGCGACCGGCTCCATACTCTCATAAGTCACTTTTGCGATTCGAACCACTGCTAATTCTCGTCGCGTCACGTGACGAGAGTATTCGGGGTTAGCGGAGAAAGCTGCTAACCCCTCGGCCATGGAGCCGGCTATATATATATATATATATATATATATATATATATATATATATATATATATATATATATATATATATATATATATATAAAATGAACACACGTAAATTACTGTAGAGTGAGTTAGCGAGTGTGAAGCTGTACCAAAATACACACACTAGCTGACCCGGCCCGGCTTCGCCCAGCGCCTGGCGGGGATCTGTCTGTCTGTCTGTCTGTTTGTCTGTCTGTCTGTCTGTCTGTCTGTCTGACCCGGCCCGGCTTCACCCAGTCCCTGGTGGGGAACATCTCATTTAATTTATATAAGTAGCCATATAAGCTCCCGTTGCCGACTATCTGTCTGTCTGTCTGTCTGTCTGTCTGTCTGACCCGGCCCAGCTTCACCCAGTCCCTGGTGGAAAGCATCTCATTTAATTCATATAAGTTGTCATATAAGCTCCCGTTCCCGTCTGTCTGTCTGTCTTATGTTTGTCTGTCTGTCTGTCTGTCTGTCTGACCCGGCCCGTCTTCGCCCAGCCTCTGGTGGGGAGCATCTCGTTTAATTCATATAAGTAGTCATATAAGCTCCCGTTCCCGACTATCTGTCTGTCTATCTGTCTAACGTGTTTTCACATATTCTCCCTATTTTTGATTATTGTTAACAAGTTTACTCAATTCAATTGCGATGCTGTGTATATCATTGTCTTCGTTCTAAACTGGATTTACATACTACTCAACAGTTCAAGTCTATGTGACTGTTTATTTAATGAAATGAGAGTTTCTTTATTTTATGTGGCCGTAAGATCACCGATCTATGAATGTTACCAATTATCGATTCACGACAACGTGGGAATTTGCCATGCGTGACTAACAAGTGATAAACACCACGCACCTTCTACAGAAAGGCCTGAGCGTATATTTACTCCATCATTGTGTTCGTTTAAAGCTGGATTTACATACAACTCATTTTTGAATTTTACCAATTATCGATTTACGACAACGTGAGAATTAACCATGCATGGCTAGCAAGTTAAACGTCACGCACGACCTACAGAAAAGCCTGCAATATTATTTTATTCCTTGCCTTATCGAGCTGCCTATGTTGCCAAAATGTCCTCCAACTTGCGATTATCAACTGTGTCCAAGCGGCACAATGTAAACAAAAACAAGACGGGACAAATTTTGAGGAGCACGCCAGCGCAGCGAATGAATCGATCATCTTCATCGCCAACCTCAATCGTGTTGTCTAGTGAACAATCAGACACTGAATTCCAGCTGGACATACAACAGAATTCACCAGCTCAGTCTAATCAAACCAGCACATCACATTCAAGCAATCTTTCTTCGGCCGAACCACAGAGCCAAAATGATTGTCGTGAACTTATTCAGGCTTTGGAGATGAGGTTAAAAGATTTTATTACCAGCAACACCACTAATATTATTGTTGTGCTTAAAAACGAAAACCTTCTTCTTCGAGAAGAAATCCGCCTCCTTAGACAAGAGAAGGAAACTTTCAAAGCATCCACACATGCTTTAGAACTAAAAAGTGCACAGTCATTTAATAAAAGTGCACAGACAGAAACTACCCTTGGTGTTGTAGATGCGTGTGCTACCAGTGAATGTTCGTCGCATAATGACACACAGACAGTTTCTACAATCAACAAAACTACTTCTAAACCTGTAGAACGCACACCATACGTCTACCCCATTGATGTGCATATCAGCAACAGGTTCCAGGCCTTAAGTGTAGACTCTCCAGCAGCAGACCAGGAATCACAAAGTTCAATTGTTACCACTACTGGACATCAAAAGCCAACGCAAGCAAGCTATAATAATCAAGAACACAAGAAAGACCACAGTGGTCAGTGGCAACAACAGCCCAAGCGGACACTCCAGCAGCGTGAACTAACAAAAGGTGACAGTGCAACTCTTGTTATCATTGGAGACTCCCTGCTAAAGGGAATCTATAGTGATCGCATGTCATCTTCTGACAGAGAGTCAACTTCAATCTTCCCTCTACCAGGCGCTGATATTGATAGGCTTACCGCTACACTGCGAAAATTCCAAGTGAATGAGAGAATTAAAAAAGTGACAGTCCATATTGGTGTCAATGACATAATGGATAATAACATCATAAGCACCTCACAACTATCTACACTGGAGGTACGCAATAAATTTCCTAACTCATCTATGTTCATTTCATCCATTATTCCACTATGTTATGGATTCCAGCGTCGGACTGCCGATGCTGCCAATCTAACTTTGTATAAATTTTGTAAAGAAAATGCCATTAGTTTCATTAATAACACCCCGTACTTTACTTCGTCTTCCGGGGCTCCTAAGAAAAAAAACTATACAGGGATCAAATACATTGTTCCAAGCTAGGAAGTAGTATACTAGCGAAAAACATAAAATATCCCGAACGTGCACAACAACCAGCACCACTTACAGGAGTAAACCGAACTTCACCCCCGGCGACAGCCACCTCTAAGTGTTCAGAAAACGCTCCTTTTCTTCCTGCACCAGCATTGCCTATACCCCAGGAATACAATGCCGTGGATAACAACCCATGCTCCAATCCCAGTTTTGCTAACTATGATGGTTTGTTTCCTCCCTTGCCCATAAAGCAGCCTCCCTCTATTATGTAAAAGGGAACACCGTTAAACAATGTTGCTGTGCCCCCGATGTATGCTTCTAATGTAGGCACTTCCAGTAACTCTCACAGCAGTGGTCCCTCGTTGGATGGTAATCTACACTCCTATCAGTGGAACCGCCAACTTCAACAGCTAATGCAATACAATCCTGCAGCCCTGCATCAAGCTTTCATGATGTCACTCCAGCACAGAAATTTTCCTACCCCATCTAATAGTCTTAACTACTACTAAATAAAGTTTCAAAAACTCTGAAAATTTCTACCGCAAGCGACATCATCCTTTCATCGTGCAATGTTCGCCAATCACGATCAGTGGCTTCACAAAGATGGCCTACGTATAGGCCATCTCAACATCTATCATTTGCTCAATAAATTACCTGAGCTTTCGGTAATACTGTGCAAACAATTCCATGTGTTTGGAATCACAGAAAGTCATCTCAACGAAAAAAATATCCGACTCTGAAATCACTATAAAGGGGTTTAAAGTAATTCGAAGTGACGCAAATCAAAAATTAGAGACAGGTATTGCTGTATACATTTCCAATTCTCACAACTGTTCCCGTAGAAGTGATCTCGAGTCAGTAGAGATAGAATGTGTTTGGTTAGAGGTGAAGCCAGCCAGTCAGCAACCGTTTCTAATTGGATACCTATATCGGAATCCGTGTGCTGGGTACAATTGGTATGACTGTTTCACTACAATGATGGATAGAGTGTTTACAGAAGGTAGAGAAGTCATGATATTAGGTGACTTTAACATAGATATTACTAAATCCAACCAGACATGGGACGATATCAAACTATCTTAAGATTTGAAACAACTAATAAATCGTTCCACAAGGGTTACAGACACCTCCTCAACTGTAATTGATCATATATATGTTACTTGTCCAGTTAATATTATCGAATGTTCTGTTCCTGTTAGTGCAGTTAGTGACCATTACCCAATATGTTGTACGTGGTCGAAAACTGGGTCTAAATCTCCTAAAAATAAACATTTAATCATCAAATTTAGAAATCTAAAAGCTCTCAACCAAAGTTTATATTTAGATGGCTTAAAAAATGCAGCCCTTGAACATGTGTACCAACTTCCTGATCCGGATGATGCACTAGCTTACTGGACAAAGACAGTCTACAGTGTGTTTGATAAACATGTGCCAGTTAAAGAAGTTCGAGTAAAGAATCAACATAAATCTCCATGGATGACTCGTGAAGTTCTCGAAATCATGAGAGAACGAGATACAGCGCACACAAATAAAGATTTTATGAATTACCGCAGACTAAGAAATAAAGTTAAATATGAAATTCGTAGGATAAAGAAAGATCATTTCAAAAATTTGATTGTAGATAAATCAAATAACGCTAATATATGGAAGGCTATTAACTCGCTAACCAACAAGAAACACTCTTCAGAGTCAGCAATACCAAGCACTATAACATGCGAGGATTTCAGTTGCTTCTTTCAATCAGAAATAGAGAATCTAAAGTCCACAATTCCAGACTCAGCTTCTAATTTAAGCTCACTGTCATCATCCTGTGAAGGGAAGAGCTCTAGAAATATTCCCCCTGAGATTCCCTTGATGTCTGTTGCAGAAGTATATAAATATCTCTCGAATCTCAAAGCAACAAATTCAGAAGGCCTAGATGGTATCAGTAATAGAATTCTTCGGTGTGCTGCATCTATTATTAGTGAGTCCTTAACGTTCATATATAACCAGTGCCTGTCCAGAAACTACTTTCCATCTGCCTTTAAAGTTGCTAAAGTATATCCTCTACTTAAAAATGGCTCAACTGATATTAGCGTCTTGGGTAATTATAGACCTATTTCCTTACTATCGTCGCTATCAAAGCCATTAGAAAAACACATGCATAAAATAACACTACATCATTTAATTAACAACGATCTAATAATTGACAGTCAATCTGGGTTTCGACCTAAATATTCTTGCCATAGTGCCCTTACAAAAATGACCGATAACTGGCATCTTTGTATCAACAATGGCAACATTTGTTGAGCAGTATTTGTAGACTTTAAAAAAGCCTTTGATATGGTAGATCATGATATTTTAATTAGAAAATTAAAACACATGAAGACTAGCACCAACATGGTGAACCTAATTACGCCATTTTTATCTTACAGACAACAAGTAGTGTCCTTCAATAACTGTCTATCAAGACCCATACAACTTAATTTTGGGGTGCCTCAGGGCTCAATACTAGGTCCGCTGCTTTTTGCAGTGTATATTAACGATCTTCCTTTATACCTCAATTATTCGTGTAACCTATTTGCGGACGACTGTACTATTTACACAAGTCAAGAGAGCTTTTGTGACTTAGAGAGCTCTTTACAAAACGAACTTGCCAACATTAGTAGATGGAGCAATGAAAATCGCATGTTAATTAACATCGACAAAACCAAATCCATGCTAATAACGACCAGACAAAAACTACAGACCCTAGCCACAACTGGGACACCGCTCGAGCTCCACGTGGACACGTTACCTATAATTAATGTAAATGAACGTACAACATTAGGTCTTTTAATTGACAGACATTTAAACTGGAGCCCTCATGTTCACGTCCTTACTAAGAGAACAGCACAAAAAGTTTACCAACTTGCTAAAATTCAACACTTTTTGGATGAAAGCACACGAAAAATATTCTATGCATCCTATATCCAATCACCTCTCGATTATTGTTCCACAGTCTGGGATGGTTGCCCTAAATCTAATATGAAATGATTGTGTTCGCTTCAAAACCGCGCTATACGTCTAGTTTCTAGCATAAAGCATGTTGAAAGTAATAAATTATACAGCCATCTAAGACTTCTACCACTTCAAAAGCGCTTCCTTTTTAACAAAGCCAAATTAGTGAATACAATTATATCTGAAAATACCCCAGTGTATCTTCCACCTTTAATTCAATCTAATGCAATGAACAGTAAGCGCTTAAATTTAATTCAACTTCCTAAGCCTAGATTGGACTTATACAAAACTTGTTTCGCATATTCTGGTGCTCACTTGTGGAATAGCCTTCCACCAGAACTGAAAACACCAATGAGTCCCTACACATTCAACCGAAAACTCTTTCAATACTTACTTCATACCGATTATATGCCTCCATAAGTCACCTACTAGTATCATTTTTCCACTATCATTCTTCACTGTATGTGTGTGAGCGAGACAGTGGGTGAGGGAGTGAGCGAGAAAGAGTGTGAGTGGAAGAATTAGTATGAGTGAGAGTGAGAGAGTATGCATGCGCGTGTGCCTGAGGGAGTGTAAAAGTGAGTGGGTGTGTGTGGACATATGTGTGAGAGATTTAGTTAGAGAATGAGTGAATCTGAGAGTGTGGGTGTGTTGTGTGTCTGCCTGTCTGTGTGATAGAGTGTGAAAGTTAGTGAGTGAGTGTGAGTTAGAGAGTCAGCGAGTGTGTGTGAGTGTGTGTGTGTAAGTATGTGTATATGGGTGTGGATGTGTGTATGTGTGCGTGGGGATATGTGTGTATGTGCGTATGTATATTGTGTGTATGCACGTGTGTGTATGTGTATATGCTTTCTTGCGCACGCGAGGGAGTGTGTATTTGATAGCGAGAGGGTGTGTGTCTGTCTGTGTGTGAGTTAGAGTGAAAGAGAGTGTGATATTGAGTAAATGAAAGATGAAGAGAGTGACTTAATGGGTGAAATAGTGATTGCGAGTGTGTGTGTTTGTGTGTGTGTGTGTGTGTTTGTGTGTGTGTGTGTGTGTGTGAGAGAGAGAGAGAGAGAGAGAGAGAGAGAGAGAGAGAGAGAGAGAGAGAGAGAGAGAGAAGGAGAGTGAGCGAACGAGAAAAGACAGTGGAAGAATGGATTTGTTAATGTGTGTATGTGCGCGGCCATTGTTTGTGAGTGTCTATGGGTGTGTGTTAGTGAGAAGAGAGCGAGAAAGAGAGAGAGAGAGAGAGAGAGAGAGAGAGAGAGAGAGAGAGAGAGAGAGAGAGAGAGAGAGAGAGAGAGAGATTGATTTAAGCGCACGCATATCATGTAACATGCTATTCCATATATGTTGTGTATTCTCATGTTCATATTACCATTTTGAATGCTAACTGATGTTATAATTTATAACATGAACACATGTACATCACTGTAGAGTGGGTGAGAGAATTAGAGAGTATGAGTGAGAGAGAGAGAGAGAGAGAGAGAGAGAGAGAGAGACGAGAGAGAGAGAGAGAGAGAGAGAGAGAGAGAGAGAGAGAGAGAGAGAGTTGAATTGTATCACTAATTTTTAAGTTACAAAATGTATATGTACAATTTTTCTCCATCTTCTTTACAATTTTGCGACAATGCTCACGACAATCGTCACTATATGTATGTGTAAAGTGTGGGAGTTTGATCATAATAGTAGGTTGGGGGATGGGGGATGTGTGTGTAGGTGGGCGGGTTGGGATTGTGTGGGTGGGTGGGGGATTTGTGTGTGGGTACGTGCGGGATGTATGGGTTGGTGGGGAGATGTGTGTGTGGGGTGATGTGTGTTTAGCTAGGTGGTTGTGGGTGAGTGGGTGGAGGAGGATATGTTGGTGGATGATTGATGGTGGGTTATGGGAATGGGTGGGGTATATGTATGGGTGGGGAGATGTGGGTGTGGGGATATGTGGTGGGTGGGAGATGTGTGCAGGTGGGGTGGTTGTAGGTTTGGGGGTGTGGGTGAGGGATGTGTATGGGTGTGGGATGTTTGGGTGGATGGGTGGGGAGTGTGTGTTGGTGAGATATGTGTGGGGGATGTATGTGGGTTGGGGAGGGGTGCATGATGGGTGTGGGTGATGGATTTGGAGATGTGTAGTGTGGGTGGGGGATATGTCTGGCTGGGTGGGGTGTGTGGCTGGATGGAGGATGTATGTGTGGGTAGTGAGGGTGATTGTATTTGGAAGATGTGTGGATGGGTAGGAGATGTGTGGGGAGATGTGTGTGTGGGTGAGGGGTGTGTCTTTGGGATGTGTGTGGGTGTGGTGTTGTGTGGGAGGGGAGCTGGGTGTGGATTAATGATATGTGTGTGTGGGTGGTTGAATGGTGTGGTTGGGTTCTGCGGGTGGGTGAAGGATGTGTGTGAGGGTGGGGATATGTGCTTAGATGGGTGGTTGGGGTGTGTGAGTGTGGTTGGGTAGTTAGGAGAATGTATGTGTTGATGAGTGGGTAAGGGATGTGTGGGTGTTAATGGTTGAGGGATAAGTACGTGTGTCTAGGGATGTGTGAGGGGATGAGTGTATGAGCTGGGGATGTGTGTGTGGGTTGTGTGTGTGCGTGGATGGGAGGTATGTGTTTGTGAATGGGGGATGTGTTGGTGGGTGGGGATGTGTGTGGGGGATGTGTGTATGGGTTAGAAGATTGTGCGTGGGTGGGTAATGTGTGTATATATGGGTAGGGGTGTGTGGTTAAGGGATGTGTGGCTGGGGGATGGGTGGATGGAGGATGTGTGGTTGGGTAGAGGATGTGTGGGTGGGTGATTGTATATGAGTAAGGGTGTGTGGTTAAGGGATTATTGGTTGGGGGATGGGTGGGTAGAGGATATGTGGGTGGGTAGAGGATATGTGGATGGGTAAGTGTGTGCAAGGTTAGGAGATGGTGGGGGATGTTTGTAGGTGTGGGCTGGGGGAGATGGGAGATTATGTGGATGGGTGCGGAATTTGTGTGTGGGTATGTGCAGAATATGTGAGTTGACGGGGAGATGTGTGTGTGTGGCTGAGGAATGTGTGTTTGGCTGCGTGGGTGGAGGTGTGTGGGTGGAGGAGGATATGTGGGTGAGTGATTGTTGGTGGGTAATGGGACGGGTAGAGGATATGTGAGTGGGTGGGGAGATGTGTGTAGGTAGGGGGATTTGTGGGGTTATTGAATGTATGTGTGCTTGGGGTGTGGGTGGATGGGATGTGTGGTGGGTGAGAGGTGTGTGTGGGTGGGGAGGATGTGTAGGTGTAGGGATGTGGTGGATGGGTGGGGGAATGTATATGTGTGTGGGTTATGTGTGTGGTTGGGTGGGGGAGTTGGAGTGAATGGGGGATGTGTGGGTGGGTGGTGGATGTGCCCTCATAACATAGTAATATGCATTGTTTATGTTTACAAAATCATGTGACAATGTTTTTTCCTATGCACTGTTGATGAAAGAAAGATGACTGAATGGAAGGTCCGAATGTAAGACGGGCCTGCGTGCCCAATTTGTTACCCTTTGAAAATAAAGTTTGTTCGTTCGTTCTATCTGACCCGGCGCGGCTTCGCCTAGCTCCTGGCGGGGAGTGTCTCATTAAATTCATATAACAAAAAAAGATTTAACTTAAGAATGACTTTCCACACACCATCCATTATTTTTTAATGAAAACTGTTTTTACTCACATACATGACTGTAGATAACTTCTTTAAACATAAAAAGATGAGTAAGAAAATTTTCACTATTTAAATAGATGCATTTTTTATGAAAACTTTGAAAAAGCCTAAAAGATTATATCATTATTTATTATAACTCATATGCCTATAAATAACTGTAGACAAAGAGTTTATAAATCTTTGAAAACAATGCAACAATCTATATATAAAATATATAGCAATGCTATTAAAAGTTATGCCCCTTGAAATAACTTTTCTTAAGTTAAGTCCCCTCGCTACATATAAATGATAATGTAAATTTAAATATTAAATTTTAGTAAGTAAATAGCTGATTGTACACTAACAAACTAGGGCAGTTGGCTGCACGGGAATGAAAAGAATACATATAGAAAATTTCATCTCAATCTAATGGACCGTTATCGAACGCATCAAATACATCCCTACATACATACATGCATCGCATTATATATATATATATATATATATATATATATATATATATATATATATATATATATATATAGAGAGAGAGAGAGAGAGAGAGAGAGAGAGAGAGACAGAGAGAGAGAGAGAGAGAGAGAGGAGAGAGAGAGAGAGAGAGAATATATGTGTGTGTGTGTGTGTGTTTGTGCGAAAGTATATGTGTATGCGAGAGAGTGTATTTCTGTGTTATCGAGTGGGTGCATAACTGTGAGAGTTTGGGTAAAAGAGATTATCATGCATGCAGGATTGTATTTGAAAATGTTGTGTTTTTTCCTCTATGTGAATGTAACATGCACAAAGATGAACAAAATATGTCTGATTGGAAAGGCCGAATATAAGACGGGCCTGCGTGCCCAATTTGTGACCTTCTAAAAATAAAGTTCGTTCGTTCGTTCTCCCACACACTTGTCACATTACTCCCCCCCCCCCCACTCTCTCTCTCTCTCTCTCTCTCTCTCTCTCTCTCTCTCTCTCTCTCTCTCTCTCTCTCTCTCTCTCTCTCTCTCTCTGTAACGTAGAATAGAACACACACATAAGTGTTGCCGGCTTATTTCGTTAATGTGCTGTGTTCTCATCTGATCTTTTATCATCATGTAGCATGTAGGTTACCAACTAACAGTATACCACAACAAACAATGATGTACAGCCCAGAAGGAAGTAGAGGAAGAGGCTGAACACGTGAACGGTGGAAGCAGAGAATAACAGAGTTCATGGGAATATTGATACATGAAGCGCATAAGCGGGCACTCTTCCGCTGTTTATACTTCACATCGACAAAGG
>JACEFZ010000341.1:2500-82500 GCA_014155875.1 Cepaea nemoralis | reverse complement strand
TCAGCAATAGGTATTGTCCCTACACTTGTTTTTAAGTTTGTAATTTGTCTCTTTATCTATACTTGTTTTTCCAGTTACGTTTGTTATCCATCTAATCTCATTTGATGTGATTATACACCTATGTGTTTCTAGGAGTGTCCACGGTTGGCAGTGGTAACCTAGCGTTGGGACCAATAAAGCTTTCATCAGCTTCTTTATTATTTTGTATGCATGTTGGTATTAGATGTTTGGGGATAAGTGCTATTTGATAGTTGATGTTATTTGCTTTCTATATTCTTGTTTCTCTTTCTAGTTTTCCGTCCTCTGTGAACACGCCGCCCAGATACATATACTCTCTAACTTGTAATGATTGTTCCATTTATGTTTACGTTATACTGCGCTCAATGGCACCTTGCCGTATTGACAGGCGATATTTTCTTACACTGTGCTTTTAACAAGGCACAACAACTACAACCCATGACAGTAGCGAGTGTTATACCTCTCAATATCACAACGCCTGGGCTGAATTGTTAAGACCATGTGTACAACATCCAGCTTAATCCCTCTCTTGGCCTGCCTAGTTTACTCCAGAGGAAAGGTAACACTAATACATCTGGAATAAGGCAATCCGCAGAAGCTGTTGGATCAGCAAAGCAATTCTCTAACTTTCCGCCTGTCGGAGATTCCATCCATCCACCCATCATGTACCATACCGGTAAGCGTGGGCGGTCATGTTCTGCCATCTCACTCGATCACCAGAGTCGTGGATCAGCTCCGTGTTTCTGTCTCGACCATGCCACAAGGCCAAGCCATCCAGGTATTTGCTTCTAGGTCTTCCCCTTGGTCTGTTCCCCTCGATCTTACCAGTTGTCACCAAGTTCTCCAGATCATTTCTTCTCATAACATGCCCAAAAAACTGTGACTGTCTAAGTCTAATGTCTCTAATCAGTTTATGTTCTTCATTTGTTTCTTGAAGAACTTGTTCATTGGTCTTTCTGGCTGTCCATGGTATTCTTTGCATTTTCCTCAGAAACCACATTTATACAGCCATTAGATGTTTTTCAGCCTGACTGCTCATTGTCCAAGCTTCACATCCATATAAGAGTATAGGTTCTATGTAGCATCTCAACACTCTTTTTCTCGTTTCAATTGACATCTTTTTATTGGTCAGTATGTTTTTCATCTTGCTAAAGGCTACTTTTGCCATGGCGATTCTTGTTCTAATCTCTTCAAGGCATCTCCCATCAGATGTTATTACTGTTCCGAGATAATTGTACCTATTCACTTGTTGAAGAATATTCCCATTTACTTGTATATTACCTGCCATAATATTTAATCTTTACATTGCATTGTCTCCTACCAGAATAAGGCTTGTACCCTCCTAATTGCTCTCCTCCGCTTGTAGCCGTTGGCACGATATGGGGTGTCGGGTTTGGTGAGCGCAGCGCAACATTCGGCGCCGACATAATTCAGGTGGTACCGTCTACTATCATACAGTAGCCAGCAATATCTGGCACACGATGACACTAAGTGCCATAAATATAATTAGATTACCTAAGTAAAATAGTACATTAGTCATGCACACAGTGAACAGCTTACTTGTCCGTGTTTCCGAAGGTTTTCCGTGTTTGCCCTGGGGTCCAAGGCTTATCCACATTTCGCGGCCTTCGGCCACTACATGGACAACACGCTACACGAGCTTGGGGCCGAGCGGATCTTTCCCATAGGAGAGGGAGACGAGTTGTGTGGTCAAGAACAGAGCTTTCGGCAGTGGGCTGGCGGAGTCTTTGCGGTAAGTAGTTTCACGTTTAACATGAGAGATAAATATACAGTATTGATAGGACACGCATAGACGTGAAGTGAAGGTAGATCAGCGTTGTCAGTACTGGGTTGTGCTCGGTCTTTAAACCTTAAATCCCGAAACAACTAAATAAATCAATACTAGTAGTTGAAAGAGCCGGTCTTCCTAGCCTAGGGGTTAGCGACTTTCTCCGTAATTCTGTATACTCTCGTGAGTAACGTGCGACGGCAAGAATCGGTAGCGGTTCTAACCGCATCGGTAACTTACGGGGTATGTGGGCCGGTCGCTCAGAAAGCATTGGCAAACTACTGAGCGTAATCTTGCCAAGAAATCAACAATCAGCTGAAAGATGCTGATGTTGACAGCGATGTCCTGTAATGGATATGCAAACATTTTTTTTAGTATTGAAAGCTATATGTAAGCAGCGATTGTAGCCTGCATGCAGCATTCTTAAGACGCCATTTATAGTGAAGAAAGTAGCACACTGTAGACACCATTGGGGAAGCGAATAGCACAGGACACATACCATTGAGGGTGGGCGGGGGGGGGGGGATAATATCGTAGGTGCTACAAGAGAAGACCAGTATGATATTCTGAATAATACTGAAGGACCATCAATTCCTAGGATAGAAGTTCAGAATGCTCTTAATCGTCTGAAAACTGGCAAGACTTCCGGGTCCTGACAATATCACAACAGAAATGATGAATGAAGAATATGGAATAGACCAAGTCACCAGACTACTGAACGCAATATATGATACTGGACACATTCCTCCTGAATTGTTTAATTCTATATTTATTGCAATCTCAAAGAAATCAGGACCCGTTGAATGTGATCAACATCGAACAATTAGCATAAAGAGCCATATCACGAAGATTTTGTTAAGAATCATCAGGCAAGGAATTAGGAAGAAATACAAACTGAAATAGGTGAGGAACAATGTGGGTTCGTAGAAGGCAAGGGTAAAGTAAATACTGTGTTCTTGCTGAGAACATTAATCGATCGTTCGATAGAGGTAAACAAAGACCTACATCTTTGCTTCATTGACTACACAAAACATCAATAACATTATATATGCAGATGATACTGTGTTGATTGCAGACAATGAGCAGGATCTGCAGCATGTCGTAGGTACGGTTATTGTACACAGTGAACAACTAGGGTTAGAATTCAATTGTAAGAAGACATAGATTACGGTCGTCTTTAAGAAAAAAGACATGCTACATTGTAATATAAGTCTAAGTGAGGATATTCTTAAACAAGTGAAACGGCACAACTATCTGGGAACAGTCATAACATTTGATGGGGGTGCCTTGAAGAGAATAGAACAAGAATTGTTTTTTCAACCTTTTGCAGCATGGAACATGTACTGATAATAAAACGATGTCAATTGCAACGAGAAAAAGAGTTGAAGTGCTACATTGAGTCTGTACTTTTGTATGGAAGTGAGACGTGGATAATGAGCAGACAAGCTGAAGTACATCTAATAGCAGTTGAAATGTGGTTTCTGAGGAAAATGCAAAGAATACCACGGATGGACAATAAAACCAATGAGCAAGTCCTATAAGAGGCAATTGAAAACCGCTAACTGATTACAGAAATTAGAGGTAGACAGTCAAATCTGTTGGGGCACGTTATGAGAAGAAATAAACTGTAAAACTTGGTGACAAATTCCAAGCTTGAGAGGACAAAATTAATGGGGAGGCAGAGAAGTAAATATCTGAATTGCTTGACCACATGGTTGGAACAAGAACACAGAGCTGATCGACGACTCCGGTAATAGTGTAAGATGACGAAACGTGACCGCCCACGCTTACCGGCATGGCACTTGATGAATGAATATCATAGGACATATACCATTTTGGAAGCGCTTAGACAGGACACATACCATTGGTGAAGCTAATAGCACAGGTGACTTACCACTGGGAAAGCGAATAGCACAGCAAAGACACTTTTATCGAACCATGATTAGAAATCTTCAAAGCTCTCCTAGGGTTGTATAACGTAATGAGGAAACATCCAAATAGACCGGCAGATGTATACTCGTCTTACATCTCAGATGATCATTGATCATCGACATCAAATCCTAGCACTCTGATTGTGGTTGCTAAGTGTTGGTCTGCTGGTAAGTTGTAAGTTGGTTATTTATACAAATATATTCAAATGTGCGTCGACCTTTCAGAAAGCAATGTCAAATTACTAAGCTTAAAATTGCCACATAATGCTCCAAAACCTGTAAATGCTAGTGGTTTATAGCGACATGCTGTAAAAGACATGCACCCAACCGTGTAAACCATGTCCCATACACCCACCTTAGGCTGCCTGTGAAACTTTCTGTTTGGGTGATGACGTCAACATCAATGAAGCTACCGGAGCGCTGACCAGCGACCACAGCTGGACCCCCAACAGGTTCCGGCTGACCCCTGTGGACAATTGTAAGGAACCGGATCTTTGTGAAGGTACGTGGTCTCTAGAGCTGCAATATTCTAACTACCCACCTTCTATTTCTCATGTGTTTTATTACATATGGCTTCTGAGTTGACGTTGTTGTCTAAGATTGGCGTCATAAGTGATGTATGAATGAAATAATATATACGAGCAGAAGAGATAAGAAATTCAGAATGTCAGACGAGTGTGCATGCCAAATTCTTAACCATTTGATAATAAAGTTTGTTCGTTCATTCTTTCTTTCTGTGTATTTGGCTGTTTGTTTGTGTGTTTATTTGTTTTAATAGCATTGAATATCTTCGTGCACCTGCTGGTTTTAATGGCTTCGGTGAGACAACGTTCTGGTTTAGGGTGAGAGACATTCGTGAAAGACAGGGAGTTCCCAGACTTGACGGACATTGGTGAAAGACAGGGAGTTCCCAGACTTGACGGACATTGGTGACATGCAAGGAGTTTCCAAACTTGACGGACATTGGTGACAGGCCTATCCCAAACTTGACGGACATTGGTGACAGGCAAGGAGTTCCCAAACTTGACGGACATTGGTGACAGGCTTATCTCAAACTTGGTGGACATTGGTGATAGCATGGAGTTCCCAAACTTGACGGACATTGGTGATAAGCAGTTAGTTCCCAATCTTGATGGACATTGGTGATAGGCAGGTAGTTTCCAAACTTGACGGACATTGGTGATAGGCAGATAGTTCCCAAACTTAACGGACATTGGTGATAGGCAGGTAGTTCCCAAACATGACGCACATTAGTGATAGACAGGTAGCTCCCAAACTTGACGGACATTGGTGACAGGCCGTTCCCAAACTTGACGGACATTGGTGACAGGCAAGGAGTTCCCAAACTTGATGGGCATTGGTGACAGGCCTATCCCAAACTTTATGGACACTGGTGACAGCAAGGAGTTCCCAAACTTGTCAGACATTGGTGATAGGCAGGTAGTTCCCAATCTTGACGGACATTGGTGATAGGCAGGCCGTTCCCAAACTTGACGGACATTGGTGACAGGCAAGGACGTTCCAAAACTTGACAGACATTGGTGACAGGCAGGGAGTTCCCAAACTTGATGGACACTGGTGACAGCAAGGAGTTCACAAACTTGTTGGACATTGGTGATAGGCAGGTAGTTTCCAAACTTGATGGACATTAGTAAAAGGCAGATAGTTCCCCAACTTGACGGACATTGGTGATAGGCCGTTCCCAAACTTGACGGACATTGGTGATAGCAGGGAGTTCCCAAACTTGACTGTTTTGTACGGGGCACAAGAACACTGGTGAGTGAGCAGGGGACTAGTGTGGACAGACTCTTGTGAACAGTCTAAGAATGAGATCTGAGCAACTACGAACTGGTCCTGCGTGAACATGACAGATAATTGGATCATAAAAGCAATCAAACTCACAAAGACAACAAATAACAGCTCGTAACCTATGTAGTCTATCCAACACTTCACCGAGGTAAATGGTGGAAGAGAAATAGAAGAGCCTATTAAACTGGAAACAATGAAATTAAATATATTAAATAACACCATTTAGACTAGAAACAATGAAATCAATATAGAAAATCAACCGTTTTAGACAAGAAATAATTAATTAAATATAGAAAATCGACTTTTTGAATATGACACAATGAAATAAATATTGGAAAATATGTTGTCAACTAACACCAGTGATACAAATATAGAAAAACACTCGTTTTAGAAAAAAAAAAACATAATGAAATAAATATACAAAAACAATCTGCTTAGAGACGACTGCTTAGAGTGAAATAAATACATAGACACTACCTATTTCGACAAGAAACGGTCAAAGAAATAAAGACAACATTAAATCCGTGTCTTAAATAAATACATAAAAATTACATATTTCGATAAAAAAGGATCAAAGAAATAAAGAAAACATTAACATGTTGTTTCAAACAATGCAACAGACGATCTGGTTCAACTCAGTACTGATATTATGTTTTATGTGATTATAACTTTTCTAGCACTGTCCAGCATTCACGGAAAGAGAATTGTCCCGTGTAACTTAACAGAGAGGATACACCTACAGATGGACGTCTCAGAGTGAGTACTCTTCACCTTCTTCTCTTCTTCTTCTCGGGGAGTCTATGTGGCGAAGTGGTCAAGCCGTTTGACTCGTGCTCCGAAGGTTGTGGGTTCGATTCCGGGCCACGTCTTCGGTTCACGATTTAAATTTTTCGGAGACTCCTGTGGCTCGTCCGCTAGAGCTACGGGTTTCGTGCTTGGTGCGACGCTTTCCGCGTTGCGGAAAGAGACCGAGCCATATGGGATAAAGCCCGGTGCAATGAAGTCGACCCTGTCGACTTTTAAGCGGCTTTTCTTCTTCTTCTGATCTTTATATCCGATTTGAGGCATAGGCCCTCAACCAAACCACGCCTAGCCGTTCTGTCTGTTCATAAATGAACATACATGTATTGTTTAGCGCTCACAGAAATAGAGGACAGAAGTAAAGACTAGAGGACTCCCTAGACAACATAACAATCTAAAGCTATAGTCACCGACCGGGATTCGAACCTGTCATCTCCAAATGACTACAGCGCCACGCTGCAGAAACAAGTGTATTTCGACGCATGATCAACTAGACACGGGGGTGTGCAGGGATAATAGGTGACCAATCATTTCCTCACTGTCGCAGGCGACGAGCATAAGAATGGAACCAACGTCCGAACGAGCTCGTGACATTACCAGCGCAATTCGTTATCAATTCTCTATCAATCTCGCTAACTCGCGCGCTATTTTCTGCCTTAGTCATGTCGAAATTGTCCGTGATCACTGCAAAGCTTCACGCTCTCAACAATGTTACAATGGGGCTTCAAATGAAAACCTAAAAATGTATTTTGAGTGAATATATTCTGAAAAAGTAAAGATTAAATGCATAATTTGTCGATGTAGTCACCACTGCGTTCAATGCAAGTCCTCCAGCACCGATAACGTGCTTGGATTCTGTAGACAAAAGTTATCTGGGGTCACTAATCGGTGTGTCCTGACCCGGTCGTGAACAGTCTGTCACAGAAGTCACGCAGTTTTGAAACTTCCTACTCCACTCATACACTTACTGGACTGACAGGCATGCATCACAAGTGCACATACTGGACCTTCATTCGCCGATGAATTTCTATAGGTTTCACCCCTTCACTGATCAAACATCGGATAGTACAACGCTGCTCCACTTTGGTGCATGGCAAAAATTAGGCGGTCATCTTTATACTGTCTTTATGACGTTACCATGCTCGTCTGAACCATGATGTTACGCCCTGAACACTACTGACACCCTACACAACATTAGTGACAGGTTATAAAACAATGGCATGGTTGTGTTAATTTCTATCACACATTTAAGGTTTCATTTGAAGCCCCTCCTACTTTATTTTGTCTGTTGATGCTGTGCCAAAGTCTGTTATAACCGTTAAATCTCTGCATTATTCAAATCACTAGCTTAAATTTAGCAGTCAGCGTGGCAGAGACGTTAAGAGCCTCTGCTCTTAAACTTCCTGTGGTGCACTGGTGGCTGGATAGTGGGTTCACTCTCTACACAGATCAGTTGGACTTAAACGTCTACATTTCTCTTTCAGGAGCATCGGCAAACTACTCAACATAGAATTGCTAAAGTTGCCTGGAAAATCAACCAGGGGTAGATCGCAACGTCCTGCCAAAGACCTGTCACATTTTAGCTTACAATTACCCTCCTTTTCTCTTAATTGATTAAGTGTCATGGGATTATTGATCGACTCAAGCCACTTTCCGTATCTGCCATGGGCTTATACCGGGTGTTTATAAAGTCTCACTACACTTTGGATGTAGAATAAATTTGAATAATGAAGTACGTGACGTCATCAAAAATATGCTCCACAGTCCATCGTGAAGCAATATGCAGCGAATGGCTGTCGTCTGCTGGAGTAATTCTTTGCACTCCGAACAGAATGGTGTTTTCAACGGAAGAAAGCATTTTCAAATGTGTTCTACATACAAAGTGTAGTGAGAATTTACAAACACCCGGTATATCGCCGAAATATTGTCATTGAGTTATGATACAACATGTCTGTTACCACATTAACATTTTAAAGTCATAATTATAACACACCCCTGCTTCCTATTTTGTACCATCCATTCTCGTTTGGTCCAAATCTATGTTTTGTTTGGCACTGAACTTGTTAGTGTATTCTTATTACTGTATGTGAACAAGTCGTCTGCTGATGAACACTTATTAAGATAGCTGACCTTGTTTCGCCAGCCGACAGACCATCCTGGTCAAGCTGAACACCCAGGGAGCTAGTGAGCTGCTCTACCGACCAGGTGACCACGTCAGCATCTTTCCAGCCAACCCTCCGGAACTGGTTGACGCCATATTGGCTCGTCTCCACAACGCCCCACCACCAGATCAAATAATCAGAACGGAGTTCCTGCACGAGGTGTCCACTCCACTAGGTAAGTTTACTAACATGTCCACTCCACTAGGTAAGTTTACTAACATGTCCACTCCACTGGTAAGTTTACTAACATGTCCACTCCACTGGTAAGTTTACTAACAGCTTGGAAAATATATTCATAATGTATCTCCAAATGTCACCTCCCATTTGGACAGAAGGACGATATATCGCCACACTAGGGTCATCGTGTTATTTGTTTTGTTTCGTGGTATCTTCCGCAGTTTTAAAGCTCAATGTGACCTCCCATTAGGACAGAAGGACGATATGTCGCCATACTAGGGTCGTCATGTTATTTGTTTTGTGATATCTTCCGCGACTTTAAAGCTCAGTGAACATTATAATACTTGTTCTTTGACTGAGCACCATGTTTGGTCCAAACATACATCTTGTTTGAGATTGAATCGGTTAATGCGACTATTGTCTCTTATTCTTCTTTTTTTTTCTTCGTTCCTCCATGGAGGTAAGTGTGTCACACCCACTCATACACATTGTTAAGTCGGCGTGTCCGACTTCATCATGCATTTGTGTCAGATTTACTCCTATACACAGATTCCATCCAAGGTAATAGGTTTTATCTATCCGAAGATAGGCTTCTATCCTAAAATGTTGCCAGGGTTGTGGCCTTACAGTCTACGCTTAACAATGGTCAACGGCCGTGAGAACTGTACTGTGCACAACGTGCGCAGGGAACCTCTTGTTTTTCGCCCCTATCCGAGAATGCTGTGTATCCGATCTCATTAACCAAGATACCAGGAGGTGTTGTGAATAGCACAGGTCCTTGGACAAATTAATAACCATATGGGGGATTCAAACCTGATACTGAGGGGTAACTGAAACCTCTCGTTCACGACTACCAGCTGTCTTTCTCCTATAATGCATTTGCACCGTGACTCACAGCTGATGTTCTCCTATTCTGATTTTACCGTGAATCCCAGCTGCCTTTCTCCTATCCTGATTTTACAATGACTCCAAACTGTCTTTCTCCTGTAACGCGTATCACTGTGACTGCCAGCTTCGACTTCGCCCATCTGTCTATTACAGGCACTAACAAGACGTGGACACAGATTGAGAAGATGCCCATATGCAGCATGCGCATGGCCTTCACCCACATCCTGGACATAACCACGCCCCCTTCACAAGCCCTGCTGCAGCTGTTGGCCACCCAGGCCACCCGAGACATGGATCGGGAGAAGCTGGAACTGCTGGCTACGGTAGTTCTTGTTCTTGTTCTTCTCCTTTTCCTTCTCTATTGTTCTTGTAATGTCTACCCAAGAAGTGTTCTTGCTGTAGTGTGTGTGTGTTGTGTGTTTGTGTTTTGCGTGTGTGTGTAATTTGTGTGTGTGTGTGTGTGTGTAATTTGTGTGTGTGTGTGTGCGTGTGCGTGTGTGCGTTCGCTCCCTTTGAACTCAATCATACTCCATCTTTGTGCGACCACTTCTAGGGGTGCACTGAACTATTTTTACGTGTGGATTAGCTTTCCCGTTATCAGTGTCCCTAGCCATCAGGCGAGTTCACTCTGACTTCTAAGGTATTTGTAAATTTACTTCCCCAAGTCAAGGACGAGAAGTCATCATTTTAGTTTACCTGACAGGTGTAGGGTTTGAACCAGCTACCTCGGCATCAGCACACCGGAAGTTCAAGAGAGACCGCTCTTATCCATCTGCCATGCTGACCTCTTGCTTGGTTTATTATGTATGTTGCTGTATTTCAGAGCAAAGTATCTAATGCAATAAGTCACAATTATTGAAAGCAGCAAAGATGAGACTGAAGTTTGATGTGTAGTGAGCTAAAAGACTACTGAATGATGCAAGCAATGAACGGTGTCGCTATGGCAACCGGTTTATTTTTTACCAGCCAATCGGCGACTGATTTTAGAATAGCCTTCGTAGTACTGAAATGTTATATAGATGCTGGTCTCCGTGGCCAGGTGGTTTAGCCACCTGCTTGGTGCGCCCAAGTTTGTGGGTTCAATTCCGGCCTCCGTCATTCTATTCGCGCGCAAAGTTTTCTCTGAGACTCCTGGGGGTCGTCGTTGGAGCTATAGAGTACGACTTCTTCAACAAGCCGTCCTGCTGAGAAAGACCTAGCCATTAAATATAACACTCGGTGCAATGATATATTTCTTCTCACCTTTAAAATCATTTTATAGAACCTGTTTTGCTGTAGGGCATTTAGTCATCGAATGTAAATGAATAAATTAGACAGAGCTTGAACGCAAGTGCCTAGTACATTATGATTCGCCTAAAGACTGATCACCGCAAGACAAGGACAGAGATAGAAGTACAGAACAGATTTGATATATTGTCTTATCTAGAGATCCTATTCCAGGATGTGGATGATCAATGGGAAATGTTAAAGAATTCAATCAGTTTGGCTGCAGAAACAACTATTCCAAAATTAAATTGGTGGGTCGTAAGAAATGGATGACTGAAGAAATGTTATAACTAATGGAAACAAGAAGACTCAACAAAAATAATTCTGCCACATATGAAGAAATTCACAGACAAAACAGAATACTATGTAAGGAGGCAAAAGATGCATGGCTTGAGTAAAAGTGCTTAGAAATTGAAAAAACAACACAACAGTCAAAATACCAAATTAGTGCACAAAAGAATTCAGGAAATTACTAATAAAAGAAGTACATCAGCAGGCTGTCTAAAAACTAAAGATGGCAAAATCATAATAGAACAAGATCAGATTCTACATGTATGGACAGATTATGTGAAAAACCAGAGAGGAACAGTATGATATTCGATTTAATAATGAAGGACCGCCAATTTTGAACATGGAGGTTAGAAATGTTCTTAAGCATATGAAAGCTGGCAAGGCCCCAGGCGCAGATAACATCACAACAGAAATGATTAAAGCTGTAGAAGAGTATGGAATAGATCAAGTCACCAGACTGCTGAACACATTATATGATACTGGAGATATACCTTCTGAATTATGTAACTCTGTATTTATTGCAATCCCAAAGAAATCAGGAGTCTTGGAATGTGATCAACATAGAACAATTAGTATAATGAGTCACATCACAAAGATTTTGCTACAAATTATCATGCAAAGAGTGAGGAAGAAAATACAACCTGAAATAGGGGAAGAACAATGTGGGTTTATAGAAGGAAAGGGTACAGCAAATGCTGTGTATATGCTTCGATCAGTTATAGAACGTTCTATAGAAGTAAACAAGGATATTCATCTTTGTTTTATTGACTACACAAAGGCTTTTGATAGTGTTAGAGATGTCAACATGGTGGATATGCTTGCAGATCTACAAATTGATGGGAAAGACATTTATATCTATAAAACAGAATGTGGCTTTGTTTGTGTGTTTGTGGGGATTTATGTATTGGATGCGTTCGATAACAGTACATCCGATTGAGATGAAATTTTCTACACGTCTTCCTTTCATTCCTGTGCAACCGACTATAATAGTTTCTTAGTGTAAAATCTTCGACTTATTTAATAACAGTTACTTTTTCATTTTCATTATATAATGTCTATATAGCAGGGGGACTTCACTCTAGAAAAGTTATTTCAAGGGGCATAACTTTTAATAACATTTCTATATACTTTATAGTCATATTGTTGGACTTACTTGCACTATTATTAAACTCTTTGTCTATAGTTATTTTTAGGCATATGAGTTATAATAAATAATGATATAATCTTTAAGGCATTTTCAAAGTTTGCATAAAAATAATGCATAATGCATAACATTGTAACCCATCTATTTCTGCTTACAAAACTTATCAACTGTCATGTCGGTGAATAAAAACAGTTTTCATTAAAAATAATGAATGGTGTGTGGAAGGACATTCTTTTAAGTTACTGTTTACTGGCGAAAACACGCCGGGTCAGATAGATAGACAGACAGACAGATAGTCGGGAACGGAAGCTTATTTGACTACTTATATGAATGAATTAAATGACATGCTCCCCACCAGGGACTGGGTGAAGCCGGGCCGGGTCAGACAGACAGACAGATAAACAGACAGTCGGGAACGAGAGAGCTTATATGACTACGTATATGAATAAAATGAGATGCTCCCCACCAGGGACTGGGTGAAGCCGGGTCAGACAGACAGACAGACAGATAGTCGGGAACGGGAGAGCTTATATGACTACTTATATGAATTAAATGAGATGCTCCCCACCAGGGACTGGGTGAAGCCGGGCCGGGTCAGCCAGACAGACAGACAGACAGACAAACAAGCAGACAGACAGACTGATAGATAGATAGATAGATCCCCTCCAGGGCCTGGGCGAAGCCGGGCCGGGTCAGCTAGTTAGACTTATAAAAAACATATATTGGAAACAGCAAGCTGCCATAAATATTGATAATGAAGTGGGACAATATCAGCCTATTAAGAGAGGTGTTCGGCAGGAATGTTTAATGTCTCCAGATCTTTTTCCCATATACAGTGAAAATATTTTCAAAAATGTAGTAGATATAAATGGAATCAGCATTGGAGGACGAAACATCAATAACATAAGATATGCAGATGATACAGTATTGATTGCAGACAATGCGCAGGATCTACAACAATTAGTAGATGCGGTTGTTGTACACAAAGAACAACTGGGGTTAGAATTAAATTGTAAGAAAACACAGGTTATGGTCGTCACTAGGAAGAATGAAGTACCGCAATGTAATATACAAGTAAATGGGAATATTCTTCAACAAGTGAATCGGTACAATTATCTCGGAACAGTCATAACATCTGATGGGAGATGCCTTGAAGAGATTAGAACAAAATCGCCATGGCGAAAGTAGCCCTTAGCAAGATGAAAAACAATTTTAACCAATAAAAAGATGTCAGTTGAATAAGAGAAAAAGAGTGTTGAGGGGATACATAGAGCCTGTTCTTTTGTAAGGATGTGAAACTTGGACAATGAGCAGTCAAGCTGAAAAACATCTGATGGCTGCAGAAATGTGGTTTCTGAGGAAAATGCAAAGAATACCATGGACAGACAGAATAAACCAATGACCAAGTACTACAGGAGACAAATGACAATCGTAAACTGATTAGAGAAATTAGACGTAGACAGTCAAAATTTTCTGGACATGTTATGAGAAGAAATGGATTGGAGAACTTAGTGACAACTGGCAAGATCGAAGGGAACAGACCAAGAGGAAGACCGAGAGAAAAATACCTGGATGGCTTGGCTTCATGGCATGGACGAGACAGGAACACTGAGCTGATCCACGACTCTGGCGATCGAGTGAAATAGCGAGTCATGACCGCCCATGCTTTCCGGCATGGCATGATTGATTGATTGAACGCAACGGAGATGTGATTCTTGATATTCTTAGCTATGATATATGTAAATAATTGGCCATTTTCATTCCTTGTCGACTTTCCTTGCCAAACAACTCCCAGAAATATCTGAAAACTGCATGGCACCCACTGTTATATGGCTGGGTTTATCCCAGGACCGTACTAGAAGAACAATATTCTTGCCTCTTCTGGGAATTGAACGTACGACACTGTCTTTGCAGGCAAGCACACTAACCACTATGCCACGGATGTTCTAGCGTGCCTACAACTTTCAGTTTTTTATTGTATTGTGTGTACTTTAATCTCCATTTCTGTCTTTTGTATATATAAATGTTTATCAATACCTTTATATGTATTAACCAATAGCTGTCGATTTTTCCCCACGGTGTATGTTCTTCAGGATGCAACAGCATACGAAGAATGGAAGTACGACCTGAGCCCTAACTTACTGGAACTCCTCGACAACTTCTCCTCCCTCAAAGTGGCTCCCTCGCTGCTGCTAACTAAGCTGCCACTCCTACAGCAACGCTACTACAGCATAAGCTCCTCGCCTCAGATGTTCCCTGGAGAGATCCATGCTACGGTGGCTGTTGTCAGGTTCCGGACACAAGGTAAATGTTCAAAACCTTATCGTGAATATCTTTGGTTCGTCGAATCTGTCAGAGGTTTACGGTGTAGATGTGCAGTTTTCCTCACTTGGACTTGTAGTACATGGCTCCACCGCCCAGCTACTGAGTTAAGTGCTTGCTGTGAGGTGTAGATTTGACGTAGGATGCATTTTCATCTGTCCGCGGTGGTTTGTGTTGTGAATTGCGTGTTCAGAAAAATGACGGATGGCCGGTTGCTGAACCATTTAGTTTGCCTTATGCAGAAATACGTGTGAAGCTGCTGGGTTTCCGGTGACTGCAGCTTCCATCATCGATGCAATGTAGTTCTAGTGGCAGACTGTTGTGTTGGCATTCTGGCAGTTGCTTTATGCACGGATGCGTGTGCGTGCTGTTAGTTTTGTTTTGACTACTGTTTTTTCCCCAACCTTTCACATGGGATAGTGAGGAGCATTTTGTGTGGGATTCGTTGGCACAGGACCGGAGCAATTATGGGGGTGACCCATTGCCGTGAAGTTAGAACCGTAACCAACCAACCAACTAACTATTTGTCGCCGTTTCATATAGATAGGGTGTTAGCATTTATATGTATCTGTGAGGATACGGTGGAGGGCGGACGCACCATGGACCAGGCTGACATTCTGAATTCTCCACGATAAGTAAGACTTTTGCGTGAACCAAGTGATGACTGTGAATCTACAACCATGGCCAGACTGCGAGAACAGCAAATTAAAAGAGGGGTGGCCAAACAAGAACACTACGTAGGAAGCCAAAGAAGATTGATAAACCAACACAGAACTGGCGTTGTTAGCCGCTACACGCTGCGGGATTTGCTAAGGAGGGGATCCGAGCACTTATGGACTGAATGGTTCGATGTGCAACGAGGATGATCTGTCGACTAACTAACTAATGTATCTGTGTATACTACTTGTATGGACGTGTGTACGTATGTATGGGTGAATGTGCATATGTATACATACATGCGTACGTTACGTTTGTAGCTATATGTGTATGTTTGTGTGTTTGCATGGATAGAAGAATGAATATACGGATAGACGGTTGTATTAATTGAGTTTGTGCATGTATGTATGTATGTATGTATGTATGTGTGTGTGTGTGTGTGTGTGTGTGTGGGTGGGGGTGGGTGTGTGGGATAGACAGAACGAAAGAGAATGTGTATATAATGGGGCAATCCGAGGCGAAGTGGTTAAGCGGTCTGCCTTACGCTCTGAAGGTTATTGGTTCAAATCCGGACTTCGTCATTCTGTCTCGGAGATTTCTGATGGTCGTCACTGGAGCTACGGAGTTCCTGTGCAGTGTGTGTGTGTGTGTGTGTGTGTGTGTGTGTGTGTGTGTGTGTGTGTGTGTGGGGGTGTGTGTGTGTGTGTGTGTGTGTGGGTGGGTGGGTGGGTGGGTGGAGAGTCGGTGTAATATTTTGAGATGAGATGAGTGCAAGAGGAACATAATGAGATATTGAGATGACATGAATGCATGACGAACAAGATGAGGTTTGGTATGAACCTCTGCTCTCTTGGATGTTGTCAGATGGCGCTGGCCCGGTCCATGAAGGAGTCTGCTCAGGCTGGCTGAACGGCTGCCCTCTAGGAACTGTCGTGCCGTGTCTTGTCCGGGCGTGAGTATTACATCATGTACCCGTGTTCTTTGGAAGTCTGCTAATTCCTGTGGACCATTCCATGCACCCTACACTTCGGAAATATATGTGTGGTAGACGCTATCCATAAGCCTTTGCATGTGTTTGTGAGACAGACAGACAGACAGACAGACAGACAGACGAGAGAAATAGATGTTGTGAGAGGGAGAGAAAATAACAGAGGGATGGGATAGAGAAAGAGAGACAGAAAGAGACAAAGAGGAAGAGATATAGAAACAAAGAGTGACAGTTAGAAAGTGGCCAGGAAAGAGACCGAAAAAAAGAAACGGGGAGAATGAAACAGAAAGAAAGAAAGAAAGAAAGAAAGAAAGAAAGAAAGAAAGAAAGAAAGAAAGAAAGAAAGAAAGAATACTGAGGCAGAAATAAATAGAGACAGTGAGAAAGCAACAGAAAAAAAGTCAGAGACGCAGAGGAAAAGAAAGAAAGATATTTAAATAGAAGAAAAGAAAATAGACAGGGAGAAAGAGACAGAAAGAAATGGAGACAGAGCGAATAAAGACATATACGTAAATACCGTGCATGGCGGCTATAGGGTTCGTTAATGGGGGTGGGAGGGGGGATATTGGTCCATTGAATGGCTAACTGAATATTGGTCCACTGAATGGCTAACTGAACATTGGTCCACTGAATGGCTAACTGAACACTGGGCCACTGAATGGCTAACTGAACATTGGTCCACTGAATGGCTAACTGAACATTGGTCCACTGAATGGCTAACTGAACATTGGTCCACTGAATGGCTAACTGAACATTGGTCCACTGAATGGCTAACTGAACATTGGTCCACTGAATGGCTAACTGAACATTGGTCCACATAATGGTGGACAGAACATTGGTCCACATAATGCCTGTCTGATCATTGGTCCACTTAATGGCTGTCTGAACCTTTGTCTACTTAACGGCTGACTCAACATTAGTCAACAGAGAGAAACATCTACACTAAGCTACTGGGGTTTCTCAAGCAGAGGTCAAATAATGATCATCATGTGTCCTACTAACTGGCATATGCATTAATGTATCTTCACAGATCTCGGTCTTTGGTGTTCTGGATCACGTCTGTTGATGATATTCTTCCATGCCACAGTCTCAATCCATCCAGCATCATTTCTCTTGCTCTACCTCTTTCTCTTTTTCCCCATTGATCTTTCACGTTGTCACGATGTTCTCCAATGTCTCTCTTCTCATCACATGACCAAATAACACTGTCTCTATCTTATAATTGTACATAATGCTCTAGTTTAATTAGCCTCTTCCAGGCAATCGTTGTTATTTACTGGAAATATTCTCATTCATATAAAGTTAAAACTAACGATTGTCCTTGACCTTTCTGCAGGGCTCCCTCCTTCCACCTGCCCGACGATCTGTCACTTCCGGTCATTATGGTAGGACCGGGTACTGGCATCGCACCCTTCAGGTCGTTCTGGCAACAGAGAAGTATTGAGCTGGATATGGCTTCCGGTGAGTAGTGTTTTTACACAAGTCTTCATGTGAATACTGTTACACATTCCTTCTGATGAGTAGTGTCACGTGCATTTTTCCAGGTTAGTACAATCGCACACATGTTTCGGGTGAGAACTGTCACACACATGTAATCGGATGTGTATTGCTACATAGGTGTCTTCTGGCAAGTACTTTAACACACACGTTTCGTGTGAGTTAATGAGGAGAAATTGGGGGTAGTGGAAAATTTCGAATATCTTGGGACATTAATTACCAACAATAGTGACACAATGAAAGAAATTAAAAGATGAATATCTATTGGTCTTACAAAACTAAACTACAACTGAATAAATTATGGAGGGGGCAGATAAAGCAATAACAATTAGATTGTTAAGAGCATGCATCTTTCCCATTGCTGTGAGTCCCAGACACTTACTAAACAAGCTGAAAAGCGCATAAATGTTATTGAATATAAATGTTATAGACGGGTTCCAAGAATATCTTGGATAAAGAAAAGAACAAATGCATCCATCCACACGACAAGAACTGAATATTGAAGAAGGTTGACTACTTTTTTTTAAATGTTGCATATCCTTTACAAGACGTTGCAGTCAACACCCGCAATTTTCAGCTGCTGTTGATGTACTAGGCAAGTTTTTACGTTCTGTAGTTTGCCATTGCTTTCTGAACGACCGGCTCCTGTACCAACACGTTATAACACAACATGACACGGTCTGCTGCACAAATCTGTCGGGGCTGCGTTTCGAACGCCTGGTAAGCGGCTCACGAACCGAGTTCGCAAGCCTTTGGCCACTGAGGCTGGTTGACTACTAAAGACGACAACATAAAGAAAATTGAAATATTTTGCTAACTTGAAACGTCATGAAAATTTGGAGAGAACAATAATGGAAGGATATATGCCAGGAAGAGAGGAAGATGAAGGCCAAAGAGAAGATGCAGGATGTGGCAGATGATCTTCAGATGGGTGTCTGACGCGGGACATTTTGCTTATGACCGAGAAGGTGTCCGGAAGGTTGCTAAGGGAGCGATGTTCTGCAAGGGACATGCTACTGAATAAATGAATGAACTGTTACCCACATATCTTCAGATTAGTACTGTCGCACAGTCACAATAATTATCATCATCCTCGTCATCATCATCACAATCATCATCATCATCATTCCTATCAGCATCATAATCATTGTCACGAAAAACACCGTGAGTAACCAGTGATGACAATAAAAGGCGTTCGGATTAACGACATGTTCGAGGCCACAGGTTGTTTCAACAAATACAGTAAAAACAGTCTGGGTTGCAGCTGCACGTGTTTACATCTGGTGGGCGATATAGGAACATTCGGTGGTGAGTGAGATGAATCTATACACCACTTTGACAGTTCATAAACAGTCAGAGTCAAGCGGAAGTGCCCAGCTCGGGAGAAAACAGTCCGTCTGTCATTGAGAGTTTCCGGACATCAAGCAAAATGGCGGCTGTTATTGTCACCACTCGACAGAAGATTGGCGGCTTGTTGTGGAAGCCCGTTGTTGGGAGCATACAGGAACTCGCTAGCTTGTTTTGGGAGTCAAAACAAGTGATGACAACTCTGACATTGATTGAGCCAGGGAAGATAGATTCCTGACAAGGGATGATCTGCCCAAAATAACACCTGTGTGGACATAAAGAATAACTTCACGTGACCAATTTTAGGCGTTTGCCAAAAACCCGATTTGGGGACAACTAGTGTAACTCGAAACGTTGATCTAGGTAGACGTGCTTTGGCACGGCAGTTAGGGAGTTAAGAACATCTAACGTGTGCGGGAGTAATTAGATTTATTTTACACGTGCCTGTCATGGCAAACTTAGATGTGATTGAGTAAACTGCAGTGCCGTATAAGGTAGAACATATTATCTAATTAGTTCTAATTAATATAGGCAGTAACCTTGTTAAAACTAGAGTGTGATGATTAGCACTGTAGTGGAAAACTAGTTAGAGAATGAGTGATGATTGTCTGTGCTAGGATGAATAGTATAGCGGGGTGATATTTGGAGAGATTTAAGATGGGTTGGGAGATGGGGAAAGTGTCCAATGGGGGGATCTTTCAGTGGTTTGCCCACTGAAGTTTTGCACTCTGTTTATGGGTCTTTCCTTGTCATCGCCTGATTCGGACGTAGGTGAGGAGCTAATATGCACTATGACGGAGATTAGTTAGCTGTAAAATAACTGAGCAAGGCAATAGGCTTACACTCAGCAGGTAGGATCAGTGACTAGTACTATCACCAGATGTGTTGTTTCTCTCACAGGTTCCCTACCAGCTACGAGGAAGCTCAACATTGTTTTAGAAAAGGTGCAACGCCAATTTGAAAGAACCTCAGTTGAACAGTAACCTGTTTCTTACGGAAATTAAATAACGCTAGAAGGAAGATGGTTCACCTAAGATGGGTGATGATTGTCGATGCAACACACAGCATAAGAACATTGGTACCTAAACAAGAACATTAAAATATAATAGTCACATGGTGTGATATATTCTAGTGAAATAGTACAAAAGACATGATACTTGAAACTAGATAGACACTAGTTAGGATCGAGTATATTAACACTAACCATCCATCCATCATGTGCCATGCCGGTAAGCGTGGGCGGTCATGTTCTGCCATCTCACTCGATCAACAGAGTCGTGGATCAGTTCCGTGTTTCTGTCTCGACCATGCCACAAGGCCAAGCCATCCAGATACTTGTTTCTAGGTCTTCCCCTTGGTCTGTTCCCCTCGATCTTACCAGTTGTCACCAAGTTCTCCAAATCATTTCTTCTCATAACATGCCCAAAAAATTGTGACTGTCTACGTCTAATGTCTCTGATCAGTTTACGATCTTCATTTGTTTCTTGAAGGACTTGTTCATTGGTCTTTCTGGCTGTCCATGGTATTCTTTGCATTTTCCTCAGAAACCACATTTCTACAGCCATCAGATGTTTTTCGGCCTGGCTGCTCATTGTCCAAGCTTCACATCCATATAAAAGTACAGGTTCTATGTAGCATCTCAACACTCTTTTTCTCGTTTCAATTGACATCTTTTTATTGGTCAGTATGTTTTTCATCTTGCTAAAGGCTACTTTTGCCATGGCGATTCCTTGTTCTAATCTCTTCAAGGCATCTCCCATCAGATGTTATTACTGTTCCGAGATAATTGTACCTATTCACTTGTTGAAGAATATTCCCATTTACTTGTATATTACACTGTGGTATTTCGTTCTTCCTAGTGACGACCATAATCTGTGTCTTTTTACAATTTAATTCTAACCCTTGTTGTTCACTGTGTGTAACAACCGCATCTACTAAATTTTGCAGGTCCTGTTCATTGTCTGCAATCAAGACTGTATCATCTGCATATCTAATGTTATTGATGCATCGTCCCCCAATGTTGATTCCTTCCATATTTTCAATATTTCTGAAAATATTTTCACTGTACAGGGAAAACAGATCTGGAGACATTACACATCCCTGTCTCACACCTCTCTTAATAGGCTGATATTGGCTTACTTCATTATCAACTCTTATGGCAGCTTGTTGTTTCCAATATATGTTTTTTACAAGTCTAAGGTCTTTCCCATCAATTTGTAGATCTTCAAGCATCCTTATCATGTTGACATGTCTCACTTTATCAAAAGCCTTTGTGTAGTCAATAAAGCAAAGGTGTAGATCTTTGTTTACTTCTATAGAACGTTCGATTACGGTTCTCAGTATATACACAGCATTTACTGTACCCTTGCCTACTACAAACCCACATTGTTCTTCTCCTATTTCAGGTTGTATTTTCCTCCTAACTCTTTGCATGATAATTCTTAGCAAAATCTTCGTGATGTGACTCATTATACTAATTGTTCGATGTTGATCACATTCCAAGGCTCCTGATTTCTTTGGGATTGCAATAAATACAGAATTACATAACTCATGAGGTATATTTCCAGTATCATATATTGTATTAAGCAGACTGGTAACTTTATCTATTCCATATTCTTCTAAAGCATTAATCATTTCTGTTGTGACGCTGTCTGGACCGGGGGTCTTGCCAGATTTCATATGATTAAGAGCATTCTGAACCTCCATCTTCAAAATTGCTGGCCCTTCATTGTTATTTTGAACAATATATTGTTCGTCTCTGTTATCGTCATAAAGGTTTTTCACGTAATCTGACAGTGATACCTAAATACTCACTACAAAGGATGTGTGCATTCTTTAGGAACGATAGGAACTTATGTGTAGTGTGCAACCGGTCCATGATCAGCTGTAATTTACAAACAGTATCTATTTCGGATGATCAGGAAGATGGATTACCAGGTAGCTACAGATGACAGTCGGTGTCCGGCAGGAGAGATACAGTACCGGGTGAGATGGACTTGTTCTGACTTAACGTGCTGTGGTGTGTCCTTGCAAGGATGAACTGACTATGCTAATATCTGAGAGTCCGATCCTACACACATTATAGAACACATCACACATTTTCTTCGCATACACGTCTTACGTACATTACACTTTTCTTTTAATAAATTAATCTGTATTAATTTTTAGAAGCAAGAGTTGTTGAATATGTTGCGTTGGGGAAGTATGAGAGGGGCATAGTACAACAGTGATAGAGAGAGGAAAAGGTGTCCATGAACTGAAGGAGTGTGTTTGACGGAAGCTGGTGGATTCTCCAGGATATTGATAGGGAAAAAAAAAATTATAATGTGGGTGTTGACTCCCCTCACTCCAGGGACGACACTTTAAAGGAAGACACGACAATCATTATCATCATCAACAGTGACTTTATCATCCTTATCATCATCGTTATCATCATTAGTCGTCACTCATTATCATCATCCTCATTGTTATCATCGTTAACATTTGCATCAACGACAGCACAGTTGATCATGTATCTTCATAACTGTCTGCGTTCTGTGGTTTTATAATGTCGCTTGCTGTTCTTAATCTCTTCAATGACGCCAAACAATACAGCGTTCTCTCTCTCTCTCTCTCTCTCTCTCTCTCTCTCTCTCTCTCTCCATCTCTCTTTTGCTTCCCCTTTCTTTCTCTCCCCCTTTCTTTCTCTCTGTCTCTCTCCCCTTCTCTTCCTCTCCTTCTCTCCCCCCCCCTCTATCTCTGTCGCTGGTTGTGGGTGTGTCTCCCTTTCTGTCGACCTCTCTCCCCCTCTCTGTCTCTCTCACTCTCTCTCTCCCCCCCCCCACTGTCTCTCCCCCCCCCCCACTGTCTCTCCCCCATCTCCCTGTGTTTCTTCCCCTCTCCACCTCTCTCTTTCATCTCTCTCTCTTTCTCTCGCTGGTAGTGTGTGTGTGTCTCCCTTTCTGTCTACCTCTGTCTCTAAGATCCTTATTTTCCCCGGTTATAAGTACATTCTCCAGCCTATTAAAGGGAGTTTAATGGCCAGAGGTTCGACTTCATTGCACCGGGTTTTATCACATATGGCTCGTTGTCTTTCCCCAGAGGCGCTGCTGAAAGCATCACAGTTAACAACCCCCATAGCTTCACCGACGACCTATAGGAGTCTCTGAGAAAATTGCACTCGTGAACTGAATGACGCTTTCCGGAAATGAACCCACAACCTTCGGAACGCGAGGCAGGTAGCATAATCTCTTGGCCAAGGAGATCCCCCTCTGCCAACACTTATTTCCCCTAATCAACATCATGCGCCATGCCGGTAAGCGTTGACGGTTAAAGTTCGCCATCTCACATGAGTTTTCGATCATTTATCAATTCTTTCTCGGTGCGCTGAAGATGATTGCAGTAAGGACATGGAGCTGTCAGTATGTTTTCCATCTTGCAGAAGGCTACTTTAGCTATGGCGATTCTTGTTTTAATGTCTACAAGGCATCGCTCGGTAGATGTTTTGACTGTTCTCATAATGCACTCAGTGTATTGTCCTGGCCTGGGTAATCATCTGTCTGTGTTCATTTGGTCTGACTGCTGGGGCTATGCTTCAGCTCTCATATCACCACAGAAAGGGCACGTTTGAAGTGTGTGTTCTTGAGGAGCTTCTAGCCCGGTGGCTATTGGAGACCCAGGTTCGAATCCTCGGTAAAGTGACGGATTTTTGTTCTGCCGGTGATAAAAAAGAAAACCCTCACCTGAACAGTTCGCTGCGACTGCACTAACCAGGCGGCCTTACTTCGGCAGGCTGAAAACCTCCCTGTCCTACATCGCAAGGTACTAACTAAGGCAGTAGTAACAGTTCTGGAGTATAAGGACCTTTTTGGTAAGTTCAATTATCGGGTTGGCTAAACTGATCTCATCTAATGTTACTTCAACAGATAAAACGAAACTCGGTGAGATGATCATGTACTTCGGCTGTCGCACCAGCTCGCAAGACAACATTTATGGACATGAACTTGAGGAAATGAAAACGGCTGGAGTTCTTACCGACTATCATGTGGCGCTTTCTAGAGAACCTGACACACCAAAGGTGAGATGTTCATTTTTCTTCCTCGTCTCTTTAATAACCACCACCACCACCATCATCATCATCATAAAGTTCCTTGCCAACTATGAGGGGGATTCAAATGAAAACCTTAAATTTGTTTTGTGTCAATATATTATGAAAAGTAAAGAACAAATGTATCATTTTTCGATTTAGTCACCACTGCGTTCAATGTAAGTTCCTCCAGTGCCAAAAATGTGCTTGGATTCCTGTAGAAAAACATTCTCCTGATCGCGTGTGTAACATCTCATGCACCACCTACAGTACCTCTTATTCGAACCGAAAAGTTTTGAAACTTCCTACTCCACTCGTATACTGGACTGAAAGACATGCACAACCATATATGACGTTAATTCGCTGACGAATTTCTGTATGTTACAGCCTTTATTGATCACAAAATGAGTAACAAAACGCAGCTCCTTTTTGATCCATGTCAAAATTGAGGTTGCCATCTTTAAATTGTCCTTACGACGTCACTGTTGTCGTCTGCACCGTGATGTCACGAGCTTAACACTTTTGATATCCTTAACAGCAATATTAACAGGTTACAAGACAAGTGCATGATTATTGTAATTTCTATCAAATTTTAAGGTTTTAATTTGAAGCCCCCTCTTAGCATGAGCTATTTTATATCTGCTCAGTTCTTACCTACTATCATGTGGAACTTTCTAGAGAACCTGACATCCCAAATGTGAGGTGACCATTGTTCCTCCTCGTCTCTTTAGATATCAGCATCTTCTTCATCATCTAGTTTCTTGCCAACTAGCATGAGTTATCTTACATCTGCTCAGTTCTCTTTCTTTTCTGGTATTGTGTTTCCATGTATGTGCCAATGTTTGTCTACCCCATCATTCAAGATTGTCAGAAATCTCTTTTCCCTGCCGTTTCCTGTGGCCTTTCTGCAATGTGTTCCTCCCATCTGGTCACTGTGTTGGAGTCATATGTAAGTCATCAGTCAGTAAGTCACCAGTCAGTAAGTCACCAGTCTATAAGTCACTAGTCAGTAAGTCACCAGTCAGTAAGTCACCAGTCAGTAAGTCACCAGTCAGTAAGTCACCAGTCAGTAAGTTACTAGTCAGTAAGTCACCAGTCTATAAGTCACTAGTCAGTAAGTCACCAGTCAATTACTCATTAGTCAGTAAGTCAGCAGTGAGTAAGTCAGCAGTCAACAGTCAGTTACTCATCAGGCAGTAGGTCATCAGGCAGTAGGTCATCAGTCAGTATGTCACCAGTCAGTAAGTCATCAGTCAGTAAGCCACCAGTCAGTTACTCTCAGCCAGTACGTCATCAGTCAGTAAGCCACCTACTTCCGTTCTGTCTTCCTGTATGACCAAGACATCCCTTACAGCAACGCCGTGGTTAAATAAAGCAAAATAATCACTAAATATTTATCGTAATTTTCTGACAGATCGCGCTCTGGTTACACACAAAAAAGTACCCCGAGTACCCCCTAGCACGACTACAACACTGGTAACAGTTGGCTAAAGATCGTTTCTCGGACTTTTGGCTAAGATCAAAGTGTAGTATCTGCACTTGACATTGCCAGAGCTACCAGAAAAGGTGATCATCCAAATGACACTACAGGGATGTGGGGAACCTCATGAGGTGGCAGGCACTAGCTCTTGTGGGAATCGCGAGCAATTATTACTAAACAAAAACAACAACAACAACAACAAAGATTTACTTTCGTTCCTGTCCAGGTATACGTCCAAGACATCCTATACAGCAACGCCGTTGCCGTCAACGAGGCCATTGTGAAGAAGGGCGGCCATTTTTACGTCTGCGGGGATGTGTCCATGGCTCATGACGTCACCAGGACATTGGAAGTACTACTCCGTGAGCATGCGCAGACACCTATTGAAAGTGGTAACACATTTGTTAATGAACTTCGGGTGAGTTTGAATTCATCAGTCTCTCCGTTGTTGTTTGTCATCGTATCATTGTCACTATCATCATCCAAAACAATTTACTCTCTTAATGAAATTAATCACAGCAGCCACAAACAATAAGCTGTACTATTTATTGCCTGGCACATTTAGCTACATCTCGTAATTTGAATACTGCTGAGTTATATATTACATGAAGTGAACAAATGAATAATACTTTGGCTGAAACATTTAAAACACATTGTCACTGATATTGTTCGAATGTGGAACATTTGGAGAGAATGGTGCGACAGGGAATGACCAGAGATTGGCCAACACTCTGTACATTGAGGAAAGGCCATACGAACGTATAATCAGATTGCAATTGGTATAATTAACATTGGGATTCGCTGGGTTTTGAAGATGACGGAGCACGTATGGAAATGTCCCGCGTGCTGTGATGTCGGTTCTTGACTCAACTTAACTCATCTAATTTTTTAGCACTGGAGTTTCAATAGTACTCAAGAGTAGTTTGCTTCTACTTTCTGTCAGAGCAGTTTTTTTTTTTTTTTACAGGATGTCCTAGCCACTGTGCCTATAATGCCATCCCCTACCTAGTCCAGATTGACAGATGACCAGTTCTGAGAAACTGTTCAGCTCTTGACCACTATGCTAATCCATCCCCCTGTCAAGGACAGTTACATTGATGTCCAGTTCTAGTCAGATTTACAGCTCTTGACCACTGTTTAAATCCACCCAATGCCCGATGTGACGTCAAGTAATCCTGATCGAGAGAAAACTGGCTACTTTACCTCTGGACATAACGTGTTTCACAGACTAGCGGAAGGAAGGAAGTACGGGGCGTTTGTAAAGTCTCACTACACTTTGTATGTAGAAGAAATTTGAAAAATGAAGTACATGACGTCATAAAAAATGTGCGCCTCTGTCCATCATGAAGCGATAAGCAGAGAATGGCCTGTCGCCTGCTAGGGTATTTTTTACACTCCAAACACAATGGTGTTATCAACGGAAGAAAGAACAGTGTTGGTTGAACAAGTGTTTCTAAATGACGTTTTTTTTTTGAAGAAATTTTCGCACGTCGCATAATATCACGTGGAATTTGACCTGCTTGTTCTCCACATATAACTCCATTAGATTATTATCTATAGGGTTTCTTTAAAGGAAATGTTTCAAACATAATGTACACACAATTTAGGACCAGAAAGAAGCAATCACGGAAATAACAACTAACATGTTGCAGAAGGTATTTGTCAATATGAAGAGGCGTGTACAGTCATGTCTTGAAGTCCATGATGGACGTTTCCAACACCTGTTATAATGAATACTTCATTGGTGCTTTCCAGCTTCCCCAAAAAAGGCGTTAGACTATAGCAGTGACTATTGTAACTAATTTAATGAATGTTTAGCATATTTTTTGATGACGTCATGTACTTCGTTTTTCAAATTTGTTTCTACACAAAAAGTGTAGTGACCTTTACAAACATCTTTTTACGCCATGCTATAGACCAATCGGCACTCAATGGGTTATTGTTTACCTCAAGCGTAGTCCATACACACTAATTCTAGTAGTGCTGGAGTGAATTTTGCGTGTGGATTAGCTTTACCTATTAACAATGTCCCTCGCCAGCAGGCGAACCCACTCCGACTTCAGAGGTAGTTGTAATTTACGTCCCCAAGTCAAGGACGATAGGTCAACATTTTAATCCAACTGTCTGGTGTAGGGGTTGAACCCCTTACCTCGCCATCAGCACACCGGATGTTTAAGAACACGTGTTCTTATCCATTCAGCCATGCTGACCTACAGGCATGGGGTAAATATCACGCTGGCGACCGTGACGTCTCATCTGTATCCCATTTTAGGTCACACTTTTTGCGTGCGTCATTAGAAGAGGAAAGCAAAAGTATGTCATCACAACGGGAGGGTTGAAAGGGAGGGAAAGAGGTGTTGGGGAGGGGGAGACCAGGAGAGAATATGCTTCACAGTTTGACATAATGGCATGGAGAAACATAGGTATCAGTAATGATTCACAGGACAGGAGACACAAGGCTGTAGACAGAAACGATACCCAACGCTACATGGCATGGACTATAATAAGATAGGCAGTACATGAGACAAAAGGCTTTTGACAGATATGATGCCCAACGCTACATGGCATGGACTATAATAAGATAGGCAGTACATGAGACAGAAGGCTGTAGACAGAAACGATACCCAACGCTACATGGCATGGACTATAATAAGATAGGCAGTACATGAGACAGAAGGCTGTAGACAGAAACGATACCCAACGCTACATGGCATGGACTATAATAAGATAGGCAGTACATGAGACAAAAGGCTGTAGACAGAAACGATACCCAACGCTACATGGCATGGACTATAATAAGATAGGCAGTACATGAGACAGAAGGCTGTAGACAGAAACGATACCCAACGCTACATGGCATGGACTATAATAAGATAGGCAGTACATGAGACAGAAGGCTGTAGACAGAAACGATACCCAACGCTACATGGCATGGACTATAATAAGATAGGCAGTACATGAGACAGAAGGCTGTAGACAGATATGATGCCCAACGCTACATGGCATGGACTATAAGAAGAAGAAGATGTTAGATTAGGCCGACAAGGGAGGATAGATCATTATTATTTTTTAAATCTCTGCGTCGATGTGGTTCGATTACATACCCATTGAGCAGACAGGCGGTTGAGCTGTGGAACGAGGCACCTTAAATCCCTCACTGGCATATTTTAATCGATTCATTACCATTCAAAGTAGAATACAGTATGAAACGTTATCAAAACCATACGTTACTTATACATGTCAGAATCTAAACAAAGACAGGATCAAACAAAGCTGTAAGAAGCTACTACTTACAGTCATTTGACAAGGATAAACACATAATGAATGGCTGAATGTTTCACCTACCTTCTAGGATTCCAATCGGTTCCACGAGGACATCTTTGGTGTCAACGTAAGACGTCCAGGAGACCTGGCAGAGAGGCCAAAAGATCAGTCCATGAGAGCTCTGCAGTATCTGAATGCAACCAGTAAACCGGACAAACCCGACGCTGTCAAAGAGAAAGCCATTCCCATATCTCCGTCTGTAAGTAGCATGACTTTATATGTATGAGTAATACATGTACAACATCGGAACCAACCAATCATTTCCCTTCTGTAAATGTTCGTGAATATACTGGACACAACACTACGATCTGATGTGTTTGTGTGTTTGTTATTTGACCTATCTTTAATATAAATTTATGAGACATATGGTGCTAATTCAAATGACAGATATTAATTGTGTCCATATTCCTATAGATGTGGCTTCATGTGGATGATAGTTAGTTGTACATCCTTTACAGTAAGCCGCAATCAACCCCAGTATTTTTTTGGCTGTTCATGATTTCTTGGCTAGTTTACGTTCAGCAGTTTGTCATTGCTTTCTGAACGACCCGCAATCATACCATTGTATGAAAACCAAAACAATGTAGTCTGCTTCAAATCGCCAGCAGTTGTGTTTCGAACGCGGTTTGCGGGATTACGAATTACACATTGCGTCCGTAACCCCTTCGCCACTTGAGCCGGTTGGATGATAGACCTGGCTGAAGACACCTTTATAGTGGTGTCTAGTTGGTCATGCCTCATGGTCACAAGAAATAGAGAAAAACTTACAAACACATGGAGAAGAAACGTAGAAACATAAATCACGTGGAGACGAAAAGTAGAAACAGAATCACGTGGAGAAGAAAAGTAGAAACAGAAATGAACACTATGGGGAGGGAAAGAAAGGCGCTACATGGGGTATCTAATTATAGGAGGGCTTTGAGTGAGCTGGTTGAAGATACATGCCCCAATGGGGGATAATAGGGTGAAAGAAGAAGAACCAGAGCTAGATTTCATGTTCATTCACTTTCGATGAGATTAAGATGTGATACTCAATGATACTCAATGTATCAAGAAGAGAGACGATCAGAAATGATGAAATCAGGATTAAAATGGGGATTGCAGCAGCGCTAGATTTTATTAGAAAACAGCAAGTGACATGGTTCGGCCCCATAACTAGGCTATCAACTAACAGTATACTACAACAAGCAATGAAGTGCAGAGCAAATGAAACCAGAAGAAGAAGCCGGCCATGTAAATGATGGACAGAGGCATTAACAGAGTCCATTTGAATCGCTATATATGAAGCAAATAAAAGGGTACTCTCCCACTGTTTATGCATCACCTCGACACCGCAAGGTACAAGAGTAACAAGATGAGATGAATACCTTTGATCAAATTGACAAGATTGACTATGATGCATACAATGAACTTGTCTTCTCCTGTTCTATTTATACTGCTGTTTGTTTTATGCAGTCACCTGAGAGTATGGTGTAACGGTAAGGTCAGTATTCATATATTCAATAACTGCATGCCATATATGGTCACTGTCTTGTTATTTGTAGTTAACTCTTTTGTAGTTGTAGTTTTTTTTAGCCATGTCCACGTCAGCAGTGGTTACTATAACTTTTATATTAACTAATTCAGTGCCAACTATACCTATTATATAAAGTGATTCGGTGCCAACTATAACTGTTATATTAACTGATCCAGTGATGACTATATCTGTTATATTAAGTGATTCGGTACCAACTATAACTGTTTATTAACTGATATAGGGCCCAGTATATCTGTTATATTAAGTGATTCGGTGCCAATGGATAATATATCGTCAAATGTGACCTTTCATTTGGACAGAAGGATGATATATCGCCATACTAGGTTCATCGTCTTATTTGTTTTGTTTTGCTGTATCTTCCGCAATTTTAATACTCAGTGAACGGAAATTTACATTATAATACTTGTTCATGTGATTGTGTACTGTGATTGGTCCAAAACTACTGTTTGTTTGGCGCTGAATTGATTAATCAACCCATGACTTGTGTGCTATAGAAAGGTATATCTGTATCCATAGTCCCCGTCACGGGCTGTAGCTAGTGTGTCTTTTTGTTGAAGCACGATGAAACAGCCGGCTTCCTGGCCTAGAAGTTAGCGACTTTTCTCCGTAAGCTCGTATACTCTCGTAAGTAACGTGACGACGGTGAGAATCAGCAGTGGTTCGAATCGCGTCGGTACCTTACGGGGTATGTGAGCCGGCCGCTCAGAAAGCAATGGCAAACTACTGAGCGTAATCTTGCCAAGAAATCAACAATCAGTTGAAAATGCTGATGTTGACAGCGATGTCCTGTAAAGGATATACGAACATATTTTATATACAATGAAACAAACTATTGTCTGTCGAGACGGCAAAGTGCCATTGAGTTTATTAAGCATGTGGTATATCAGTCTGTTATGACCTGCCCGTCGTGTCTAATATTTTCCCATATAAGCTTTCTGTATTCCACATTTTCATTTAACATGTCTCACAAATTTCATTTGTCTTTTCCTGTTGATATCGCTGAGTGATCTTACAACGCCGATGCCAATAGCTCAGTGTGTTTCTTCTCTATCCATGATATCTTCAACTTTCTTCACGAAAATTACATCCCTACTTCCTCCAATTTCTTAACAGATTCAGTGCCAAACAAAAAGTAGGCTTGGACCCCCCCCCCCCCCCCCAAAAAAAAAAAAAAAATTGATGGCAGACAATGGGAAGTAAGGGTGTGTCACAGTTATGAATTTAAAAGTTTTTAATATGGTAGCAGACGTGTTGTATTATATATACAATTAAAAGGAGATGTAAAGGGAAAATTACTGTACTGACATTTTAACTATAGTTTAATTTTTAAACACATGGCTGTTAGAGGAAGTTTGAATAAGACGATTTATCATCCCATGGCAATTAATCAGTTAATATGGTACCAGACGTACAGAATTAACAATTTTATATCAAATCAAAGAGTGTTGCATAGAGGAAAGTATTGTATGTAAACCCCGGCAGATACGGGAAGTGGCTTAAGATGATTAATCATCCCATAGCACTTACTCCGTTAAACACTGGGCAATTAATTGTGAAGCATGCATGTCCATTCACAACAACGTTTAACTCAAGAATGTTGAGTGTTTTTGTTTGTTTGTACTGTATTATATATTGCGAATATTCATTGTGACTTTTACATTGTCAGTGTTCAGTATAACTATATCATTGTTACATTGTCAGTGTTCATTATAGCGTTTATACTTTATACTATATTTATTATGTGTGTGTGTGTATAGTATATATATATATATATATATATATATATATATATATATATATATATATATATATATATATATATATATATATATAGAGAGAGAGAGAGAGAGAGAGAGAGAGAGAGAGAGAGAGTAAGTTGCAGGTTTGTCCATGGGACATATTTTTCCGTCCCATCCCATCCCATAGTAAGTTATGCCTGTCCCATCCCATCCCATCCCTTGGGGCCTTTCCCAAGGTATTCCCATGGGAATAACATTCCCATGGCCAAGCCTGGTAAGTTGTGATTTGTCATATTTTCAGCACTCATTTTTCTTGTCACTGTTTTAAAAACACAGTCAGAATAAGTTACTGCCTGTTGTATTGAAAGGAATTCAGTAAATTAGTTAAAAATGGATATTTAATTAAATAAAATAGATATGAGCACTATTTGTTCACCCGATCGTTCTTTGTTCAAAGCCACTTCAAGTGGCGGAATCATACGCCTATTTAGGTGGCAATGTAGACAACAGAACTGGGGAACAAATAAAGATATTAAAATAAGAATATTAAAGTCAAGAAGAGCTTCCATTGAGATAGAAAATATGTGGAAGTCAGAAGAAACTAAATAAATTATCTTTAACTTCAAATCAGTAACGATATATGGATTAGGAAATTGGAAAACGACTAAAATAAGCACCTGTAAACTGTAGAAATGTATTAACTGGTGTCTGAACTAAAACGGGTAGGACGGAAGCGCAAATGTGGAGCTCAAGGAGAGAAAATCTGATGATAATATAACTAGACTTAGTCTCTTCTGGAATGCACAGGGCAAACGAAACAGAGGGAGAAAAAAACACACACGGAAACCAGAATGTGTGTGTGAGAGAGAGAGAGAGAGAGAGAGAGAGAGAGAGAGAGAGAGAGAGAGAGAGAGAGATAGAGAGAGGGATAAGGAGGAGGAGGACGTTGGAGAAGCTGCAGGAGGCAGCGAATGGCAGGAGTGCCTGGCGTGAGTTGGTGAGTAGCTATGCTCCAAAAGGGCATGCTGGGCAAAAGAAGGAGATGTATGTCAGTGTCAATCAGTACTTCATGCAGTTTCAAGGGCCTCAAGAGTTTTCAGCACAATGAAAGAAATGAAAAGACGAATATGTATTGCTCTTCAGACTACAACAACTGAATAAATTTATGAGTGGGACAGATGGAACTAAAAAAATTAATCTGTTAAGAGTATGCACCTTTCCCATGGCCACATACGCCTGTGTGACCTGGACACTTACTAAACAAGCTGAACAGCGCATAAATGCTTTTGAATATCAATGTTATAGACGAGGTCTAAGAATATTTTGGATAAAGAAAGGAAAAATGCATCAATACTTCAAGAGCTGAATATTGAAGAAGGTTGGCTATTAAAGACGATAAAATAGAGAAAATTGAAATATATTGGTAATTTGAAACGTCACGAAAGTTTGGAGAGAACAATAATGAAGGGGTATATGCCTGGGAAGAGAGGAAGAAGAAGGCCAAAGAGAAGATGGGTGCAGGATGTGGCGGATGATTTCCAGATGGATGTATCGGACTCGGACATTTTGCTTGTGGTCGAGAAGTTTTCCGGAATCTTGTTATGGGAGCGAGGTTCTGCAAAGGACATGCTACTACATGTTTGTCCGTGTGTGTGTGTGGGGGGGGGGGGGGGGGAGTGCGTGTGTATCCCCAGCATGTTTTAATAGCATGTTACGGGTTTTCCGTGTGTGTATGTGTGTATTTGTGTATGTGTATGTATATGTGTGTATCCCCAGCATGTGCCAATAGCATGGTATGGGTTTTCAAAATGTGTGTGTGTGTTGTGTATGTGTGTGTGTGTGTGTGTGCGCGCGCGCGCGTCCGTGCGTCCGTGTCCATCATGTTTCAATAGCGTGGTGTGAGTTTACTATGCTGACACATGTATTTACTGCATCTAGCATAGTGTTGAAATCCAACCATCCATCATGTGCCATGCTGTAAGCGTGGGCAGTCATGACTCGCCATTTCACTCGATCACCAGCGTCGTGGATCAGCTCAGTGTTCCTGTGTCGACCACGCCACGTGTATAAAGCCATCCAGATATTTACTTCTCTGTCTTCCCCTTGTTCTCTCCTCCTCGATCTTGCCAGTTGTCACTAAGTTCTCCAGTTTATTTCTTCTCATAACGTGACCAAACAATTGTGACTATATAGGCTAATTTCTCTAATCAATTTACGATGTTTACTTGTTTCTTGTAGGACTTGGTCATTGGTTTTTCTGTCTGTCCATGGTATTAAAATACCCTGGCAATGTTACACGTCACAGTGACTTGGAAATAACTATAATAATAACCGTGGTTCCTGGAAGATGTGGCAGTGGTCGACCAGCACATAGATGTACACAGGACATGTAGACACCATGGGTATGAGGCTGCATGAGGCTGGGGAACTGGCCAGACACCTTGGGCATGAGTGCGCATGAGGCTGGGGAACTGGCCAGAGACCGAGAGGCTTCTTCTGCGAGCTGTGGTGAGAGCCAGGTTCTGTAAAAGACCCGCGATTTGATAACGAGAATATCGTTTGCAGACTGCGGAGATGTGGTTCGTGAGACGAGAGTATCTAGGACTTTCTGAGCAGCTAATAACGACTGCCTGAAATAGGCTAAGTAAAGTAGAACATTGGACGCAGCAACTAGGGGGCTTCAAATGAAAACCTTAAAAGTATGGTAGAAATTACAATAACCATGCTATTTATTATCTTGTCAGTGTTGGGCAGGAGGGTCTTGAGCCTGGGGAATTAAGGCCGCCTTTCTAGTGCAGTCGCCGCGAACTGTGCAGGTTAGGATTTCCTTTTTGCTCTCGACAGAATAAAATCCACACTTTACTAAGGATTCGAACCCGTGTCTCCCACAGGAAAACCCGGCGTTCTTAGTCACTCGGCCAGCCGCTCCTCCGCCATTGTCTTGTAACCTGTCAATATTGTGATCAAGGATGTTAAGAGTGTTACGCATATGATATCACGGCGCAAACTAACATGGTGACGTCATAATGACAGTTTAAAGGAAGCCGCCCCACTTTTTATATGCACAAAAGAAAAGTAGCGTTCTGTTATCCGTTGTTTCATCAGTGAAAGGGTGAAACCTATAGACCTTCATCGGCGAATGAAGGTCCAGTATGGTGATGCATGCCTGTCAGTCCAGCAAGTGTATGAGTCGAGCAGGAAGTTTCAACCCGCAATCACATCCAAAAGACAGGAACTTCTGAGTAAAGATGCCTTGTGCAACATGACAACGCTCGACCCCATACTGCCCATGCAGCTCGAAACCCTCCCCCGTTCTCACCAAGCCTAGCCCTAAGTGATGTCCACTTGTTTGGAAAACTCAAAAAAAAAAGTAAGGATTTCATTTGAAGTCCTATTCCCCGCTCCTTTCGTATAAGAAACAGACATTGTTCTTTGGTCATATAGTAAGACAAGAAGTAATGGAGAATATCGTGGCGCTTGATCAAAATGGTGGTATAAGGAACAAAGGCAGACAGAGGGAAATTATCCTGGGTGAACCGAGACGGTAGTTGGAGGAATTTTATCCAACGAATTGATCTTGAACACAAGGGCAGAGATATGTGGAGAGATATGAATGCCTTCTCATTCTGTCAGGAAACACGAAGTTGATGATCGAATACACTGATAACAATGGAATAATGAGTGTTTATGCGTGTTCCTTCCATGTTATATATTGTGAGTGTTCATTATGTCTAATACATGGCGACTGTTCATTATATCTGTTATAGTATAATTCTTTATTATATTCTTTATATAATAGATGGAAATTATATTTATAATATTGCAATTGTTCATTATATCGTTTATATTGCCAGTGTTCAATATATTTAACTTTTATTTAATGTTCTTTTAATTTAGTTCATAATGAATGTTCAGCACACCATGCTAAAGTTACGAGTGAAATCATTTAGCAATATGATTTCATAATACAATGCATGGAAAAGTATGGACAACGGAAAATCCTATTTCAGAATACAAACTGATCTTTAAGGAATACCCCATAAAGGAGTCGTGAGAGACGAGCAGTTTGTGTAAGCACAACAGCGATTATAAAATGGCCGAGCCACTATCGACTTGCACCGTGGTAGAGCCAGAAGCTGTTATTCTGTTTAATTTAATTAATTAATTAAATTTTTTTTTTTTTTTTTGGAGGGGGGGAGGGTTTAGGGGTGTGAAAACTTGTGAAATCTACTGACGAAAGACTGTTAAGGTTTGAGACAGTTGGTTGAACATTACGAACCAGAGATTAAGAGGTTGTCGAAGCAGAGTGGAAGCACCGTTGTCTCCGGTTAAGAAAGAAATTCAAGACGCATAAATCAGTTGGGAAAGTCTTGATGATCATCTTTTGGAATATCAAGGGCACTGTATTAGTGCATTTCCAGGAAAGAGGTCAAACTGTGACTAGTGCTCCATACAGTGACATGCTAGTGGACAAACTGAAGCCCGCGATACAGTCGAAACTCTTCTCTCAAAAGACGTATTGTTGCTGCACGACAGGAGTACAAACAGTCGCTTGGTTCAGAGAACCAAAGAATAAGAAGTTGGAGATACGGAGCTGCTTGATCGGCCGCGCTGTGGACGTCCTGCTACAGCCACCAATGCAGAAATGTTGAAATGCGCCGAGGGTATTATTCACTACTCAACAATTAACCTTACAGATGTCAGTCAGCAATGGAAGTGCAAATGCAGTATAAAAACTATCGGAATTTCTCAGGTTTGTGCAAGATGGATTCCTTGAAGTCTCACAAATGACCACAGGTTGCAAAGAAATGCAATTTCTTCTGAATTGTTGGAGCGTTTTAATTCGACGGAGAGAAAATTCTTGGCTAAGATCGTTATAGGTGACCAAACCGTGGCACATCATTTTGAACCTGAGATAAAAAGACAGTCAATGGAGTGACATCCGCAATCATCATGAAGAATAAAATTCAAGTAAACTCCTTCAGCTGGAAAGGTCATGATCACTGACATTGACGGTGTGATTCTTGTGGATGTTATGCCAAGAGAAGGGACAATCAATTCGCAAGCTAACATTTTTGTTGCGTATCCCTTACGGAACGTTGCAGTCAACACCAGCATTTTTCAGCTGCTGTTGATGTACTAGGCAAGTGTTACATTCAGTAGTTTGCCATTGCTTTCTGAACGACCAGCACCCATACCAGCACGTTATAACACAACGCGACACGGTCTGCTGCACAAATCTGTCGTGGCTGAGCTTCGAACGCCTGGTACCCGGCTCACGAACCGCGTTCACAAGCTTTTAGCCACGGAGCAGGCCTTACATTAAGACATTGAAAATACTCAATCAACGTTTTCGCAAAGTCCGGCCACTCAAGAATCCAGCAGACCTGCTTCTCCTTCACGGCAATGCGCGCCCTCATACATGTTTGGCAAAGCGGAGAGCAATCACCAAATTGGGTTGGACTGTACTACCCCATCCACCCTATAGTCCCGATTTGGCACCCTCTGTTTATGGGACAAGGTTTGAAGAGATGAACGAGTGATTCGTGTAGCGAAGGAAGGCTACATGATCGAGACACAATCTGGTACGTGCTTGGAATACGTGCACTTGTTTCGCGCTGGCATAAAGCCGTACACGTTGATGGAGATTATGTTGAAAAATACCGATGTTTATATGAGAAATCCGTGTATATTGTGTATAAGTTGCATGCTATTTTGAATAAATATCTCCTGAGAAAAACGATGTGGTGCATTACTTTCTTAACGCCCATCGTAAATACACTTTGATTACTTTACTTTTCAGTCAATAAGAAACGCAACACACACAACACTAACTTACAATTATGTTGTAAAATTTCAGTATAAAAAGAAATCATTTCTCGGAAAGCCCAAGGCACCACTAAAGAATATTTTCAACAAGCACTAAACACGGGACAGTTACCGGACTTCAAAGACTGGACAGCAAGAAACATCACCTGGAGCAGATAAACATCTTAGACGTGCTTTTGTACAGATTATTATCTTTACAATGTATATTGCTTGTATGTATGTGTACTTGTGAATTCGAGAAATTGCCTAAATCTGACCGATTTAATTTGTAAAGAAGATAATAGATGATGCTAACTAAGGGGAGGAATCCGAGTTATTACATTTTAAATAACAATCTTCATTTATGTTTAAGGGGAACGTCTCCAGCAGTTCTTATTAATAGAACAAATATGTTGTCGTTTTTATTATCTTTAAATAATACCCGCTTCCGAAACCAATTACACCAAATAATTAAAATGTACTATGTGTAAAATCTGATAAATTTTGGCCATGAAATGTTTCATCTTGTCTTGTGAACTTTAATAACTCCACTTATGTATTTGGATTATCACCATTCTGCAACTAGATACATGAAAACATTATCACTATGGACGACAATTCTGTTCAGATTACTACCAGGAATGTGGCTGATTCCATCGCAGGTCTGAGGGAGACCGCAGAAGAAGGAGAACGAAGTTTAACAAGGCTGTTTCAGGATCAAGAAGTGAAAAACAGTGCAAGGCATCTCAATTCTCTCTCTCACATCAGGTGGAAAATCACGAGCTAACAGTTCTCAAGAGAGCTGAGACAGAAATATAATATCAGAGGCATGCCCATAAGAAAAGATGATGAAGTAGCAGTTATTTGAGGACACTGCTAGGGGCAACAGACAGGGAAGGTGAACCAAGTCTACAGCATGAAATGGGTGGTATACATTGAACACATTCAGAGTGAGAAGGCAAACGGTGCAACTGTCCATGTTGGTATCCATCTCTGTAAGCTTGTCATTTTTAGCTGAAGTTGGACAAGGATCGCAAGGACATTCTGGAAAGAAAGTCAATGAACAGCGCCAAGGCTCTAGCAGAGTACGGCAAGCACACAAATGAAACTATGGAAAGCTAATTGGATTTTCTTTAATAAAAAATATGAAGGGGAGGGGGAGGATTATTAATCTGAAGCTAGATGGGCCTTAATTATATCTTCTCTTCTGAGGTTGAATGGGATATTGGTAGTGGAGAAATGAAATAGATCTTTCTGCACACCCCCTTGCTGCGAGCACAGTTGTGTTGTTTGTTTGTTTGTTTGTTTGTTTGCGCTTTTTCGCTTTAAACTTAAGCATAGTCTGTATACGTGCTACTTCTTCTAGTGCACTAGACTTCATTTTGAGTGTGGATTAGTTTTCCCAATAACCAGTGTCCCTCGCCATCAGGCGAACCCACTCTGACTCAGAGGTACTTATAATTGACGTCCCCAAGTCAAGGACGAGAAGTCAACATTTTAGTCCAACTGTGTAATGTAGCCATTCTTTCATCACATTAAAATCCATAAATTTGCACGTGGTCTGTCTAGCACATCCCACCTGGCCAGACGTTTCTTTCAGATTTTCTTGTCGCTGTTCCCCATCTACATGCAAGTCAGTGTCTAGCCGAAGTCTGGCCGAGCGTGAGCGAAGCTGACAGTGAACTACGCTGACAGTGTCATGAGCACTGTCGGACAAGGGCTTGTTGCCTGCTAAGTGAGAGAAAGATTACCCACATAATCTTCCGTGCATTCATGATTCCCATTTGCTTTATAAATGTATTGTTTAGAAATTAAATAGGAAATTCCGAATGAAGTCAAATATAATGTGCTTGTGTAGAATCCTCACGTACACGGTGCTTCCTAAATAAGTTCATCAAACAGACATGCCGTTCAATAAATCCCTGTAATTGAATGTTAGGTGACAAATGTTTGTGCCGGGGCAAGTAGTTCGGTTCATGTGTGCTGTTTTCTCGGAGACTGCTGGGGGTCGTCGATGGAGTTACAGAGTTCGTGATTTATGCCACGCTTTCGGCAGGCCGCCCTGCGGAAAGAGACTGTGTCATATGGGATAAAACCCGGTGCAATGAAGTCGATTTTCTTGCCTATTTAATGCTTATTGGAAATTAGGATAAGTATGTTTGCATGTTGCATAGAACTTCTGTATACATATGGCTGCGAATCATGGACAACTAATAAACTTGAGGAAAACTCCCTAGAAACTCTATATAAGTCATAGAAAACCTGTTTCCCACCTTCACTACCAAAGATTATTCTTCATGTAGTTCATGCCGTCCGGCGTTAGTGATCATGTCTGTCCACAGCCTTCTGTCTCATGTACTGCCAATCTTTGTCTATCTACACCCTTCTATCTCGTGTACTGCCAGTCTTCTTATAGTCCATGCCGTGTAGTGTTGGTGAACATGCCTGCCCACAGCCTTCTATCTCGTGTACTGCTAATCTTCTTATAGTCCATGCCGTGTAGTGTTGGTCATATATGTGGTGTTGGTGGTCTGTCCTCTTCTGACACCAATAATCAGTTCTCTTTGTGAGTTAACTTCTTTCAAGATGTCTTACCATCCGTTTACAGTGTTCTTATCATTCTTCTTAACACACACACACACACACACACACACACACACATGCACACACACACACGCACGCACGCACGCACGCACACACCACACACACTCTCTCTCTCTCTCTCTCTCTCTCTCTCTCTCTCTCTCTCTCTCTAGAGGTCCCACATAATTCCTCACTTGTCTGCTAATTATCCATGATTCGCTTCCGTATATCAGGATTGCGTCAATATAGCTCTTAGGAACACTTTTTCTAACCTCTGTTAACGAAGATCAATTGTAACGAATATTCTCCATGACAAAAATAATATACATGAAATACTTTCCATCTTGGTGAATTCCATTTTCTTTTTCCACATTTGAGTAAGCCACTAAGCCTTCAGTGTTGCTGTTTGAGTCTGGGTATTGAATAGCTCCACAAACATTCATCATCGGTATCCAGTGCCTTGCCGACTGGCGTAGACGATCATGCTTCTCCACATCTCGCGTTCTCCAACGGCAAGTATCATATCTTGCGCTGACACATTTCAGCGCGATTACACAAGACCCAAGCATTTTATCTCGCTGTCTTCATCTATCTCTCCTTCGCGAATCTTTCAGGCTGTCTCAATATGTTCCGGTTTCTGTCTCCTCATAATATGGCTAAATTTGATGACTGCCTCTGTCTGTGATAAGTTTTTTTTTTTTTTTTTTGATTTGTGATAAGTTGTCTCTGCGTCTCTGCCTAATTCAAAAGCGTTTGGTTTAATCATTGTCACAATATGTTCCAGTTCGTGTCTCGTCATAATGTGGCTAAATTGTATAACTGCCTGTATCAGATGTTTGTGATAAGTTGTCTTTGTGGCTCAGCCTCATTGACCACTTTTGGTGTAATTATTTTGGCTGCCCGATGGGATTTAAAGTCTGTACAACCATATCTGTGAAACTTCCACGGATGTTTATGCGTGTTTATTAATTGTCCAGGACTCACAGCTGTCAGACCAATCTTTACACATGTTAATTAATTGTTATTGCTTGTTTTGTAATTAGTGGTTTTTATTTCTTTCATTTATGTTTTTCTTGTTAATGAGAATGACTGACATTACAAGAATAAAAAATGCATAATGTGAATGTACGACTGAGACACATTTCAACACCTGTTAAGTCGCTTGGTATAAACAAATTTGCGATTATTAACTCTTAAAATACACAATATCCCCATGTTTTGTGAGGAGTGCTCATTTGATAATTTAATTTAATGAACTAGCAATAATCCAGGTTTTTTTTCTGTATATGTTTATGAAGATAGCATGAAAGACGTTAAGTCACAAGGGAAACTGGTTACTGACGTCAGTAGATGTCAATCAACATTCTTTGGGCATGTCATGGGTAGAAGAAAGTTGGAGTTGTCGTAGTAACCGGGAAATTGAAGAGAAAAAGAGACATGGGGAAGCCAAAATAAAAATGTACTAGTCGGTTTGAGATCACGGGGTGGAGGAACATCATTACAAGAAATCACTGGCTGTACACTAGACAGAAGGCTGTGGACAGGCATGATCGCCAACTCCACACGGCATGGACTGTAAGAAGATTGGCAGCCCACGAGACAGAAGATAGATATGATCACCAACGCCATAAGGGATGGACTGTAAGAAGATTGGCAGTATACGAGACAGAGGGATGTAGACAGACATGATCGCCAACGCCACACGGCATGGACTATAAAAAGATGAGACAGAGGGATGTCCACAGATATGATCCCCAACACGGCATGAACTATAAGAAACAGAAAAAGGGAAGGGCGGAGGAAGAGAAAGGAGAAGGTGAGGTAGAAGAAGAAGAAGACGAGGATATAGGTCGGGAATGAGAATTGGGAAAAGACAAAAAAAAAACGTTAAGAGTATGCAGGGGAAATTTGAAAACAAGATATCTGCATTTCGTGCCTTTATACCAGGTGTTTGTAAAGTCTCACTACACTTTGTATGTAGAATAAATTTGAATGAATGAAGTACATGATATCATCAAAAATTATAATTTTAAATTGTTACGTTAAATCAATATTTCTGCATGGATCAGAGACATGGAGAATGACAAAAATGATTACACATAAACTACAAACATTCATAAATTGGTCTGTGTAAAATGTGTTCTACATACAAAGTGTAATGAGACTTTACAAATACCCTGTATATAACATGTGTTACTGTGGTGATCTTCTGTGGGACCTTATAGTGTCTCCTACAGTTGCACGGGGATTCCCGATAACTGGTGTGGCATGCATGTCATCTTGCACAAACCCACTAGAAAGTTGGAGTTCAGCTCAATGACTTGCTACATAGCAAGTATAAACACATATGAACTGTCTGGCGCTCATTGAAGTAGAAGAAAGAAGCGGAGACTAGAAGACGCACTAGACAACATAAAAATGTAAAGCTATATTTACCGACCGAGAGACGAACCTGTCACCTCCATATGACAACGGCGCCTCGCTGCAGGAACAGGAGTACTTCGATGCATGACCAACTCATCATCATCATGTGCCATGCCGATAAGCATGGGTTGTCATGTCACGTGATCATAAGAGTCGTGGATCAGCTCTGTGTTCTTGTCTCGATTGTACCAACTTTCCAAGCCATCCAGGTATTTACTTCTCTGTCTTCCACTTTGTTCGGTTCCCCTCAATCTTGCCATTTGTCACCAAGTTCTTTAATTTATTTCTTCTCTCATTTCTTCTCATACTGTGTCCAAAAATGTGTGACCGTCTACGTCTATGTTCTCTAATCAGTTTATGGTTTTCATGTGTATCTTGTAGGACTTGGTCATTTGTTTTTCTGTCTGTCCATGGTATTCTTTGCATTTTCCTCAGAACCCACATTTTCTCAGCCATTAGGCGCTGTTCAGCTTGTCTGCTTAGTGTCCACGCTTCACATTCATACAAAAGTATATGTTCTATGTAGCACTTCAGCACTCTTTGCAACTGACATCATTTTATTGGTCAGTATGGATTTCCATCTCGCAAAAGGCTATCTTCGCCATGGCGATTCTTGTTCTAATCTCTTCAAGACACCTCCCATCAGATGCTATTACTTTTCCGAGATAGTTGTACCGATTCACTTGTTTAAGAACATACCCAATTACCCGTATATTACATTGTGGTATTTCTTTCTTGCGGCATGACCAACTATACACCACTAAAAATCGATGTCTTCATTAGCCAGGTCTACCATCCACTTGAGCCCACAACTAGTGAGCCCTCTAGTCTCTACTTCCTGCCTCTACTTCTATCAGCGCCAAACAATACATATGTATTTATTTATAAACTGACTAGGTGGCCTCAGGTGGTTCCCCAATTGATATTTCTGTGTAACACATAACAAGTAACTGACTTCGAGTGTGGGACAGTGGGTGCATGGGTTGTTTCAGATTCTGTCACTTAGTGTACATCTGGCCAATGTTGATATCTTTCTACACATCTTTTAACCACATATTTCATTTCTACATCCAGGCACAATTTAATTGTACTTCATTTTACTGAGATAATATTTTTTGTTATAATCACTTTGTTCACAGGCAAGACTGCTGTGCATGTTCATTTCTTCATTTGTTCTCATAAACTTTCCGACAGTGGTTTTAAGTGCCACGCAAGCCTAATATTGGATTGACGGGAAGTACCAATTGTTATTTTTCCTAACTACTTTATTTTTATTCTTAGTTTCAGTTTCAACAGACTGTCCGTGTTTGGAATGTGTATAATGCCCGCATTGTCGTAAGGATGTAAATCATAGGCACTAATTAACGAGAGTTTTCGGTCGTCCTGGGAGGGGGATAATTTCTGCAAAGGTCATGCTGGATGATGATGATTAGGCAAAAACTGTAGGTCCAGAGATGGTTTCATTTATAAAATGCTTATAATCCCAATGACCGTCTTGATAGCAACAAGTCAGAACGATCTACAGGAAATGATAGATACAGTGGTTGTAGAAAGTGAACAGATGGGCCTTAATTTGAATTATAGAAAGACAGAAGTCATGGTGATATCAAAGACACAGATTGTGCCTAAAGTACAGGACGTTATTTTGGGGCAAGTGCAGCAATTCAGATATCTAGGCACATGGATAACATCAGATGGAAGATTCATCACTGAGATAAAGAGCAGAATAGTACAAGCAAATACTGCATTCTATCAAATGAAGAACATTTTGTGCAATAAGTCACTGTTCTTGTGAGTCAGAAAATGAGTTCTTAAATGTTACATAGAACCAGTTTTAACATACGGCTGCGAGTCCTGGACAATTAGTAAACAGGCGAAATAAAATCCATGAAAGCCTTGAAGATGTGGTTTTATAGAAGAATGCTGAAAATTAATTGGACATCAAAAGAGAGCAATCAGGGCGTTTTAGGGGAAGCTGGGTCGCAAAGACAACTTATCACTAACATCAGAAAGAGGCAGTCGTAGTTTTTTTGGCCACATTATGAGAAGACAAAAACTGGAACATGTTGTGACAGCCGGAAAGATTTGCGGAAAGAGAGGTTGAGGAAGACAGTGTGAGAAGATTCTTGACAGTCTTGTGTCAATGGCACAGAAGGGAGTCAACACAGGAATTGATCCCTGACATCAGAGATTGTAATTTGTGGAGAGGCATCATCGCTCACACCAGCCGACCAGGTGAATGAGTGAATCCCATTGACGGCGAATGAGGTCATTGTTCCCGTGCGGCAAGAGGCCAGTTGACAAAGGACATTTGCTTACCATATTAGGATAAATGGTAAACGCTCCCAAGGCGGCGAGAGGAAAACCTTTAAAGACTCACTGAAGATCTCACTAAAAGCTTTTGCAGTTCATTACGACACACGGGAGACTACTGCCAAAAACAGAAGCAACTCATGGAGTGCATTATGCAAGGGTGTAGTCACTTGCGAAGTATACAGGACTGTAAGAGCTGTGAAAAAAATAAGTCGGGACAAATAAACCACCACAGGAGATCCTCCTCCTGGAACGTCAAGCATTCTTTGCCTACATTGTCAAAGAATATTTCGAGCCAAAATAGGCCTTGCCAACCATCTTAGAATTCACGGTTCAAAACTTTCAACCCACTGGATGAAATGAATGGTCATCATCATTCTTGACGGACAAATACCAGGATACATAAGTAACAGCTTGTCCTTTACCCGAACGTTGCATTCAACCCCAGTATTTATTGGCTTATTGCGATTTACTACAATTTTAGTTTAGTAGTTACCATGGCTTTCTGATCAGTCGACGTCTCACGCCATTGCAATCAACGCAAAGCGGTCTGCTTCTAAATTATCTGCAGCTGGTTTTGGACCGTCGACTCGGTGTGTCGGAGAATTGTGAAACGTGTTGACTGCCCTTAAACCCACAGTGCGGCGTTGGACACTGTAGTTCTACCACAGTTATGTTAGACCTGTGGTTCTCAACCTTTCTTGACCCATGCACCCCTTCACCATATGTTCAAAATGTCATCCCCCCCCCCCCTTTTCGTATTTCTTCCTTATAAAGTCCACGGCACCTACACAGTATACGTGAAAATGGAAGCTAAATTTAATAACACATACTAGAACAAATCTAGACGTCTACCTAAAACGTGATTTGCGGATCTACTTACGTTACAGAACCATAAAGTATGGAAGGAAAAAACAATATCAAGTAAACGGTTCTTGTATTAACGCCATCTTGAAATAATCTTAATTTTACTCCTCCCCACACTGGAACCCTAAAATTCCCCCTGGAAAGGGAGGGGGGGGGGGGGGGATTCCCAACTTGAGGTTGAGAACCACTATGCTAGACAATTTAAATTTATGTTGGTGCAAACCGTGACCACTGGGCCGGTAGGCAAGTGTGTTAACCACGCTGCGCGGTCGCTATCTAGTCTGAAAAAAAAAAAAAAACTCTCTTAGAAAGGAAGGAGGGAAAAGGAGGAAGGGGAGGAGGAGGGAGAAGCACCAACGTGTTAAGGAAGTTGATAGCGAACTGCATTGATCATATTATGAGCCGTTCGATGGTTGGACGCCTGGGCTTGCGAAAGTGAAAGAAAGACAGGCCAACTATTCCTCCTTGCTCTCTGGTCTACAAAATATGATGTCGCTATTACCTCACAAACCCCTAGTAAGAAACTACTTCGATACAAAAGAAAGAAGGAACGAGAAGAGGATCAAGTGGATCCATGTCCTAGTGAGGAGCCACCGTGGCGCACTGATTAGCACGATTATCTTCTGGCAGGGCCGTTGTGTATTCTTCTTCTTCTTCTTCTTTCGTTCGCTTGAAATATATCTATAACTGCAATGCTGTCTCTTGTATGAATTGAACTGTCTTTTTCAGTTCACACAGCGGTCCATGGAGTTTATCTTCCACTGTCGTCTCTCTAGGCCAGAAAGGTTTGCCTAGATATGTTATATTTTGGGCAGTCTTGGAGTATGTGCTCTGCTGTCTGCGACGCCAATCCACATGTACACATGGCTGTTTCACCAAACTTGAATTTTGTATACATGTGGTTGCGTAATCTATTGTGCCCTGTTCTGAGGCGCAGAATAATGACTTGTTCTGGTCTATCCATAACGTGGTAGTCATCTTGAGCAGGTTTTGGTGGCTTTCTGACTGATTTGATCATTCTTTTCTTTTGGTGGTATGTTACAGGCACATCAGGCTGTTCTTCTTTGGCTCCTTCCTTAGCCAATTGATCAGCTCTGTCGTTCCCGAGTACTCCACAGTGGGATGGTATCCACTGTATGGTGACCTTATGCTGACTGCTAAGTTCAGAAAGTAGTGTCCTTAGTACTGGCAATTTCCCAGACAGGAGCGCCTCGAGTACTGATTTGCATCTGTCAATAGCACCACAGGTTGTGTACACACCTGGTCGGCTGGTGTGAGCGATGATGCCTCTCCACAAATTACAATCTCTGATGTACACTTGTGTACACAACCTGTGGTGCTATTGACAGATGCAAATCAGTACTCGAGGCGCTCCTGTCTGGGAAATTGCCAGTACTAAGGACACTACTTTCTGAACTTAGCAGTCAGCATAAGGTCACCATACAGTGGATACCATCCCACTGTGGAGTACTCGGGAACGACAGAGCTGATCAATTGGCTAAGGAAGGAGCCAAAGAAGAACAGCCTGATGTGCCTGTAACATACCACCAAAAGGAAAGAATGATCAAATCAGTCAGAAAGCCACCAAAACCTGCTCAAGATGACTACCACGTTATGGATAGACCAGAACAAGTCATTATTCTGCGCCTCAGAACAGGGCACAATAGATTACGCAACCACATGTATACAAAATTCAAGTTTGGTGAAACAGCCATGTGTACATGTGGATTGGCGTCGCAGACAGCAGAGCACATACTCCAAGACTGCCCAAAATATAACATATCTAGGCAAATTTTCTGGCCTAGAGAGACGACAGTGGTGGGGTGTGTATGAGTGGGAGGTATTTAGTAATTTCTCTGTTGCTATTTTGATTGCCTCAATTTCAGCATCGTAGTTATGGCAGTACTTTCCTGTCGGTACTCTAGCTGTGTCCCTGGTATTATTTGGGTATTCTATGTACACTCCCGCTCCTCCATTTCGAACAGCATTTTGTGCTGACCCATCTGTGTAGACTCGGATCCAGAGGTCCTGTGGGTATTCTTCATCAAGGAAGCTGAGAGTGGCTGTTCTGCGCTGCACACTGTTCTGTTCTTCCTTGTCAAATATTCCTCTCACTTTTGTCTGAATTTGTAATGATAGTCTATGCTCATCTTTCCATGGAGTTCGCTCTGGAATAGTTGTTAGGGGGATACCAACTGTGGGCAGATCGGTGGTTTCTCTGCAGAGTCGTTTGGCCTGGTGGATAAAACTACTTCTTTTCAACCGCCCCATAGCTAGGTTTTCAAATCTGTTCTTCATAGGGTGGCCTGGCAAGCTGAGGAACTTTTCTGCTTGTATTAGCGTTTTCGTATCTCTGTGCTCGCTCAGTGCTTGTATCCTCCCCATCTTCTCCATTTCTACTATAGGGGTTGATCTCATCCCTCCTGTGGTGACTCTAAGTGCTTGATTTTGCACTTTGTCCAGCTCTTGTAATGTGGTTTTTGCTGCCGAACACCATGCAGTTTACCCGTATTCCAGGTGTGGTCGTATGCTCTGTTGATAAACTTTGCTAAGTATTTTCCCACTGGCTCCCCATGTGGTTCCACTTAGCTTTCTCAGGATGGCTATTTTCCTTCTGGCTTTTGCTACTGCTTTGTTGATGTGCTTTCTCCATATCAGTCTGCCATCAAATGTTACTCCAAGGTATGTTGGTTCTTTATCTTCTCGTAGGGGTGTTCCATTTATCTGGATGGTCCCTGCCTTTTGTTTTGGAGAGAGGGTAAATAGGGTGGTGCTGCACTTGTCAGTGTTTATGCTGACACACCATCTATTTGCCCATGCAACAAATGTATCTACAGCTCTTTGTAGTAATCCGGTGTGTATTCGAATCCCTTTCCAAACGGACATCCGAAATTAATATATCTGAGCACATGAATAACGTCGATGGAAGATGCATCACAGAGGTAAAGAACAAAATAGGACAAGCAACAAATGAATTCTATCAAATGAAGACCATTTTGTGCAAAAAGTCACTGTCCTTGAAAGTTAGAAACAAAGTTCTTTCATGTTACATAGAACCAAGTTTAACATAGGGCTGCGAATCCTGGACAGTTAGTCAACATGCTGTAAAATCCCTAGAAGTCTTGGAGATGTGATTTTATAGAACAATGCTGAAAATTAATTGGACAGCCAGAAAGGGCAACAAGGACGTTGTAGGAAAAGCTGAGTCGCAAAGACAACCTATCGCAAACATCAGAAAGACGCAGTCATCATTTTGTGGTCACATTACGAAAAGACAAAAATTGAAACGTGTTGTGATAGATTTGTGTAAAGAAAGATAGAGAAAGACAGTATGAGAAAATTCTTCAAAGTCTTGTGTCATGGCACGGTAGGGAGTGAACACACAAACTGATCCATGCCGTCGGGGATGGCAATTTGTGGAGAAGCATGAACGCCCACGTCAACCGGCAATGCACTGGATGGTGAAGCACGTGCTCTATCAAGCCGGACATGAGTAATAAAAAATGTTTTTGAATGTCAAGGCCACAGGTGTGGTATTTAAATGATTGGCACCTTGCCGTCTTGACAGACGATAGTTTGTAAAATAGAGTTAGACCTCTCCATAACACAAAGCCTGGGCTGAATTAGAGACCATGTGTTGCTCATGCAGCATGATCCCTCTCTCGGCCTGTCTACTTTACTCCAGAGGAAAGGTAACACCAATACGTATGGAACAAGACAAGCTGCAGAAGCTGCCGGATAATCAAAACAATGCTCTAATTGTCTCCTGTCGGAGCTTCGATCACAGACCAGTCGCCAACCAAGTCTTAGGGCCTGGTCTGCCCTGCCATGACACACAGTCTTTAGGTTGCATTTCCTCGCACTAGGATAAGGCTTGTGCCCTCCCAATTGAGCTCCTCCGCCCGAAGCCGTTGGCACAATGTGGGGTGCCGGGTTTGGTAAGCATCGCCCAACATTCGGCGCTAACAGAAGCAGGTAGTACCGTCTGCTGACATACGGTAGCTCAGTCATATCTGATATCAGGTATTTAAACACAGAAGCCATAAACAAAATATTACACGATTTATTGCCTGGCATATTTCACTGCATCGTGCCAGGAGTATACTGTACAGTTATATATCATATGAAGTGAATAAACAAACGTTGCTGAAATATTAAATGGATGGTCACCGAGTGTTGTTCTAATGTTGAGTACGTTATAACCCCCCTCCCCACGGAAGTCTAAGATGTAACACGAAGTCCTTCTTTTAACATATCAATGGCTGGAATAGTCTAATCGTTAATGATTCGATACATTTGAGCACTCAAGTGCTCTATAAACATATGGGGCAGTCCCCCATATACTCATTACGTTTTTTTAAACGTAGAAAATGGTCAACTGTTTACTACAACTTACAGTGGGCTGTGGCATGACTAACAGTCAGCCACGGCGAAGACGAAAGCTTGACGATGATTGGCGTTTGTACACATATGATGAACAGATAAGTGTGGATAATTATAAAGCCTACATAACCATGCTGATTTTTTTCTCCATTCTATATAAATAAAAGAAAACGTCCGTTCAACAGCTGTGTGTTTTGTTTTTAAATATTAAGTGTGCCTGTGTGTTCGTTTTTAATTTAATGTGTTGTGATTTCGATAATTAATGTTATTCATTAATTTATTTTTTACAATTATATTCATTCGTTTATATGTCTGTCTGTCTGTCTGTTTATCAGTCTATTTTTCTTTCCTTCTGTCTACTTACCTACCAATCTGCCTATTTTCCTTCCCCTTACCCACATCTCTCTACATCCATCCACCCATCCGTCCTTCTGTCTGTATGTCTGTCTATCTAGCTAGCTGCTTGTCTGCCTGCCTGCCTAACTACCTACCTACCTACCTAGAGAGAGAGAGAGAGAGAGAGAGAGAGAGAGAGAGAGAGAGAGAGAGAGAGAGAGAGAGAGAAAAGAGAGAGAGAGAGAGAAAAGAGAGAGAGTTGAATTGCATCACTAATTTTTACGCTACACAATGTATATGTACAAGTTTTTCTCCACTTACAATTTTTGCGAGAATGCTCACGACAATCATCAGTGTCTCAACTGTATGTAAAGTGTGGGAGTTTGTTCCTATTAGTTTCAGTGATCATGTATGTGTGTAGATGTGAGGATGTTTGTGTGTGTGTGTATGTGAGGGATGTGTATGTGAGAGATGTGTGTGGGGGTTTGGGGAATGTATGTGTGGAGGGGTTGTGTGTGGGGGATGTATATGGGTTGACGGGTGATGGGTGGATAGGTGAAGGGATGTGTAGTCGGTGAGGGATGTATGTGTGTGTGAGGGATGTGTGTGTGTGTGGGGGGGGGGGGGGTGGATATTTGGAAGGATTATTGGAAGTATGTGGGTGTTGGTGGGTTGGGGGTGTGGGTAGGGAATGTGTATTTGGGTGGGTGAATGGGTGTGTAGGAGATTGTGTGGGTTGGGAGATGTGTGTGTGTAATGGGTGTGGGGGATGAGTGTGGAGGGTGCCTGTGAATGGGATATGTCTGTGTGGGTGGGAGTGTGTGAGTGTGGATGGGATAATGTGAGTGGGTGGAGGATGTATGTGTGGGTGGTGAGGATGTTTGTAGGTGAGGATGTGTGGGTGGGTGGGGAGATGTTTGTGTGGGTGAGAGATGTGTGGGCGGGGATGTGTATGAGGAATGCATGTGGGGGGGAATGTGTTTATGGGTGGAGTTTTGTGTTGGAGGGGAGATGTGTGAGAGGTGGGGGGGGGGGGTGTGGGATGTGCAGGTGGATGACGGATGTATGTGAGGATGGAGGCTGTGTGTTTGGCTGGGTGGTTGGGGTATGTGTGGGTATATGAGAGATGCATGTGTTGATGGGCGGGTGGGTGATGTGTGGGCGTGAGTGGTTGATGGATGAGTACGTGAGTGGGTGGATGTGTGTGAGAGATGAGTGTATGGTTGGGGGATGTGTGTGTTTGTGGGAAGATGTGTGTGAGCGGCGGATGTGTGTGGGTGGGGTATATGTGGGTGGTGGGGTGTGTGTGGGTGGGAGGTGTGTGTTTTTGGGTGTTTATGGGTGGGGGATATGTGTGGGCAGGTGGGGAGATGTGTTTGTGGGTGGGGATGTGTGTATAGGTGGAGGATGTGTAGTTGAGAGGTGGCGGATATTGGGTGGGTGAGTGGGTGTAGGTTGGCTGATGTGTGTGTGTGGGTGGGTGGGGAAAATTGTGAGGGTGCAGGATGTATGTATGGATAGGTGCGGGATGTGTGGGTTGACGGGGGTATGTGTGTGTGGTTTTGTGATGTGTGTTTTGCTGGGTGGTTGCGGGTGTGTGGGTGGGTGGTGGAGAATATGTGGGTGGGTGTGTGCGTGTCGGTTATGGGATGGGTGGGGGATGTATGTGTGGGTGGGGAAATGTGTGTGGGTGGGGGATCGGTGGGTGGGTGGCGGCATGTATGTTTGCCTGAGTCTGTGTGAGTGCGTGGAGGTATGTGTGGGGTGGGGTGGGGGGGATGTGTGGGTGGCTGAGGGATGTGTGGGTGGCTGCGGGGTGTGAGGGTGGATGGGGGATGTGTCTCACAACATTGCAATATGCACTGTTTATGTTTACAACTTTCATTTGACAATGTTTTTTCCCATGTGAATGTACCATGCGTATTATGCATTGTTTATGCTTACAAAATCAATTTGACAATGTTTTTTCCCTATGTAAATGTAACATGCACATTTGATGAATGAAAGATGAGTGACCGAAAGGGCCGAATGTAAGACGGGCCTGCGTGCCCAATTTGTTACCCTTTTAAAATAAAGTTCGTTCGTTCGTTCGTTCGTTCTGTCTAATTAGCTGTCTGCCTTCCTGTCCACCTATCGCCTACCTACCTACCTACCTGCCTACCTACCTAGCTGCCTACCTACCTACCTACCCGCCTACCTACCTACCTACCCGCCCTCCCATTCACATTAGGGAGATGAATCGGACATAATAAAAATAATAATTAATAAATAATAATAATAATAATAATAATAATAATAATAATAATAATATTATTGGGGTGTAGCTTATTTAGGATTATTTTAGTTTTATTATTACTCTGATTATTGATAATATTATTATTTATTTTTCCTGTGCACTTCCCTACTGTGATTTCTGTTCACTGGAACTGAATTCGTTGTAAGCGATATATCAAAACTATAAGAATGTGACAAATTAAATATACTGGACCCGTCACCAGAATATTTGTAATCTAGAATATAGCCTTTGTAGTGTGAAAACCACGTGGATAATGAGCAGTCAAGCTGAAAAACATCTAATGGCAGTGAAAATGTGGTTTCTGAGGGGGGGGGGGGGGGGGAGAGAAAGAACAAGGTGCGGGCAGAGAGATAACTACTTGGATGTTAGTTAGTTAGTCAGTCAGTCAGTCAGTCAGTCAGTCAGTTAGTTAGTCGTGGTTCCAGCTTCACGGCAACGGGTCGTCCCCATATTGCTCCGTTCCTGTGCCAGTGAATATCACACAAAATACTCCTCACTGCCCAGTGTGAACAATGGAATAGACAGGAGTCTCGGCAGGCCAACAGCCCGCACAGGTACACTGTGCATAATGCAGCCGCCAGATTGCCAACACAAAAGTCCTCCATGAAAAATACAGTTCATCGTCGATGGAAACGGCAGTCACCAAAAAGACTTCATTGACACAGGTTTTATCCCATATGGCTCAGTCTCTTTCCTCAGGACGACCCGCCGAAAGCGCCGCATAAAGCACGAACTACGTAGCTCCAAAGGCGACTCCCAGGAGTCTCCTGAAAAATGCACTCATGAGCCGAAGAGGCAACCAGTCAATCCAGCAACAGCCGGCCGCCATTGTTCCGAACATGCAGTTCACGCTACAAAGAAACCACGGACAGATTAAAAGCATTTCACGTGAAACTCACAGCTCACAGTGTCGCGCCACACACTCACTCAGTAGCAGGGCGACGGAACCATATCCTCCTTAGTCGCCTCTTACGACGTGCATGGTATGCAAAAGTATTACTATTCTTTGCTCCCCCGTATGGGCCCCGGCAACACACGGGCGTGGATGTCTTGGTATAATCGAAATAATAACACAGAGCTTATCGACGATTCTGGTGTGAGATGGCGAAACATGACCGATTAAACTGGTCGGCATGGCACATGATGAAGATGAGTGAAAGTATTAGGCAACAGAGGCAGGGGATGACAGAGAGAGATGAATGAAAAAAGAGGAAACAATTGGACAACAAATAATATTATAGGCCGAGGTCAGCTAGCCGAATGGGTAAGAGCGATCGTTCTTAAACATCCGGTGTGCTGATGCCGAGGTAGCGGGTTCAACCCATACACTAGACAGTTGGACTAAAATGTTGACTTCTCATCCTTGACTTGGGTACGAAATTACAAGTACCACTGAAGTCGGGGTGGGTTCACCTGATGGCGAGGGACACTGGTAATATCGAAAGCTAATCCACACGCAAAATGAGTTCAGTGCACTAGAAATAGATTGTAGAATGTGTATGGACTACGCTTGAGTTCAAAGCGCTGTCCTGTGAAGGACGTGCAACTAAATTTATATTTTATGCAAACAATCTTACCCTATTGCGAGGAAATGCAACCTGAAGATTAACTGTCATGGCAGGGCAGACCAGGCCCTAAGCTTTGATCGGCAACTGGTCTAGGAAGGAAGCTCCGACATGCGGACAGTTAGAGCATTGCTTTGCTGATCCGGCAGCTTCTGCAGCTTGTCTTGTTCCAGATGTATTGGTGTGATCTTTCCTCTGGAGTGAACTAGGCAGGCCGAGAGAGGGATCATGCTGCATGGGCAACACATGGTCTCTACAACTTAACCCAGGCTCTGTGTTATCGAGAGGTATAACTCTATTTTACAAACTACCGTCTGTCAAGATGGCAAAGTGCCAATCATTTCTATACTCCTCTTCTTCTACCACGAGCAACTACGAAAGATACCAAACAAAGCAACCAACCAAACAGAAAACATGAGAATCTCAACACAGTTCACAAACTCTGTTGTTCAGGTCAGGATCTGCACAACAACCACACAGAGCTGTGAATGTTCGTACAATCTGTGAATATTCCTACAAGGTGTATATGTTCGAACAATCAGTGAATGTTCGTACAATCTGTGAATATAATCTGTGAATGTTCGTACAAGCTGTGAATGTTCGTACACTCTGTGAATGTTCGTACAAGGTGTGAATGTTCATAAAATCTGTGAAAGTTCGTTCAATCTGTGAATGTTCGTACAAGGTGTGAATGTTCGTACAATGTGTGAATGTTCGTACAATCTGTGAATTTTCGTACAATCTGTGAATATTTGTAGAATCTATGAATGTTCGTACAAGCTGTGACTGTTCGTACACTCTGTGAATGTTCGTACAAGCTGTGAATGTTCATACAATCTATGAATGTTCGTACAATCTGTGATTGTTCGTACAAGGTGTGAATATTTGTACAATCTGCGAATGTTCGTACAAGGTATGAATGTTCGTACGAGCTGTGAATGTTCGTACAAGCTGTTCATTTTCTTACAAAGTATGAATGTACGCACAAGTTGTGAATGTTGTTACAAGGTGTGAATGTTTGAGTGTAGGAAAAGGTGTCCAGTCCAAACCAAGGACTGGACATGTTGGTAATATCCATCCATCATGTGCCATGCCGATAAGCGTGGGCGGTCATGATTCTCCTTTCACTCTATCACCAGAGTCGTGGATCAGCTCAGTGTTCTTGTCTCGACCATGCCACGTGGTCAAGCCTCCTTCTCTGCCTTCCTCTTGTTCTCTTCCAATCTATCTTGCCAGTTGTCACCACGTTCTCCAATTTATTTCTTCTCATAACATGCCCAAAAATGTTTGAATATCTACGTCTAATTTATGTAATCAGTTTACGATTTTCATTTGTTTCTTGTAGGATTTGGTCATTGGTTTTTCTGTTTGTCCATGGTATTCTTTGTATTCTTGTCAGAATCCACATTTCAGATGTTTTTCAGATTGTCTGCTCATTGTCCACGCTTCACATCCATACAAACGTGCAGGTGTTATGTAGCATCTCAGCACTCATTTTCTGGTAGCAATTAACATCTTTTTATGGGTCGGTATGTTTTTCAGGTTGCTGTGTAGTGGCCTACTCATCCACGCTTATCTATGTTCAATGAGTTATATATATATATATATATTTCATGTAGTTGCATCGGTGTGTGTTTGCTGTTAGTGTACTGACAATGGCTATCGCCTCAAAAGCGTAGCTTATACACACTACTTCTAGTAGCACTGAATTGAATATTTGTGTGGATTAGCTTTCCCCATTTGCAGTGTCCCTCGCCATCAGAAGAATCCACTCCGACTTCATAGGTACTTGTAATTTACGTCCCCACGTCAAGGATGAGAAGTGAACATTTTAATCCAACTGTCCGGTGTAGGGGTTGAACCCTTACCTCGTTATCAGCACATCAGATGTTTAAGAACGCGAGTTCATATCCATTCTGCCATGCAGACCTCTTTCTTTTCTGTTACTTGTGGTCGAGTTCTTGTAAATCTAACCGATTACTTCTCGTTTCTTGATGATTCGTTCCACTTTTCACATATGGCAGTGAGGAGCATTATGTGTGATATTCACTGGCACAGTAACGGAGCACAGTGGGGCGACTAACTAACGATTTCTCATTAAGGTAGTCTATTGTCCTATTTTCTTTACGTCCTTTGTTGTACCCGATTACATACAAGCAATTTATATTATGTTAAAAATACATTTAATAAATACGAAAACATCACTCCAGACAAGATTTGCCAAAACTTTTTGGCCCCTGAAATCACCTACGGTCATTCTTGAGTCTCTTGGCAAGACTTCTCTCCCTTTTATTGGACAGTCTCGACTCGGTGTTATTTTTCAATAGGTTTATCGTGGGTTTAGTTCATGTTGCCATGTCCACTGTGCTGTGTGGGGACAGATTAGACTGGAGTCCGGTTTGATCCACAGTTCATAGGCGGGCCATGGCAAGGAGAAGCTTAGGGCCTGCTTAAATTAAAGGTTCTTAGCCTGGTGTCTCGGTGAGCTCCTTTCATGCCTTGTGAACGAGACAGAATAAGTCTGAAAGTACAATGTGTGAAGTTAACGTGAACATATACAGTTAGTTGTCTATCCTTTACAGGACGTAGTAGTCAACTCCAGCATTATTTGGTTGATTGTTATTCTTGGGCATGCTTACATTCAGTAGTTTGTCATTGCTTTGTGATCGACCGGCACTCTTGCCGTTGTATAGAAACCAACGCAATGCGGTCTGCTTCCAAATGTATTTCGAAAAGATAAGGTGCGAGTAAATTTGTCGATGTGTACAAATAAAAGAACTCAAGTTATACTTTCTTTAAACCTTTGAGTAGTGGCTCGGACGTCATGCTTTAACGGATAAGTCTGAAGAATTAAGCGGATCCGTGTACTCGTTGCCTATGTTACAATATTTCGGCAGTTGAACGTAGTCACTGGTAGGCGAGTAGGCCACAGCCCAGGCAAAGTTGTAATATAAAAAGCAACACACACAAATTGATTTCTGCAGCATGTGTGTACTCGCCAGAGTAACAGAAGTTGTAATCTGTGTTAAGATTATCTCTTTGTATCATCTGCCTGTTATATGGTTGGTTGTTTAATTGATTGGGTAATTGGTTGGTTGAATGGTCGGTTGGCCGAATGTTGGTTTGTTCACTTGTTGGTGTGTTGGTTGTTTTGGAGAGATGGATAATTGTGTAGTTAATTGGGTGAATGATTGGTTATTTGGTTGGTTGGTTGGTTAGTTCGTTGGATGATTGGTTAGTTGGCTGGTTAATTTGTTGCTTGGATGATTGGTTGGTTAGGTGGCTGAATGATTAGTTAGCTGGTTGATTGGGTAATTAGTTAGTTTGTTGGTTGTTTTGGAGAGATGGATGAATGGTTAGTTGGTTGGATAGCTAATTGTTTGCATGTATGATGGTTGTTGTTTGGATGGCTGGTTAGTTGGATGAATGATTGGTTAGTTAGATGGCTGGCTGGTTGTATAAATGATTGGTTAGCTAGTTGGATGGCTGGTTGGTTGGGCGGATGATTGATTAGTTGGATGGCTGGTTGGTTGCATGAATGATTGGTTGGTTGGATGCTGGTTGGTTGGATGAATGATTGGTTAGTTGATTGGATGACTGGTTGTTTTGATGAATGATTGGTTAGATGGATGGCTGGATGATTGGATGAATGTTCGGTTAGTTAGATGGCTGGTTGATTGGGTGAATGATTGGTTGGTTGGATGGATGGATAGATGGATGTCTGGTTGGTTGGATGAATGATTGGTTGGTTGGATGGATGTGTGGTTGGTTGGATGAATGATTGGTTTGTTGGTTTGGATGTCTGGTTGGTTGGATGAATGACTGGTTAGTTGGTTGGATGGCTGGTTGGTTGGGTGAATGATTGGTTGGTTGGATGGATGTCTGGTTGATTGGGTGAATGATTGGTTAGTTGGTTGGATGAATGATTGGTTAGTTAGTTGGCTGGTTGGTTAGTTGGTTAGATGATTGGTTACTGTGTTGTTTTGTTGATTGTTGATTGCAAAGGTGATTAGTTAGTTTATTTGTTGGTTATTTGTTTTGTTAGTTGGTTGGGTAATTGGTTGGCTGATTAGGTCGTTGGGATGAATAATTGGCTAGTTGGTTGGATAATTAGTTAGGTTGTAGGCTGGTTGATTGGTTGGTTGGATAGATGGTATGATAATTTGCTAGTTTGTTGGTTTGTTAATTGGTTGGTTGAATGGCTGATAAGCTGGTTGGTTGGATGGTTAATTGGCAGGCTAGCTGGATGGTTGGTTGGTTGATTAACTTGTTGGATGATTGGTTAACTGGTTGGATGTTTGGTTGGATGATTAGTTAGTTGGTTGGTAGGATGATTGGTTAGCTGGCTAGTTGGTCATATGATTGGCTGGTTAACCCTCTGGGGGACTGAGCGATTAACATTTGATTCTGATGCATTGGCTGCCAAGGATCTGAGCCGTGAGAAGGGCTCGCATCAAATGAAGTTTCATTGACTGTCGAAGACCTGAGCCGTGAGAAACACTTGCGTCTAGTGGTGAGAAGCACTCACGTCTAGTGGTGAGAAGCACTTCGGTCTAGTGGTGAGAAGCACTTGCGTCTAGTCAAGTTTCATTGACTGTCGAGGACCTGCGCCGTGAAAAGCGCTTGCGTCTAGTGAAGTTTCATTGACTATAGAGGACCTGAACCGTGAGAAGCGCTTGCGTCTAGTGAAGTTTCATTGACTGTCAAGGACCTGAGCCGTGAGAAGCGCTTGCGTCTAGTGAAGTTTCATTGACTGTCGAGGACCTGAGCCGTGAGAACTGCTTGCGTCTAGTGAATTATCATTGACTGTCGAGGACCTGAGCCGCGAGAACTGCTTGCGTCTAGTGAATTATCATTGACTGTCGAGGACCTGAGCCGTGAGAACTGCTTGCGTCTAGTGAATTATCATTGACTGTCGAGGACCTGAGCCGTGAGAACTGCTTGCGTCTAGTGAATTATCATTGACTGTCGATGACCTGAGCGGTGAGAAGCGCTTGCTTCTAGTGACGTTTCATTGACTATAGAGGACCTGAGCCATGAGAAGCGCTTGCGTCTAGTGAAGTTTCATTGACTGTCGAGGACCTGAGCGGTGAGAAGCGCTTGCGTCTAGTGAAGTTTCATTGACTGTCGAGGACCTGAGCGGTGAGAAGCGCTTGCGTCTAGTGAAGTTTCATTGACTATAGAGGACCTGAGCCATGAGAAGCGCTTGCGTCTAGTGAAGTTTCATTGACTGTAGAGGACCTGAGTCGGGAGAAGCGCTTGCTTCTAGTGACGTTTCATTGACTGTGGAGGACCTGAGTCCTGAGAAGGACTCGCGTCTAGTGAAGTTTCATTGACCTCGATGACCTGAGCCTTGAAAAGGGCTCGCGTCTAATGAAGTTTCATTCTCTGCCAGGAATCTGAGCCATAGGAAGGGCTCGCGTCTGTTGAAAATTTTAGGTTTAGTGTCTTTTTCTCTCTCCTCGGGACCGAACTATCATCCCTATTGGGTCTTTGCCCGTGCCCAGAAACCCGCAGGATGTACGAGGCTCACACTAGAACTTCTCGTCTGCCAAGAGGCATCCTCATCTGCTTCTTAACTGATTCAATTGCGAAGTGTAATATATGGACATATGTGACCTCCCATTTGGAAAGAAGGACGATACATCACCATACTAGACTCATCGTGATATGTGTTTTGTTTCGTGGTACCTTCATCAACTGTAATGCTGGGTGAATGGAGCTTTACATTATAATACTTGTTCATTTGATTGGGGACCATGTTTGGTCCAAACCTACTTCTTGTTTGGCACTGAATCACTTAAAGGACTGCCTTGATGGCTTCTTCTGTTCGTAAATGGCATGCTTTTGTCTACACCCATAGCTCGCCCACTTTGGGAACCTCTGACCCGTAAGGCACAACACTCTTCTAACATTTTTTTACAAACATAGTCCCACGGTTGTTTCTGCACAAATGATGTAACATTCAAGCGCAAAGGCTTCAGGACATAGCCAAAACTGGACTGGACGTAATTCTACGGATTACGTTTTTGGCAATCAGAAAGTTTAAAAGTCGCGGGTCTTGGATGTCCGCGCATAAACCAGGTTGGGCATCTGGCAGGCAGGAAGTGTTCAAACCCTGACTGGTGTCCTTTTGTGCGTCTGGATCTTCATTTGTAGCTAGTTGCTCCGTGATTTTGCACATCTGCTCGTCCTTACAGCTTCAATTGGTTAAATCTTGTGGGAGGACCGTGCGGTGACCAGGAGAAACATATTCTGTTCTTGTTTCTAACTCTTTCTTGTATTTTTGTTCATAAGAACCACAGTTTAAAGGTAAGTATTAATTGTTTATTTAATTTATAATGTTTGAAAATGGTTGCTTAATATATGAAGTCATTACTCTATTTGGACAACAATCACCTTCAAATTAATATCATATTTGTGGCTGATCCAGTCACAGGATTATAAATCTGAGCCAGGCGATTGACCCAAATATAACTTCTCTTCTGGGGTTGAACCGGGTAGGGGTAATGGTAGAATGGAATGGAATGCATAAATGTGAATACTCTAGGGGACTAAGTGTTATCTCTTGGGTTCGATTCTCTGGTTATTAGGTCATTAGAACCCCGAAATGTGACTGCATCCACCAGATCATAAATAAAGTCACACGTATTGTTTGACACTCATAGAAGTAGAAGGAAGAAACGAGAGACGAGAGGACACATAATATAATAACTGAAAGCAACACCACCGGGATTCGAACCTGTGACTTCCAGGTAGGAACGTTTGTACTTCGACGCATTGACCAACTACCATCAGTGTGAGATTGGGGTAGAGTCGACTCAACCCAGTACCACAGTATCATCTTTAGAGGGACTTTGCTGCAGAGCTCTGCTTCCCATCTCCAAACTCAGACACCAGCTGAGTGTGGAAGACCAGTACTGGATGTTCACACCTCAAGAGAGGCATATTACCACATGATCAAGTGATGATTCGGCCCAGCACTTACAACACACCTGAGATCAGGTTCAGATTGGCAATGTATCATCCAGAGATGTTACGTTCTTCTTTCGTCAGCAAACTTCACGCCAGAGACCATGAAGAGATCTTGAACGGTTACAACCCGATCAGTTCATTTAGACTGTTTGATAACGGAAGCCGTGGAGCAACATGATCGCCCACAGCTATCCGATGATGTTCGGAAAGCTATGGCAAACTACTACGCGTAAATTTGCCAATAAATTACAAACAGTCAAAAATACTGGGGTAGTCTGCGACGTCCTGCAACTAACTAACGAGCCTATGATGATGTGAATATGAACGGTAGACTGACATGAACAGAACACTTCTAGGCCAGTCTTCTCTCTGAGAATTGACCCCGTTGATGATGATCATGATTGTTTTTGTTCTCTCGTTTTGAACTCAAGCCTAGTCTACACTTGAATGATTTTTGCAGCTTTCCCTATTACCAGTGTCCCCCTGCCACCAGGAGATCTCCTCCAACGTTTAAGGTACTTGTAATTTACGTCCCTAAGTCAAAGACCAGAAGTCCACTTGTAAGTTCAACTGACCGGTGTAAAGAGAAAACCCCTGGTCAGCGCACCGGTGTATTAACAGCGTGGGCTCTTAACCTTTCTGCCACGTGACTTATAAAACTTAAACTTACATTGCGCTGATGGCGAGGTGGGGGGGGGGAGAGGGTGTGTCTCCTTAGACCAGATAGACTTAAACGTTGACTTCTTATTCTTGAATTGAAGACGTAAATTACAAGCACATCTGAAATCTGAGAGGGTTCGTCTGATGTCTAGGGACAATAGTGATATGGAAAGGCTTATCCGCACGCAAAATTAAGTCCACTGCTACTAGAAGTAGTGTGTATGGACAAACTCTTCAATTCAAAGCGAACGGGCGCAAAAAAGAAAAAAAAAATTAAATAAAATGTCCCCAAGTCAAGGACAATAAGTCCAATTTTAAGTCCAACTGACCGGTATAGGGAGAGAACCCCTTACCCCGCTATCAGCCCACCAGAGGATTGGCCGACAGACAGTTGTTGGTTATGGTCTCAAGTTTCACGACAGTGGGCAAAGGACCTCTTTGTAGAGACAATGGCTACGGGCAACCATAAGTATGGTCACTTCCAAGAAGGCAAGCGATGTCAAATTACCTTCTTTACAGATGTCTCACACATCATATCTTTTCACGATGTATTCACTTTGAGCTTTGGACTGGCATGATCACCAACGCCACACGGCATGGACTATAAGAAGAGGAAGAACTAACTCGGACAAGTCCACATGTATCGCTGGCGTTACCTAAGGAGAATAGGTCCGCCTGATGGCGAGGGACACTGGTGATAGGGAAAGCTAATCCACATGCAAAACTCAGTCCAGTACACAATAAGTAGTCCCATGTGTATGGACTACGCTTGAGTTCAAAGCGAGAGAAGGAAAAATCACGGACATTTCTGTCATTCATTGTTTACCACATAAAAATCTTGGCTAAATGATTGCATTGATATCCAACAGGTTCTCCTCCTTTAACTTTGGTTACGCTTTGAATTTGGTTAACTATGTCAAGAAAACTGGCCTCTATGATGTTCTGTCATTTACTAGTCATTGTGGCAGCTTTTGCAGGTAATTATAACATGGTTATGTCTGTCTGTCTGTCTGTCTGTCTGTCTGTCTGTCTGTCTGTCTGTCTGTCTGTCTGTCTGTCTGTCTGTCTGTCTGTCTGTCTATATACATCGCTATGTTTGTATGCATATATATACACACACGTGTGTGCGTGTGTGTGTATGTGTGTGTGTGTGTGTGTGTGTGTGTATTCTTAGTCAGATATGACCGAGCAACCTTATGACAGTAGATAGTACTACATGCTTTCTGTTAGCGCCGAATGTTGGGCGGCGCTCACCAAACCCGACACCCCACATTGTGCCAAAGGCTTCGGGCGGAAGAGTGCAATTGGGACGGTACAAGCCTTACCCTAATGCGAGGAAATGGACCCTAAAGACAGTGCAGGGCAGACCAGGCCTTAAACCTTACCAGGCAACTGGTCTAGAATGGAAGCTCCGACAGGCGGACAGTTAGAGAAAAGATTTGCTGATCCAGCAGCTTGTGCAGCTTGTCTTATTCCAGACGTATTGGTGGTACCATTCTGGAGTAATCTAGACAGGCCGAGGGAGGGATTTTGCTGCATGGGCAGGCGTTATGTTATGGACAGGTGTAACTCCATTTTACAAACTATCATCTGATGGCGAGAGACAGTGGTAATCCGGAAAGCTAGTATACGCGCAAAATTTAATACAGTGCTACAAGAAGTAGCGAGTATGGATTCATCATCATCAAGTGCCCTGACAGCTGGCGAGGGCGTTCATGGCTTTCCACAGATCTCAGTCTTTGGTGTTCTGGATCAACTCTGCTGATGATATTCCTCCATGCTACCGTCTCAATCCACCCAGCATCATTTCTCTTGGTCTGCCTCTGCCTCTCTTCCCCTCGATCTTTCCAGTTGTCACGATGTTCTCCACTGTCTCTCTTCTCATCACATGACCAAAGAAAGCTGTTTGTCTCTTTCTTATTGCTGTATATAATGTTCTAATTTCATTAGCCTCTTTCAGGCAATCGTTGTTAGTTACTCTGGCAGTCCAGAAAATTCGCAACATTCGTCTCAAAAACCACATTGTTGCTTCTGAGTTCTTCCTAATTTGTTCATTTACATTCCAAGCTTCATTTCCATACAGCAAAACTGGTTCTATATAGCATTTCAGCACTCTCTTTCTTACATGGACTACTGGGGAAAAAATATATGTGTATGTGTGCATGTGTGCGTATGTATGGAAGCATGCATGAGTGTATTCAAGTATACTCTTTGTCTGATTATTTTCTCTGCATGATTTTCTTTCCCAGTGCCAGGCAACACTCAAACTCCCCAAACAGAGCTCCTGTGTTTAAACCCCTCCAAACTCTACCCCGACCAAGATGACTGCAGGCGGTTCATACGCTGCGTCAACCGCAAACCCGTCTCCTTCTCCTGCCCACCCAAAACAGCCTTTGACCCGGAAACTCAAATCTGCATTTGGCGCCTGCATTTTGGTGACTGCAGTCAAGGACAAAATATTCCCATCTGGAATACAGCTTCTACAACCACGAGTGCCCAACAGACGATCGCTGCTCAGCTCTCGACGCCTGACAGTCCACTAAATGATATGACAGGGATCAATCCCCTGGGTTCAGATTTCAAAGACGTCGCTTCCGTAGATGTGAAAAGCCAAGCCTCTTTTAACGATTTGGAGAAAATATTATTAGATTTCCATAAACAAGATGGGACCGGTAATTTGTTATCCACAATGTCAAGTTCTGCATCGAAGTCACAAATTAAAACTGAGAATTCGAACTTGCATAATGTTGATCAGTCGAATTCTTATGATGTGTCCGCCAAATCGTCGTTTACAATTCCGGTGATCAGCGATACGCCAATTATTACAACTGGAAACAATAACTTAAAATACACCACGGATGAAAATACTACAATGGATGATAACTCAAAGTACACATCCAAGGAAGACACTGCATATAGGGAAAACTCAAAGTCCTCACTGGATGAAATGTCAACAAAAGTTTACAGTTTGACTCAATCGGATGAATCATCAGGAACTGAACCACCCACGATTAATTTACAACAGACAGAGCAGCTGAAGACAACGCACGAGCAGATATCCATTGGGACAAATCAAGCGAACCCAGGCGAATCTGGAGAAAATAAAGATGAAACAACCAATCAAGTTATTCTAGACATGGCCCATGGGAGCTCAAAGTTTACCCCGGCATGGATGACCAGAATGAACGACGGTAAAATCACGCCAACTGAATTCCAAAACTTACATGATAACTCCATTCTCTCAAGGGACACTACAACCTTGACCGCGGCCAACATGAAGGAGAAGGAAGTCGATCAACATGAGGAGACAACTACAACTTACAACTTCAATTTACCTAGAGTTACCAGCAATATGGCCGAAACCTCGACATCTTCTGAAATCACTAAGGACAATAAAATAACAAGCTCCAGCAATGAACAAGATGAGAAAAGTATTCACGGTGACAAATTTCAGAATTCTGTATCCGAATTAAAAGATAGCATAAGCAAGCAGAACATAGAAAGAGATCATGTTAATCAAGAAAACCATGAGAATCCCCATGGCATTCAGAATGCAGTGAATTCAACTGAAGCTACTGGCAATACCGAAGAAGGACTTACGGAAGACAACATTACCGCAATCCTAACTCCATTTTCGGCCATCACAAACTTAGAGCTAAACAAAGCTCAAGAAGTTATGGCTCATCAACGACAACATCGCTCCAAAGATGAGTTGACGCCATTTGAGAAGGATTACGAATACGAGGAGTCCTTCAAAAGCCGTAAGTACACGCATCCTGAAAATCCAGATATCAGCCACAGCCACGAAATTCTACAACCACAACCGTCCACATCAAGCCACCCCAACGGTAATAAAGACGCTGTTACTAAAACAGATGATGCCAAAGAGATTGAGGCATCAATAAATTCTGCAGCCAATCTCTCAAACATAGATTTATCTGCTGTTGATAAGAACTTTGAAATTATACCGGAGCAGTACAAGAAAACATATGAAGTAACACATAATACTTCAAGCTCTACAAATAACACAGAAGAAGTAACTACATCTTCATATAACTTGCAAGGCATAACAAAACCGAGTGCCAAGTTCAATGTCCTCGCTACATCTCCACAAGAAAGCAAAGAAGAGTTTCCCATGTCCAAGAATACAACTAATTATACCCATGCTTCAATCGACAAATATCAATCAACCAATTCAACAGATCTCAACTCTATCGTCGATTTTTCAACTTTGACAAGCAGACCAGCATGGTCTAACAGGACTCACGTAACAGCGGCCGCAGGCATGGCCCAGAGAGACACGATGGGCAACTCCAGGACCACACTGATACCTCTACACACAGAAGCCAAGCTGAACGCTAGTTTCATGTCTGTCCCATATATGATCAGAGGTACGTTTCCTGTGTTTTTGTTGTTGTTGTTAGTTAGTTAGTTAGTTAGTTAGCTGCTAGTTAGTTAGTTAGTTAGTTAGTTAGTTAGTTAGTTAGTTAGTTAGTTAGTTAGTTTGGGCTAGGACAAAATCTGAATCGCAGGCTGTAAAACCAATGCACTAGGTACTAATAAAAAGAAAAATAGAAACCTCAAGCTATGGCTTGCAACCTGGAACGTGAGAACCATGTGTCCAGGATTTTCTTGTGTGTCAGGTCTTAGTCAGATATGACTGAGCTGCCGTATAACAGTAGACGGTACTACCTGCTTTCTGTCAGCACCGAACGTTGGGCGGCGCTTACCAAACCCGACACCCCTATTGCGCCAACGGCTTCGGGCGGAAGAGCGCAATTGGGAGGGTACAAGCCTTACCCTGGTGCGAGGAAATGCAGCCTAAAGACAAAATGTCATGGCAGGGCAGACCAGGCCCTAAGCCTTGGTTGGCGGCTGGTCTAGGATCGAAGCTCCGACAGGCGGACAGTTAGAGCATTGCTTTGCTGATCTGGCAGCTTCTGCAGCTTGTCTTGTTCCAGATGTAGAGGTGTTACCTTTCCTCTGGAGTGAACTAGGCAGGCCGAGAGAGGGATCATGCTGCATGGGCAACACATGATCTCTATATTTTAGCCCAGGCTTTGTGCTATGGAGAGGCAATAACTCCATCCCTGGTCTTAACTGGTCTCGGAATCAAAGCGAGAGGCAACTGTTACGGGTTATAAGTCCCTGTCAATTGGCGTAGACATGGGGCGCCACGCGTTGCCTCTGACGGTGGGAGACACCTACAGGTGTCACTGATCAGCTACCGCCCGCCTCAAGCTGGGCAGCCCCCGGCCAATTGGGTGCTGATCCGCCACAGCCTGCCTGCTTCAATGGGTGCTTGGGGCTAGGACAAAATCTGAATCGCAGGCTGTAAAACCAATGCACCAGGTACTAATAAAATGAAAAATAGAAACCTCAAGCTACGGCTTGCAACCTGGAACGTGAGAACCATGTGTCCAGGATTTTCCATTGACTTGACCAATATTGACGATGTGAGAAAAACGGCTGTGATTGATGCCGAACTCAATCGTCTTAACATTGATATTGCTGGCCTGCAGGAGACTCGCCTCGCTGAGGAAGGGTCACTCAGGGAAAACAATTACACCTTTTTTTGGAAGGGTAGAGGGCAGGCAGAAAAAGGGCAACACGGTGTGGGCTTTGCAATGAAGAATTCGCTACTGGGAATGATTGAAATTCCAGCAGGAGGAAATGAAAGACTATTATCCCTGCGCTTGGCAACCTCTTGTGGTTTTGCCACCATTATTACTGCATATGCACCGACACTCGATTCCTCTGATGATGTGAAGGATTCGTTCTATGAGGAGTTAGACTCCGTGATCAAGGCAGTTCCAAAATCTGACTACATTTATATGCTCGGTGATTTCAATGCTCGTGTGGGCAAGGACTCGAGTTCATGGCCAGTGTGCCTTGGAAAATACAACATCGGTCGCATGAATGAAAATGGGCAAAGGCTGCTGGAGCATTGCACTAGAAATGACCTATGTATTACAAATTTCTTTTTTAAAACAAAAGAGATGCATAAGGTCACATGGAAACATCCAAGATCCGGCCATTGGCACCAGCTGGACTTCATCATCACACGGAGACAACATCTGAACCATATATCATTGACTCGAAGTTACCACAGTGCTGACTGTGATACGGATCATTCTTTGGTTGTTGCAAGGGTTAGACTGAGACCAAAGAGAATCTACACAGCTAAACACAAATCTAGCCCCAGGATTAATATTATTAACACTCACGATCCTGAAAAGTGCTTTCAGTTTCAACAGCAACTTGAAGACGCTTTCACTGATACACCAGAAAATTGTACAGTAAATGAAAAGTGGGGTCAACTTAAGGAAACTCTTTATAAAACTGCCGTAGGGGTTTACGGCACTGTGGATCATAAGAGGCAGGACTGGTTTGCGGCAAACAGCGAGACTCTGCAGCCCTTGATTGATAAGAAGAAGATAGCTCTCTTAAGAAACAAGGAAAGACCAACGCGTAACACTCTGAGTGAGCTAAGGCAAGCTAGGAAGGATGTGCAAAAGGCTGCCAGGCAGTGTGCAAATGATTATTGGATCAAGTTATGTGAGTCCATTCAAATCGCAAGTGATAAGGGAAACATAAGAAGCATGTATGAAGGAATAAAGAAAGCCTGTGGTCCAATGATCAAAAGAAGTGCACCATTGAAAACCTTGACTGGAGAAATCATAACTGATAAGAAACAGCAGATGGACAGATGGGTAGAGCACTATTTGGAGCTTTACTCAAGTGAGACCAAACTAGCGGATGATGCCCTCAACGCCATAGAGGCTCTACCAACTCTTGACCACCTGGACACACTTCCCACCATAACAGAAGTTAAGTGTGCTATAAATGAACTTGCATCTGGCAAGGCTCCAGGTAAGGATGGGATTCCAATAGAGGTTATCAGGAGTGGGCAAGACACACTCACTGTACAGATCCACCAGCTAATAGAGCTATGCTGGCGAGAAGGACAAATCCCACAGGATTTCAAAGATTCAAGCATCATAACACTGTACAAGAACAAGGGCGATCGGAGCGACTGCAACAACTATAGGGGTATCTCACTTCTGTGTATTGTTGGAAAAGTATTTGCCAGAATTGTTCTGCGCAGACTTCAAGTCCTAGGAGATCAAGTCTACCCCGAATCACAGTGTGGCTTTCGACAGAACCGGTCTACCATTGATACGTTATTCTCATTGCGACAAATGCAAGAAAAATGCCGTGAACAGAATCAACCACTGTTTATTGCCTTCATCGACCTCACCTTTTATTTTTTAATGTCAACTTCAATTGCTTCACAAATTCCCTGTATTTATCAGTTCTGTATGAAATCCGAGGAGGCTTTAAATTACAACGTTAAAAGTGTAATAGAAATTACAATAACCATGCCATTGTCTTGTAACCTGTCAATATTGTTATTAGGGATGTCAAGAGTGTTGAGTACGTGACATCACGGTGTGGACGAACACGGTAACGTCATAAAGACTGTCTAAAGATGGCCGCCCTGTGTTTGACATGCACCATAGAGGAGTAGCGTTCTGTTATCCGACTGTTGATCAGTGAAAGGGTGAAATCTACTGAAATGCATCGGTGAATGAAGGTCCAGTGTAGTAATGCATGCCTTGTCAGTCCAGCAAGTGTAAGAGTGGAGCAGGAAGTTTAAAAATATCGTGACTTCTGTAACAGACTTTTCTGTGCTATGGAGAGGTACAGCACACGCGACCAAGAGCATTTTCTTTCAACAGGAATCCAAACACGTTTTCGGCGCTGGAGAACTTGCATTGAACGCAATGGTGACTACATCGAAAAATGATACATTAGTTCTTTACTTTTTCAGAATATATTCACCCCCCCCCCACCCCCCCCCCCCAAAAAAAAAAGTTTCTAAGTTTCCAGTTCTATGTGAAATACGACTGCACATCTATGTTGAAATGTGAATAATATTGGTGTCTATTCCCACAGGGTTAGTTAGACCATTTCGTTGCCCGGAGCCGAATGGTCACTTTATAGATCCTCACAACTGTTCGGTCTTCTACCATTGTTCCAGGGGCCAAGCTTACCGAAGGTAACAGTTAACATTGTGGACTTCTTCTTCTTGTTCTTATGCTTGTTGTTCTTCTTGTTATGATCTTGCTGGCTCTCTTTTTTCATATTGTGTTTGTTGCTGGTATTATTATTCTTGATAATAAACATATTATGGATGGGTAAAAGACAGGTAAAAGATAATGGATATATAATAAGTATACAATAGATATTTTAACAAATTCAGTGCCAATCAACAAGTAGGTTTGGAACATACAAAAATGGATGGCGGAAAATGGGAAGTCGGGATGTGTCACAGTTATCACTTTGAAGTGATGGAAGCAGACATATTTTATTATAACGCAATAACAATATTTCGGCAATGTGTAAGCCCGACGCAGATACGTATAGTCCCACAGCACTTAATCAGTTAACAGCTATATACTATTTAAACACAGAAGCCATAAACAATATGTTGCACGATTTATTGTCTGGCATATTTCGTTACATCTTGTGAGGTGTATAAATAAATAAATACTACTTTAGCTGACACAATTAAAACACAGTCATAAATATTGTTCAATTGTGGAACATCTGTAATCCCGGCGGTAATTTCAAATGTAACACGAACTCTCTCCGTTTGTAAACTTGTAATTACCGTGGGAATAAGAGATGCTCCACTTTCGAACAATGCAAGTGAATATGTGTTTTAATTATTTCATCTTATTCATTTATTCACCTCATATGATATATAACTGTGCAGTATGTACCTAACGAGATGCAGCGAAATATATCAGGCAATAAATCCTGCACCATATTGATTGTGGTTCTGTGTATAAATTCACCACGGGAATACATTGTTGAGATATCTAACAGACATATAAGTAAACAATAGATAAATTTACCATTGTAAGGCATGCTGGCAAAGGTGAAGGCTGGCATGCTTCGTGCAGAATCTTTTGCGTCGATTCAGAGGTTGCGGGTTGTGAGCATTCCCTGGATCTTTTCGCCAGAACACCCAGGTGAGGTTGGAAATGAACAGGAAGACAGATTGGCTGGTGCCGCATAATTGAGGGGTGATTTGATGCACGATAAGGCAGACGTGATGAAGGCCCTCTGGGAACTTGTGAATAATGCAGAAGAACAGATAGACTATCATGGTCTAGAGAGAAAGCGGCAGCAAGGGGTGGTACGAGGATCTGGTAGACAGTCGTCACACAGAGGTAAAGCAAACCGCACATACAATTAGATGGCAACGGACATAATTAGTATTGGAGCTTTACGCTGGCTGTTGAAGATGAGGACTGAGCGCTTATAGGAATGCCCGGAGTGATGTCGACTCTTGACTCAACTCAACTCAACCATTGTATTTATATTAGGTTTATATTGGTATGCATGTCTCCGTGGCGAAGCGGTTACAGACGCGGTTCGTGATCGCGCATACCCGCGTTCGAATCACAGCTGCGCGCGATTTGGCAGCAGACCACGTTGCACTGATTTTTTTAATGAAATGGCATACGTGGCCGTCGTTCAGAAAGCAATGGCAAACTACTGAAAGCTGAAATGCTAGTGTTGACCACAAATGTCCTGTAAAAGGTATGCAACTAATTTGTTTTAAATATCGGTATAATAAATAACAATAAGTTACCATGAAGCATTTTCCTGCTATGGGTCTATAATGTGATAGCACCATTACATCTTGTAGGGCTGAGCGCAAGGAGAAAAAAGTGGTCAATCTTTCCCTCACTTCGGCACGCGACGAGCCCAGTGTCGGACACGACACTGGGCTCGTGCTCATGACATGACCAGCGTAGTTCGCTATCAACTTCGCTAGCTAGGCCCACCGGCCCCTTTATTGTAGTATGATTGCTGCTAACTTTCTGTACGTTCACAGGGATTGCCCAGCTGGCCAGGTGTTTCATTTGGCTGCCTTGTCCTGTGTATCCTCCAACTTGGCACCCCCCTGCCGGAAAACGGACAAGCACCAGGAAGAAGACGACGAGGGTAAGACTTTCAAGCTTCGTGGATATGTGAAACGATGCCAGTCCATTCTTTTCTATCACGATCTTAGGATGGATACCAGGTCCACAGGAGACAGACACTACGAGGGAAGCGTACAGATATATGTCTGGTCCTGACCCCAAAGAAAACATAAACCTTCTTGCAAGGAATGACTAGAAGACGATGTTCAGATATATAAGAGGAGGAGAGGCGTGGCTGGGGAGGGGGGCGTGGCCTATGGGAAGAGGCGTGCAGAAAGGGAGAAGCGAGGCTGAGGGGGAGAGGTGTTACTGAGGGGAAAGCGCGGCTGAGGGGAATGTGTGGCTGAGGGGGAGGCGTGGCTGAGGGTAGAGGCGTAACTGAGGGGAAGAGGCATGGCTGAGGGGAACCGTAGCTGAGAGGGAGAGGCATGTCTGAGAGGAAGAGGCGTGGCTGAGGATTAGAGGCGTGGCAGAGGAGGAGAAGCGTGGCTGACGGGAAGAGGCGTGGCTGAGGGGAAGGCGTGGTTGAGGGCGATAGACGTGGCTGAGGGGAAAGCGTGGTTGGGGAAAATAGTCGTAGCTGACGGGGAAAGATGTGGCTGAGAAGGAGAGGCGTGGCTGAGGGGTTACAATGTCCGCCTCAATGTCAGAAGATAACGGGTTCTGTCCCAGCACAGGACTGGAAATTTTAATTCCAGACTGAGTTATCATATGACCGAGCTATCATGTAAAAGTAGAGTAGTACGTAATGTCGTTTTATAACCCCATTTCAGTAGTCGCTCCTGTGAATTATCGATTGTTTGTCCTTATATACGACTACTAACGCTGACTCGATGGCATCATTAACAGGCTCCACATTTATCAATTGTTTTCTTTTATTAATACTAGGACTACTACTACTACTACTACTACTACTACTACTACTACTACTACTACTACTACTACTACTACTACTACTACTACTACTACTACTACTACTAATACTATTACTACTACTACTACTACTACTACTACTACTACTACTACTACTACTACTACTACTACTACTACAACTACTACTACTACTACTACCACTACTATTACTACTACTACTACTACCACTACTACTACTACTACCACTACTACTACTACTACTACTACTACAACTACAACTATTACTACTATTACAACTGCAGTTACTACTACCACAGTTACTACTACTCTTACAACAACTAGTACTACTACTACTACAATTACTACTACTAAAATTACTATTACTACCATAGCTACTACTACAACTACTACAACTGCTACAACTACTACTACTATGCTATTACTACTATTACTACTACTACTACTACTACTACTACTACTACTACTACTACTACTACTATGAAGACAGATTATTGATATTTCCATCAAGCTATCCTAACAACCCCTGACAGGGTTGTGGAAAAAGCCGATGCTTTGTCAACTGAACTCCTTTCTATGTCCACAGAACGCCAATTTCTATGTGAGAAAGACGGCTATTTCCGTGACGCCAAAGAGTGCAACGTCTACTACATTTGCGCTGCTGGCACCTCCATGCGCATGACCTGTGACCCCGGAACCAGCTTTGACGTGACCTATAATCTCTGCCTCTGGAACTCTGAAGTTCATGATTGTAACAAGACACTTGCGGCTTTACGGGATGAGGTGTCCATTGAAAACCTCGCACTTAAAAAGAACCAGTCACAACTATCTAAGTTACAGACAGCCAAAGTCGAACCCGAATTAACTGTGAAAGGTATTTTTTTTTAATGGCATAGCACTCAATGAATCAGGTGCCATCTCCACAGTGAAGGTTGGCTGCATTTGATCTCCAACACTGTATCTCTCTCTCTTTCTCTCTCTCTATCTCTCTCTCTCTCTCACTCTCTCTCTCTCTCTCTCTCTCTCTCTCGCTCTCTCTCTCTCTCTCTCTCTCTCTCTCTCTCTCTCTCTCTCTCTCTATCTCTCTCTCTCTCTCTCTCTCTCTCTCTCTCTCTCTCTCTCTGACTGTACATTCTGTCAGATTACTGTTTGCCCATCCCTTGATGTTATGTACCCATTTGTATCGTTGTATACTTCTTGCTCGCTTGCCTTCAACCTTACACTTCAGAATGGTTTTATAAGATTGGCGAAGAGGTAACAGACGCTGTTCGTAATCCCGCATACCGCGTTCGAAAGACAGCTAAGGGCGATTTGGCTGCAGACCGCATTGGTTGTTTTTAAAAAAAAATTAAATTGCATGGGTGCCGGTCTTTCAGAAAAATTTGGCAAACTACTGAACGTAAACTTGCCCAGAAATCACGAACAACCAAAACATGATGGGGTTGACTGCTACGTCATGTAAATGATATGCAACTAACTAATTATGTCTTTTAAAGTAACCGAAATTTTTAACTTGGCTCTTTTATATTTCTTCCATCAACACTCTTTTCATTTGTAGTTTTTCTAGAGCCTCTGTATTTGATTGCTTTTGTTTCCATGAAATACGACTTATTCTTTTTTATATCCTAATCTCTGGGGCCTCTATTAGACTTTCTGGTTGCTTGTTCAATGTCCAGGAATCCGCGCTATATAATAGTGATGAATATACATAACATTTGACAATTCTCATGTTTAATGCGTTGTTAATCTCTCTAGATGTTAATACTGATTTCAAGACACTGAAAGCAATTTTGACCATTCCTATTTTATTTCCGATTTCTGTTTCACTTCTGCCATCTTCTGTAACTTACATGCTCAAGATAGTAGAAACTTGTTACTTGTTCTAGTACATCCCCGTTTACTGTGATGTTCATTGATGACCTTTTTTTTGACCTAATTGTCATAGCTTTCGTTTTCTTGATGTAAATACCTAAGCCACATTCTGCACTCTGCCTGTTTATTTTTACCACTAGTGTTTGTATCTCTTGCTGCTTTCTGCTAGTAACACGGTATCGTCAGCATACCTAAGACTGTTTATGATTCTTCCATTGATGTTAAGTCCAGGCAGTTCGACTTGTTTAAAAATTCTTTCTGTGTACAAACTGTAGAGGCTTGGTGAAAACACGCATCCCTGCCGTATCCCTCTTTTTTATCTCTATGGGCGACAAATAATGATTTTCATGGCACTGCCAGCAAACAATTAGGTCAGTAGGTCAGTACGTAAACGACGATTGGACATATGGTGCTATAGTCATATTTGTATAGACCAGCCCACACTGGGTGCGTGCAGTGGTCAGCCTCACACCGGCCGCTTTTATTTCCCAAGACAAATCCTGGCACAAATTTTAGGCTGGGTCGACATTTGAGCTCGGGTCGATTTACAAATGTCTAATCCGCCCCGATGTAGATTACACCCTTGACCCCTGGGCCGGCAGGCGAGAGTTTAGTTACTGGGCTACCTAGGCTCCCAAACATAGTTGATGTAATAGTAGTTGTTGTTGTGCAGTTGCTATTTTGGAGGATTAGTAGTAGTAGTAGCAGCAGCAGAAGTAGTTATGAGTCACAAACTATAATTAATAAGTGCATAAATCCTACAACCAAATATCCTACGATCAAACATCGTACAAGCAAACATCCTACAAGCAAACATTCTACAGCCATACATCCTATAACCAAGTATCATTACAAGCAAACATCCTATAAGCAAACATCCTATAAGCAAACATCCTACAACCAATCATCCTACAACCAAACATCCTACAGCCAAATATCCTACAACCAAACATTCTACAACCAAACATCCTACAACCAAACATCCTACAACCAAACATCCTACAACCAAATATCCTACAACCAAACATCCTACAACGAAACATCCTACAACCAAACATCCTACAACCAAACATCCTAAAACCAAACATCCTTCAATCCCAGGTTACAAATGCCCCGAGAGGAAAGGCATGTTCCCAGACTTGGACAACTGCAGTGTCTTCCACGTGTGCAACAATGGCGTGGCCACTCGCATGATGTGCCCAGATGGTACCGGATATGACGTCAAGCTAAGGACATGCGTAGACAGCTGGTTGGTGGACAGGTGCAAGGGTAGCGGATATGACGTCAAATCGTTTGATACAGGTACCATTTGTTTTGTTGTTGTTGTTGTTGTTGTTTGTTTTATTTTTTTAATTGTTTTGCGTTCGCTCGCTTTGAATTCAAGCGTAGCTCATACATGTGCTACTACATCTTGTGCATTGGACTGATTGCCGGCTTCAAATGTTTCTACAACAGACGACATCTGGGAACGGCGATTCTCGTTCGCGACAGCATGGTGGCGTCAGAGCTAGACATGTCCAGTTGGGACAGTGACGATATACAAATACAGGCGTTGAGAGTTCATTCCAGTATACCATTCGTGTTGGTTAATGTTTATGCCCGCAATGCGAGTGTGGACGCCCAGAAGTGGCAGTGCTTAAGTGGCATATTAGGCCACGAGAGAAATTTTATTTTCTGTGGTGACTTCAACGCTAAAGGCAGATCATGGGGAAACACTTCCTCCAATACACAAGGGGAGGAGCTCGAGACTGCACTGGAAACCATCGACCTGGTTTGTATCAACAGTGGCTGTGTCACCAGGACAGCAAGCCGTCCAGGCGATGAGGACAGTGCTATTGATCTGGCGCTAGTTTCACCTTCACTCACTACAGTGTGTAGATGGGGTGTCCTAGGACACCATGGCAGCGACCACCACCCTTGCAGCATATTGGTGGAGAAAGGCAGAACCAGGCAGCACAAGCTAAAGGTAAAGACGTTCCAGTATGACGTACAGGGCAAGATGTGGTGAGTAAAATAAGACGTGACAAGCGCAGAACGCTTCAGGGCAGGAAAAAAGCTGGGAGCAGCCACCGTGGTGGAGTTTCGAGGTGGAGAAGGCTTGGGTGGATAAGCGTAGTGCTGTAAGGAGATGGCAAAATGCCAAGAAGAACAGAGCTGGTCATCCTAGTCCCTGCTTGCACTTAGAAAGAGAGATGCACACAAAAGTAAGCTATTTCAAAAAAACTGGTCACGGTGGTTAAAAGCGAAAAATGGGCAGAGGTGTGTCAAAGAGTAAGCACAGACAAGTCACTGAAATTGTTCTGGCGACTACATAAAAGCAATGAGTGGTGTAGTCAAGAATAAGAGCATTTCTGACTTCCAAGGTGCTGACCTCATCTGGCAGAGGACTGACGAGGACAAGGGCAAAGCCCTGTTTGAACGCTACCTTGAGCAGAGCAACCAGACAGACATGGGAGGCCGAAATCTGGCCAAGGAGGTCACCTCAGACAGATGCAAGGCCCAGAACACTTCGGATGAAGACACAGTGACAGTGAAAGAAATCAAGGCTGTGCTTCGACGATCAAAAAACAGTGCTCCAGGTCCTGATGGCATAAGATACGACGACATAAATAGGTGTACCGACAATGAGCTAGAGAAACTAGCAGACATGTACAACAACAGTATAGGGAGTGCTCTAACACTCCATGTCCTCCCTGTATTACCCATCTCTTCTCCGTGAGTTATTCTACCACTCGTGCTGTCTTCCTCAATCCATGTATAGTTCTAACATACCATGACCTTCCTATATTACCCTTCTCTTATCGTGAATTATTCTACTCATCGCGCTGTCTTCCTTGATTCATGCCTAGTTCTTACACCCCATGGGTAAATTCTGAAGATATTTCTACGTGAAAGGAGGTGAATCGGCTATGCATGTCTCTATTAACCTTCTCGGCATCTCGTCACACAGATGTCCCTCCATGTCATGATGTCAAACTGCCCAGCAGCTTCTCCCCCATCTCCCCCCCCCCCGCCTCTCTCCTCAACCCCAACTTACCAGTTTCCACACGATGTACTCCAGCTTCCCATTCCCATGAAGTGCCCAAAGAACGCGGACTGTCTGCTTCTGGTGTAAGTAATCAGTTCTCTTTGTGAGTTAACCTCTTTCAGTAACGAACGTCTCGAAAGTAGATTTTTTACGACAGGAGAAAAACGTCAGGGAGTCATGAGCCGGAAAAGCCCGCCCCTACATACTGTAAAAAAAGGTAAAGGGACCGAAACATTCAGCAAGGGGCGGGGGTGGGGGCGGGGTGGGGGGGGGGGGTACACACTTCAATTTATCATAATCCTCCTGTCGTTTTGCGCCATGGCTGAGTTTGTATCACTTTCAATATGCTTTAATCTGCCCGTAGTGTTCCCATTATTCTTCTATAAAACCACATCTTTTCATCTTCCACACAAATTCCTCATTAGCCTCCTAATTGTTCATGATTCACTTCCGTAAATAGGGATTGACTCGATATAGTTCGTAACTGATTCACTGCCAAACAAAAAGTGGGTTTGGACCAACAGAAATTAATGACAGAAAATGGGAAGTAGGGGTGTGTCATAATAAAGCTGTAATCATTGTTAAAATGGTAGCAGTTATATTGTATTATATATCAAATTATAGAAGATTTCACAAGGAACACGTTGGTATTGCTACTATAGGTTACAGATATAATAATAATATTATCAGATCTTGTAAAAAAAATTGAAGACATGGGTGACAATTATTTAAAATGTTCACTTACCAATGCACTACTTCTCAATCCACTGAAAGTTACTAAATAATGATAAATACACAACTTTTCTTCAATAATATCACTAGAACTCCTTCATGACACCAATAAAAAGTAATTAAAACATCATATTTTGAAGCACATCATTTTCAAACAAAATGGAAAATGTCAGGAACACACGAGGCAGGTTTGTACTGAGAAACAATATATAGACTATCTTTTATTTAGTAATAATTATTATTCTTTTAAATTTAATTATTTAAGATACTCCACAGTTTATTTTGTGATAGCAAAGCAAACTTAGAGGCACAAGTGTGGCCAGTTTAGAGAGAGCAAGCCTAATTTGACATGCGCCATCATATGATGACGAACTGTCGCTGTTAGTAGTGTTAGGTTTATTTTCCATAATGCTAAATAATTTAACCGAATAACCACATTACTGCACGTGCTATCAGTTTTACAATCTTTTACAAGTTCAATTAAATCAGAAAAACTATAATCTAAAATTGTTGCATGCTCGAGACAGGAACAATGAGCTGATCCACGACTCTGGTGATCGAGTGAAATGGCGAATCATGACTGCCCACGCTTTCCGGCATGGCACATGATTGATTGATTGAAAATTGTTTAACACGATTATCTGGCGTAAAATGACGAGTTGAGAACCCTAGGCGTTGCCATTACTAACACTCGTAATAAAAACAGTCACAAAGCTTACTCCGCTTAAAACACTTTCACAAAGCTTAATCCACGTGTCTTGTCTGATAAATTTCGATGGCACATCTATTGTGTGTACATTATTAATTACCTAGCACTAAAAATTGCGGAAAATAAGAGAATTGAAACAAATAACGAACTGTCAACATTCTGTCAATAAAGTGACGGACGTCCGTCACAGGGAGTTTCATTCTGTCAATAAATTAGCGCATGGCAGTTAATCAGTTAAGAACTCTAACATGGATTGGCAAAGCGATAGAATTATTACTGCCCATCATATTGCCAGTTGATATTACAAATGTAACGCTGTTACTAA
>JACEFZ010000340.1:0-158675 GCA_014155875.1 Cepaea nemoralis | reverse complement strand
AAAAATTAGAGGTGTAGTCAACTTGAAGAAGGAGGCAGCAAAGAATGGTCATGACAAACATCAGGGGTTACCTCAGAATAACAAAATAGATAATTAGATGAAGGGACATTTATGACCTATGGGTTAATTCAAAGGTTATATTGCATGTGCTCATTGCTTCATGTGTTTAATATGTTGTCTTTACCATGATAATCATAGATTGTGTTTTCCATTGTTACAGGAGCGGCTGACTAGTTAGTGTCAGCAGACCTGGGTTCTTGGTGGGATAGTAAATTGTGTCACAACTCTTTGTTTATGTCATGTCTTGGGGTTTATGTTGTGTAACCTATGTTTTTGTAGTGCCTTATTGTCTGTGCAGTGTTGCTTGTGTCAAGGTTCTTTATTGTGTCAGTCTAACCAGCTATTGCTTGGAGCACCTGTGTTGTGGTACTTGGTGTACCCTGTTGTCTTAAGTGCTGTTGATTGGTTAGGGGTTACCCACTGTGGTGATTTGGTATATACAGTTGTCTATTGTATCTGTTATTGACATGCAATGTGCTGTTAGAAGAAATAAAGAGCTTGTTTATTTGTCCTTGATTTGTTTGTTTAGTCCCTTTTAGTTTTTACTTTTTACAGTCACTATTTCTACCACAATCTAACACCTTAATTCATCGCTTGGGCTCAAACATGGTGTTTCCTGTGTGAACCACTATAAAATAGTTTCTGCCTCTGTCCGAGATCTCGTATATCTTCTTATCTAATCACTATCATCTTTTTTTGTTGGTTGAGGCGGTGTGAGGTTCTCTTTTCACTATTTTTCTTCTTTGGCCGTAACGAAGTCAGAACTACTCTTTACCTCTTAGCACCGTAGTGAAGGAAGCATCAGTCTTTATGATTGTCTCCCTTTCTCTTTTACCATCGACTACAAAATGGCGACCCCGACGAGATATTGTGGCAGCCTTTGAATTGTTCTGTTAGAATTGTTTTAGTATCTAGTGATTGTTTTGTGTGATAGGTCAGTGTTTATGTTTGTGGTGTCCATTGTCTTTGAGTTGTGACATTAGAACCCAGGTTTGCTGCTGAGATCCCCCGGGCATTGCTGCACAAGAGAGGAGTCCCCTGTATGGTGAGTGGGCTCGGATAAATTGCCTCCTAGTACACTTTCACTGTATCCTATCCAGAGCAAGGATGGCTCTGTCTTCAACGTTAGGGACCGCAGTTCCCCTCCCAGTTGGTGCCCCTGACATCACAGGGCCCACTGGTGAAGTCAGGTACATAGTGGCACCTGAGAAGATAGAAGTGCCTTGTTTTGGCCGGCAAGGTGGGCCAGCTGTTGAGAAGTATGTGAGGAAGGTGAGATCTGCCTGGAGGGCTGGTGTCAGAGCCTAGCAGCGACATCGTTACGGCACCCGGCGGACAAGAGTTGTCGGCTGGCAAGTTTCTTACCTGACACGCGACCAGCGCTGACGACAGACGACGCAAAGCCACGTGACCCCACCTGAGGCAGTGGGCAGGGTGTGTGCTAATCTCAGACCACGCTGCGACTGGACATCTGAACGGACGTGTGTGTCGAGAGCAAGGCGTTGTGTGAATCTCCGTGGTTGTGAGCTGAACGACTGATATTGTGAGCGTCAGACCTATGAGCTGTATTGTGGTAGTGAGTTGTTATATGTTGTACATTGCTGTAACTAATTGTTATGTATTTAATGTGGTAATAAATCCATAGAACTTGTTGCTGTGTCTTACGTCGACTTACGTTGTACTTGTACTGTCTCACATGTGTTAGCCAACGAGCCTAATATAAGATCCTGACATGTGTGGACGTGGGTTGCTCGTCATTATTTAAGAACCTAATATATTTAGACGTATGTTGTTCGTCTTTATGATTTAAAACTATAATTCTTGTACTTGTAAAATTTGTCAAGGTTATAGTGATGTACATGTGATCGGAAAAGTCTCAGTGTGATCCATTACTACATTGTCTAAATATGTTTAATATCATTAGTAAATGTACAGTACCTATTGTTTGATCCTGTAAACGTGTAAAACATTTGTAATTCGTAAAACTTGTCACCGTTTGACCTTGTCAACCTTGTGATTTTGCCACCATTTTGACCTTGTCGCCATCTTGTAAACTTGATGTCTTTGTCCTTACTGAATGTCATCTTGATGTAAGTGATGTGTCATCAATGTTATTGAGTGTTCAAATACAGATAGATTGTTTTTGTGTATTGAGTTTGTGGAACGCGAAGAGTTTTGGAAAGAGTGTAACTTCTGTTGAAAGAAACACTGTTGACGACAAATTTACGACATACAATTATACTCGACGCCATCCAAACCAAATCAACACTTAGTGACTTGCAGGCACACACCAACAAACACACGCTAACTTATTTCTCTCCAAAACAAAGCAGGTTTTTGCGTACCATCCATAACCCTGCCGTAGAGGTCATTAGTGGTTCTGAAGTACGACCTTACAGTTTTTCTAGCCCGATTGCCCAACCATTCGTCATCATATCCAAGGGCACTTGAGTATATTTTTCTTTACTTTAACTTTACGTATGCATTAGTGGGCACGCATCGTATAGTCAAATCAATTGTAAGTAGTTGTTCTACTAACCAATTATAATATATTTTGTGTGGTTGATTGTCATTGACGTATTTTCTCCATCATGTCGTCATTATTTGATTTCATCGATATGGGTTTGAAATTAAAGTTACAAGGTGATGAATTGACAAAATGGAGTGAGAACAAATACGCTGAATATCTCCTGGTACAAGAGAAAAACAATGAACGCGATGAAAGAGCAGCAGAAAGAGCTCTAAAGCAAGCCGAAGTAGAAATGGCTGCAAAGACAAAGCAAGCTGAGATAGACAGTGAACTTAAGAAAGCAGAAATAGCAGCTCAGAGCAAAAGGGAAGAACTTGAACTACAGTTGAAAATGAAACAACTGGACACTGAGACTGCAATGAATAAAGAGTCAAAGAAATCTGAAAGACTGGAAAAAGAAAACCAGTATAAAAAGTACCAAGGTATCGTTCGTAATTATACCTCGGGTGACTGCATAGCAGCCTTTACCCAAAATTTTGAGACTTTAATGGAACATTACCAAGTTCCACTTTCGGAATGGAATATTTTATATATGAGAAGTCTTTCTGGGGAACCTTTGAAAGTCATTGAAACCATCCCCAAAGACCTCAGAAAAGAGTACCATTACATTAAATCTAAAATAATGGCACATTTCATGCTAGATGAAGCAGGGTACAGAGAACAATTCAGTAAACTGAGTCCAAAATCAACTCAAACGTTCTCTGACTACCTCTGTTTAGTCCGAGACATTTTCAGCAAATGGACTTCATCAGCCAAAATTAACAAAAATTATGATAAATTAGAAGATCTCATTATTCGAGATAAAGTTATTTCTTCTATCCCAACATCTTTTTCTAAGTTCTTGCAGGAGAATGAATGCACAAGTGTGGAAGAAATGGAAAGACGTGGGTCGGCCTATTATACAGCAAATAAACAATGTTTTGCCACTGAAGCTACTGACAGTAACTGGGTAGCAGCTGCCAACTATGAGAAAAACTATAGTAGGCAGAAACCAAACAGGCCTACCTCTGAAAAGTTTAGACATTGTGTTCATTGTAAAATGTCTCATTATTTGAACGATATGTGCGATAAAAACCCAGGGTACCAAACATACTTGCAAAATATGGTAAACAGACAAGACAGAGAACGTAAATCGTTCAAAAGCTTACGAAAATGTTTTCTCTGCAAGGCATACGGTCACCATCGCATGGATTGTAAAGGCAGGCATATGACCAACAAAGCCAATGCCGCCTTGTTCGATAGTTCAGCGTCAGAAGACGAAAATACAGAAAAACATCCTGTACATGCAGCACAGGCTTGTGACGTATTTAGTTCCAACACATGCACTGTCTGTAATACCTTCTTTGAAAATGGTATCTTAACATGCGGGCACGCCATCCCTATTGCTAATGAGGAAGGTAACTTAGTAATAGACTCAAAAGGCAAGTTAGACATCTATCACGGGTACGTTAATGGCAAGTCTGCTACAGTACTTCGCGACACCGGGAGTACACTTATTGGCCTGAAAACAACATTCATAACACCTACAGACTACACTGGTAGACACATCACATGTAGAACATTTTCAGGCAATATTGAAAAATATCCATTAGCTTGGGCATACATCGAAACACCATTCCTCACCGGAAAAGTAAAAGTCGCAGCACTTACAAACCCAGTGTGCGATATAATCATCGGGAATTTACCGGAAGTGAATGACAAACATCATAACCATGACATAACATCACTATGTATTAATGATAACACATCACCATCAAATGTCATTGAAAATGTCATATCACCAGTTGAATGTATGTTAGCTAACGCAGCACTAAGTTCTCATCACATCATTGACGATATCATTCCATCATCATCTTTTCAGACAACCCAGGACAAACAGAGTTAGTACAGCATCACATCACACTCACATCAAACACACCCATAAGATGCAGACCATACACCATACCATTACATTACAAGGAACAACTACATCAGGAAATCATCAGCTTAGAAAAAAACAACATCATCAGACGATCCCTATCAGACTTCTCTTCACCCATGGTCATTGTACGGAAAAAGGACAATACAATACGACTTTGCATAGATTACAGAAAACTGAACAAAATAACTGTTTTAGACCTTGAACCAATGGCAAATACGGACGATCTTCTGACAGAACTGACTGACGCTAAGTTCTTCACGACCCTTGACATGGCTAAAGGTTACTGGCAGATTGCTGTACATGAAGACAGCAGACATCTAACAGCGTTCGCCACGCCTTGGGGACTGTACGAATGGTGCAAACTTCCATTTGGGCTAGTCAATGCCCCAGCCACATTTGTACGCATGACACGACTCCTCCTATCTGACATTCCTAATATAGTTTCCTATATTGACGACATCTGTGTCCATACAGAGACAATGACGGAACATATAAAGATACTGGAACAGACACTAGAACGTATCAGACAGCACGGACTGACAGTGAAGCCTTCAAAGGTGAGCATGGCTTACCAAGAGATATCATTTTTGGGGTACAGAATATCCAATGGCTTTGTCATGACAGACAACAAAATTGTCTCGAAAATTCTAAAACTGTCACTTCCAACAAATAAGAAACAAGTCCGCAGTTTGCTGGGACTTATTAATTATTACAGAAACTTTATTCCTGATTTTTCAGAGCTAACGGAGGTTTTTTCTAATTTACTAACCAAGAATAAACCCGAAAAAGTTGTAAACGATGAATGCCTACGAAATGCATTTGATAAAGTTTTGGCACATTTTTCTGATAAGAATACACCTAATCTCATCCTTAAATTGCCCAACATTCGTTTACCTTTCAGATTGAGAACAGATGCTAGCTCCATTGCGATCGGTGCAGTCCTTTTGCAGGAATACAACGACATCTTGCATCCCGTCTGTTTTCTATCAAGAAAACTAAGACCCCGAGAGCGGGCCTGGTCCATTCCGCAGTTAGAGGCATTGGCCTTAGTAGAAAGTGTCACAAAGCTGTCCAAATATCTTCTAGGACGTCACTTTATCATTGAAACTGACAACAGTCCATTAAGGTATATCAATTCCACAGTACCATCAAATAACATGATTGCTCGCTGGTCCTTAAAGCTTCAGAATTTCAGTTTTGAAGTTCGCCATATTCCCGGCAGATTGAATACAATCGCCGACCTTTTGTCCCGTTGTCCGACAGACCCAGTAAGCAATGTCTGAGTGCACTGTGTAATATTACACTCAGCCCAACACAGCCACCAATGTGTGAATTTTTCCAGTCACCTACTGTGTAAGGTCTATAAGTAAAGTTGTGATACGGTTTAGAAACCGACATGTATAATATTCTTATTTTAATCAAGTTATGTAATGAGTGTAGTATAATTGTGTAGTGTGTGTTAGAATGAGAACAATATTAATTGTAGATAGACACCAACAACAATGTCACATACGCTTATCCATTTACCATAAGCGAACTTTACCATGGTGACATTTGTGGGTGATTTTTTTTCACCGTGATATTTTAACATGAGCAAATGTGGACTGAACATAGACTCCTACATCACCTCTACAGCGAATGTGATCCAAATTGTTCGACGTGTGAACACATCGGAAATAAGAACATTCCATCATAATCCATTGTCATACTATAACATCAGACACGAACTGTGAGAACATTCTACTATCAGTTCCAAAATAAAACCGGATCATTTGTGGTCAGAAAATGTAACATCAACCAAATTTTTCGTTTCGTGTGCATTTCCGGTGTAGTTTAAAAAGTATAACTTAATTAGCAGACTATGTACAAATTTCAAAAAAATTTATGACACTTGTAAAATCTTTTTGAATCTATAAAATATAATATACCAATTGGGTACATATTTATTTTGATTAGTGTAATCTTAGAATCATATCTTGATTAACGTATTCATATTACCGACTTTTTCTCGTTGATATGAAGAAACGTCAAGCAATGACGCTAAGAAATTAAATAATTATTGCAATGTATGAAATTTCTTAAATGTCAAAATTACTTCCCTTGCATTTGTGAATTACATCAAGGGCCATAATTTAAAATATATTCATTAATGTATATTGTATAAATAGACATTTTGTTGCTCAAATGATTGGCACAGCAGGTAGGCGTCCACCAAGCATGTCATAGTGCTGCCAACATTGCAAACCAACATAAGAGCTCCTGACCAAATGAGGGCAGAGTTTAAGTGTTTAATACGACTAATACAAAGCCGTATTTCAGTCTGGCCTAGATGGTTGTTGCAAAACAATCATATTATTACGTTTTTTTCAAAATGGCTGCGAGGTAGATGCGTGAAGCTGGAACTACTGATCTGACTGGGTATTATTGCAATGAAGGTAACCAGGCATCAGGGGGATGAAACCTGAATTGTGTTAAAAAAATTGTACTTCATTTGTCATTTCAATGCAACTTACATTTTTTTTGTATATATTTCTATGCCTTATATGTATTTTCATGCATAACACTGGGAAAAAGTAGTCTCTGACATGAAATTAACACTACCCCAGTATATACATACATCATGAATGAAAGATGGCATCTTTCATTGAAGTACCCGGGGAGAATGTCAGAGCCTAGCAGCGACATCGTTACGGCACCCGGCGGACAAGAGTTGTCGGCTGGCAAGTTTCTTACCTGACACGCGACCAGCGCTGACGACAGACGACGCAAAGCCACGTGACCCCACCTGAGGCAGTGGGCAGGGTGTGTGCTAATCTCAGACCACGCTGCGACTGGACATCTGAACGGACGTGTGTGTCGAGAGCAAGGCGTTGTGTGAATCTCCGTGGTTGTGAGCTGAACGACTGATATTGTGAGCGTCAGACCTATGAGCTGTATTGTGGTAGTGAGTTGTTATATGTTGTACATTGCTGTAACTAATTGTTATGTATTTAATGTGGTAATAAATCCATAGAACTTGTTGCTGTGTCTTACGTCGACTTACGTTGTACTTGTACTGTCTCACATGTGTTAGCCAACGAGCCTAATATAAGATCCTGACAGCTGGTGCGGTGTGCGATGAAGATAAAGTGGACATTATTTGTGAAAGTGTTGCTCCCAGTGTGTGGGCGGAACTTGAACTTAGGTCAGCTTGTAATGACCCTGAGGAGATGCTGCAGACCATTCAGCAGGTATATGGAGAGCAGCGCAGCATGGTGGAACTGGCTGCGGCTTTCTTTCAAGTAACACAAGATGCAGAGGAATCCATCATGGATTTCTCTCACCGGGTCCACAAAGCCTTTCGTTTGGTGCTGGAAGCTCAGAGAAAGAGGGGCATGGTTGCTTGGGATCCAGTGATCCTAAGAGACTGGTTTGTTGCAAACCTACATAATGTTCTCAGCAGGAGAATGGCAGAGGAGAGGATATTGCATGACCCGTCAGTGACTTTCCTTTGTGTTAGAGACTTGGCCATGCGATGGGCTGGTGTGTCGTTGGCTCCAGAAGTCTGTACATACCAATATGTAAAACGTCAAGATTACAGTTCAGAGAGGTGGCCTAATGCCAGTGGTCAGTGTCAAGGGGTCCAGCATGATGATGTGGTGGTGGAGGAACTTCAAGCTAAGCTAGGTCGGATGAGAGCCTTAGCTGATTCGTTGATGCAGCCCAAGGTACAACGCAAGAGGTGCAATGTTTGTCGAAGCCGCACCCACCTACAGAACAGGTGTCCGAAGAGAGGGGTTAGTGTTATTCAGAACCCCTCTGGAGTCAATTGTAGCAAAGCATTTGCCAACGTAAGCCACCGAGACCAGCAGGGCCTTAAGCGACAACAGAGTCCGCCCCAGGTTGATCCTTCTAAAGGATCAGCCCCAGCAGTTCAGGTGGGTGCAGTGTCAACTTCTGGTAGCCGGATGGTTATGTGTGGCAACCAGAGAAATTTCTTTCGCAGGAAGAGGCGGAGGAGGAGGGGACAATGGAAGTCTCCTTGTGTCAGTGTGGCTGAACAGTTAGAGGGTGAGTTGAGGGTTAGACTTGTGACAGATGGTCAAAGTGATGTGACAGATGGTCAGTGTTTTGTGATGGGTGTGGGCCAAAATTCTCTGCATACCGATATGTCATCTCGTGACTTTGTGCAAAAGGGGATTGTGAAAGACCACCAGCAAGAACTTTTGCCCGTTAGACATGGTTGTGAAAGATAGAGACTGTTTTCATCCGTTTAGAAATTCCAGTCTTTTGGATTGACAGCCTTAGTGTAGTTAGTTAATTAGCAGTTATGTTTTGCTGTTGTTATATATTATGATTGCAGGTAGATGGTGTCATGTGATGACATGTCTTTCTTTTAGAGTGCAAGAAATGGGTGGCTCTTTAGGTGATGTGGTGCTGCCATTACATCATATCCAGTTGGGAATCAAACTGCAAGTTTCATGTATGGTGTAAACATATTTGATTTTAGGGTAGGTTTTTACAGGAAATCTCAACTGACTGGATGCTGAGGTGGGATATTGAGATAACAATGTTTTGTTGACCCTGTATGGGGTGTTCCTTTGTGTTTATATTCAGGTTACAGGTGACACATGATGAAATGTTCTTTGTAGTGTAGAGATACAGGTTGATAGAAAAACAAGTCATTTAGGTACCATAGTAGCTGCAGGAAGCTTATATTTGAAGAGACAAAAGGTATTATTTTTAAATACATTTTATGTTGAATTTCCAGAGTTAAGGGAAGTAGTAACCAATATAAAGGTTACTGGTTTAATGGTTATGTTTGTTTAATTATTTTTATGTAAGAAGTGAGGGTTGTATTCATTTTGTTACAATTGGTGCTCTTATAGCAGAAGAGCTATTTTTCCTCACTGATGTTATTTTAGTCATTAGTACCAACAACTGAGCTAGTATGGTTTATACTTTTGTGTTGAGATTATTGGTATTTGGAAAAGACTGATGCTTGGTGATGTAATCTACACTGGTTCACATTGTAAGTGATGATTGAATAGAAAAAGACTATTTTGTTAAGTGGTACTCTTCAGGGACATAACCAGCCGTTTAGGTTTTGGGGGCAAGGTCTCCAAAGGTGACACAAGTTTTTGTTGTTGTTGATGGTTGTGCTCTATGACCAGGGAATTGTTAGGGCATAGAAGTCTGATGTCAATTTGATGGCTGGTTACGTATAACTGTCATTGGTGTCTTGACTGATTGATGATTATGTTTTTGGATGTGGTAACATGTGACATAGATTTGTTATGCCTTTGTCATTTTGATGGCGGTTTGTGTGTAAATTTAAATGAACCCTTGTTTCATTGATGATTATTTTTGGATGAGGTCACAGGTGGCTATATTTTTTTTTGGCGTTGGTAATTTTGATGATGGTTTATGTGTAGATGTTAACTTGTAAAGAGATAGTGGGGGTAAGGGGATACGATAGTCCATTCCTTTTGACGGGACGTCAAAAAAGTAGGGGGTTGGATATGTCACAGCGCCAAACCAAGGCACTTAATTTGGTCTGTGAAAACCGTACGGTCCTGGCCACGCCGGAAACGCCACTTTATCACAAAGACCGGAGGCCATTTTTCCTTGTAGCAGTCCTTTGTGCTGATGAGAGATGCGGGCAGCATGGCCGCAAGTCCAGTGCTGTTCTGTTGTTGTCAGGTGTGGGAACAATTCCCTGAGTTGATCTGTGTCAACTAATGTTGTGACAAAACTGTAAGTTTTAAATGATTAAGTTTAAAATGTTTAATTTAATAAATATTTGTATAATCGCAGCGCACGCCAGTTTACCAACTTGAAAGTGTTTACATGGTGGAACGCGTGGGTGAAAATAATTGCTAGTTAGGTGAGCTTGTAGGAACAAAGAAATATAAATAGATAATGTAGATGAGTATTACTAAAGTGAGCTGTTCTACAGATCAATGTAACGTCCCTGAGGTTTTAGGAATATATATAACATTTAATTCATAGAGATGCCAGCAATCAGACAATGGTGATGTGAAATACGAAGATAGGTCATTAGTGGTGGTTAAATATGGTAGAGACTGATGTCATGTCATGCCAGCCATGCTGGCACAAGATTATTTTGTTGAGAATGTATTTTACATGGTTATCCTAGAACACTGGGTTACTGGCCAAATAGGTAGTGATTGATTTTGTGCTGTCCCTCTGTAAATGTTCCAAGCTAGCAAAAAAGTGGGAGATTCACCAAGATATATGTATGAGGTGTAAATTGAGATGTTTGAGGTCATAAAATATTAGTTGATGAAGAGACCATGCCTAAAATTGAATGCTTATGAGTAGGGGAAAATAACCATAATATAGGTGTAATATTTATAACATGTGTAAAGCAGAGAATACTTACATGTTATATGTGGCAATGATGGGTTAATGTTTAAGCTATGTAGTTAGGACATGTAGGTAATAAATAGAAGTGAAGGAAATAATGCATCTTAATACGCGGGGTTCGTATCAGCAATCATTGCGTAATCATAACTGCGAATGAAGTGTGGCTTTACTGAGGGAGAACAGGCAGGTGCATCTGGAACTGATATTGGTAAAGAGGGTTTCTCATTTAGCATTGAAGTCTGGTGTCACATCTGCTACCAGGATGCAGTAATGTTTGTGTAGGTGTATCAAGTTGTTGATGGAATCAGTGACTGGGATTCTGTCCTAAGTTAAGCATGGCGGTTGTCGCACGGTGGAGAGGATGTGATTTAGTACTGCGTACCACCCTTCGCAGAGATATTAATATGTATTTGTCGTGTGACATGAAGCGTAAGATGGCAAAATTTATAACCGGTGCATCATAGGAAGAATGGTGGGGAACAGAGCGCACAACTGTACATTTGCTGTCCACTCACAAATAATATTACACTGATTGTGTTGGGCCTTGAATAACACTTATTGGTCATTAGTGTGTAATAATGACATAATATATATAGTACACTGGTTGTTATACTAGTGCTGATATTTTGTTTCTGCCCATGAACATGGTTATGACATAATATATATAGTACACTGGTTGTTATATTAGTGCTGATATTCTGTTTCTGCCCATTAACATGGTTATGCTTTGATCCTGTCTCATATGAATGGCACTCTGGTCACTATTTTGTGTACTTTCACTTGGTAATACTGTGTTTATTTTATGAGCTATCTTAGGGGCCTCAATTGAGTTCCTGTGTAATACATGTTTATCTTTATCCTTAACTTTCTGTGAATGTTGTGATTATTCTATTTGGAATGGTTACATTGTCACATTCTACAAATATGGTAATTCCACTGGGTATATGTGTCTGTTGCTTTTCATAGTTAGACATGTTTTGCTTGTTGGTTGTTAGTTGGTGATGCTAATCAAATGCTGTAACTTGCATGATATCATATGAGTGCTGGTATTCTTCATGCAAACTTGGGAATTGTTGGGGTAGTTGTCCAGTGAAGCCTCCGTGGTGAGGCAACTCTATGTCTGATGGTGGTGGAGTCCATAATGTTGTGTATTGTTGTATCGGTGTAGAGTGTACTGTCAGATGTGGAGCACAGGAGTATAACCTGTCCATATATGTTTTATATTAGGAAAAAGAGTACGGTGTGTTAGAAAAACAGTTGCCGGTGTGCGTAACAGTACGTAGAGCATTAGACTGAGGACATAATAGGTGGTGTTTGATTGTGGCTCTATCATGGACTGAACATTGATAGTGTTCTATGAACATGTGGTTTATAGGGAATATTGTGTTGTCCTGTGTTACCGGTGACTTGGTACAAATTAATGTGTAAAATACTCTGTAAGGTGTGAACAGGGAACTGATTATGGGTTCCTTGGTAAAGGTAGCTATTTTGGTAGGCAGGGAAGGTAACCCAATTTGTCAGCACACAGATGTCATTCTGGTGTGTGTCAACTGAATCAGTGTTGAGATGTTGTGTTTGTTTGCAGTGTCTGATGTGTGTTAACCAAATGTGTTGTGATGTTGTGAAAGTCTGCAGTGGCTGATGTATGTACTCTGTTATTTGTAGCTATGTGTTTACAGCTGGACAAATGAGATCAATCTTCCACTGCTTGTGTGTGTGTAGGAGCTGTGTGGTGTAGTTACATTGAACTGAGAAGGTGGAGCAGATTGACATTGTTGCATTAGGTGTTCTGTCCTAGCAATATCAAGTGTAATCTCAGGACAGCAGTGGCACAACTGGAGAAGACAATAAAGTGGGTGGTCTGATGTTGCAACATTGACTGTTGTATTTAACAATTAGAGGTGTAGTCAACTTGAAGAAGGAGGCAGCAAAGAATGGTCATGACAAACATCAGGGGTTACCTCAGAATAACAAAATAGATAATTAGATGAAGGGACATTTATGACCTATGGGTTAATTCAAAGGTTATATTGCATGTGCTCATTGCTTCATGTGTTTAATATGTTGTCTTTACCATGATAATCATAGATTGTGTTTTCCATTGTTACAGGAGCGGCTGACTAGTTAGTGTCAGCAGACCTGGGTTCTTGGTGGGATAGTAAATTGTGTCACAACTCTTTGTTTATGTCATGTCTTGGGGTTTATGTTGTGTAACCTATGTTTTTGTAGTGCCTTATTGTCTGTGCAGTGTTGCTTGTGTCAAGGTTCTTTATTGTGTCAGTCTAACCAGCTATTGCTTGGAGCACCTGTGTTGTGGTACTTGGTGTACCCTGTTGTCTTAAGTGCTGTTGATTGGTTAGGGGTTACCCACTGTGGTGATTTGGTATATACAGTTGTCTATTGTATCTGTTATTGACATGCAATGTGCTGTTAGAAGAAATAAAGAGCTTGTTTATTTGTCCTTGATTTGTTTGTTTAGTCCCTTTTAGTTTTTACTTTTTACAGTCACTATTTCTACCACAATCTAACACCTTAATTCATCGCTTGGGCTCAAACATGGTGTTTCCTGTGTGAACATCTATAAAATAGTTTCTGCCTCTGTCCGAGATCTCGTATATCTTCTTATCTAATCACTATCATCTTTTTTTGTTGGTTGAGGCGGTGTGAGGTTCTCTTTTCACTATTTTTCTTCTTTGGCCGTAACGAAGTCAGAACTACTCTTTACCTCTTAGCACCGTAGTGAAGGAAGCATCAGTCTTTATGATTGTCTCCCTTTCTCTTTTACCATCGACTACAGAAGCATACGAAGGACAGACTTCCCCAAACACTGGCTCCATCTCCCTGTGTATTTCTGTAGGTGTTTTTCCCGTAACATAAAGAATTTTATCACAGTCCAGGCGTCTGATTTCTCCATTGTTCTGACAAACTGTTGGATGTGCTGATCTGATCAATAGGATATGTTGTGCCGTGCACCATATCGGGAAAACTAGTTAAGGAGGGAAATTCATAATTCATATGTCCATTAAAAATTTAATTAGCTATACATGTGCCAAATTTCAATTTTCTCCGCCTACTCCTTCATAGTACACACACGCACACAAATAAAAAATACTCACAATCTGAATTTCGTGATTATTGTAGCATTTTCTAACGTGCAATAAGCTCACGACTGCGCCTTCACACGATTGTATTACAATGATCAGTCTGGACACTATTACGATTGTGTTATTATACATAGCGGCAATACAAGCGCAAATGCGTAAAATAAAATAATCACGTCCTGGACTTTCTTGTTATTACATTAACCCTGTAACGCGCCGCTACAAGTGTGGAAGCATATAATATAATAATTACAATTAGGAATTTATTTTGATTATATTTTTTCTACAACACACACACACACACACACTCACACACACACACTCACACACACACACTTACACACACACACACACAAACACACAGAGAGAGACACAGTTTGTAATAATAATCACAGTCTGGACTTTAGTATGTTTCTAATATCTCCGTAAAGTACTACAACACTCACAGAAACATTTAGAAGTATAATCACATTCTGGACTTTACAATGGCTCTTTTATCTCCGTAAGATACTACAAGACTCACAGAACCCTGGTAGTATAATCACAATCTGGACTTTAATGTGATTGTTGCACACAGTGGATAGCTAGTGTTAGAATTTAATTGTAAGAAGACACAGATTACGGTCGTCACTTTTACATTGGCACCTTTCCGTCTTGACAGACGATAGTTTGGTACATTGTGCTTCAAAAAGGCTTAATAACTGTCATATGGCAATAACTACGATCCATGGCGGTGGCGAGTGTGGCTGGTAAGGCCAATTCTTGCTGCAAATGTTTGCCCACAGTAGGTGCATGTGAAAACATGGTCATTTCCACCATTTTGCACCATCTTACGTCTCTCACGCTCTGTGTGTGCTTTATCTGCAATCATTTTCTCCTTTGTCTTTATTCCATTTCTGATAGTTGCCCTCCATGCAACACGTTCAGCGGCGACGTGCTCCCATTGTGCATTATCAATGCCTGTATCAATCATGTCCCGCTTACACACATCTTTGTATCGTAGTAGAGGCCGACCCTGAGATCTCCTACCCGTCTGTAATTCACCAAAAAAGATGTCCTTTGGTATTCTACCATCATCCATCCTCCTAACGTGTCCTATCCATCTAAGTCTACGAAGACTGAGCATGGAATACACCGTCACATAACCTGATCTTTCCAATACTTCAGTATTTGTGATTTTGTCTTGCCACTTAATACCAAGTATTCTTCGCAGACACCGCATATGAAAGCTGTTTAAACGTTTCTCTTGGCGTGAGTAAGTTGTCCAGGTTTCACTGCCATAAAGAAGAGTACTAAGGACACAGGCTTGGTAGACGAGGACTTTTGTTTTGGCAGTAAGCTTCCTGTTCTCCCAGACTCTTTTTGCTAACATGTTCATTGTTGTTGCTGCCTTGCCAATCCTGATGTTGATTTCCTGATCGAGGGATAATTTGCTATTTACCTCTGATCCAAGATATGTAAAATGGTCTACTATCTCCAGTTCGGCGTCGTCAATAAAGATTGATGGTACACCATGTGCACCTTGTGACATAATCTGTGTCTTCTTTTTGTTAATTGTTAAACCAAATTCAGAACAAGCATTGGAGAATGCAGATAGTAGATGTTGTAATTCTTCCTCAGAGTGGGTCGTAATCGCAGCATCATCCGCAAAAAGCAACTCTCTGATTAGTACCCTGCTAATTTTGGTCTTGGCCTTCAATCTCTGAGCATTATAGAGGCCACCATCTGAGCGTGAGTGAATGTATATACCGTCATCCTGATCACGAAAGGCATATTTCAGTAGAAGTGAAAAGTATATCCCAAAGAGGGTGGGGGCTAGTACACAACCTTGCTTAACTCCACTCTTGATTTCAAACTCTTCTGAAGTTGAGCCATCAAACTTGATTATACCCTTCATGCCTGTGTGGAACGATTCCACAATGGACAGAAGAGTTGGTGGACAGCCAATCTTCTTTAGTGCTTTGAACAGACCCTCACGACTGACCAAATCGAATGCCTTTGTGAGGTCGATGAAGGCAATAAACAGTGGCTGATTTTGTTCCCGGCATTTTTCTTGCATCTGTCGCAATGAGAATATCATATCAATGGTAGACCGGTTCTGACGGAAGCCGCACTGTGATTCGGGGTAGACTTGATCTCCCAGGACTTGAAGTCTGCGCAGGACAATTCTGGCAAATACTTTCCCAACAATACACAGAAGTGAGATACCCCTATAGTTGTTGCAGTCGCTCCGATCTCCCTTGTTCTTGTACAGCGTTATGATGTTTGAATCTTTGAAATCCTGTGGGACTTGTCCTTCTCGCCAGCATAGCTCTATTAGCTGGTGGATCTGTAGAGCGAGGGTGTCTTGCCCACTCCTGATCACCTCTATTGGAATCCCATCCTTACCTGGAGCCTTGCCAGATGCAAGCTCATTTATAGCACACTTAACTTCTGTTATAGTGGGAAGTGTGTCCAGGTGGTCAAGAGTTGGCAGGGCCTCTATGGCGTTGAGGGCATCATCCGCCAGCTTGGTCTCACTTGAGTAAAGCTCTAAATAGTGCTCGACCCATCTATCCATCTGCTGTTTCTTATCAGTGATGATTTCTCCAGTCAAGGTTTTCAGCGGTGCACTTCTTTTGATCATTGGACCACAGGCTTTCTTTATCCCTTCATACATGCTTCTGATGTTTCCCTTATCACTTGCGATTTGAATGGACTCACATAACTTGATCCAATAGTCATTCGCACACTGCCTGGCAGCCTTTTGTACATCCTTCCTCGCTTGCTTCAGCTCACTCAGAGTGTTACGCGTTGGTCTTTCCTTGTTTCTTAAGAGAGCTATCTTCTTTTTATCAATCAAGGGCTGCAGTATCTGGCTGTTTGCCGCAAACCAGTCCTGCCTCTTATGATCCACAGTGCCGTAAACCCCTACCGCTGTTTTATAAATAGTTTCCTTAAGTTTACTCCATTTATCATTTACTATACAATTTTCTGATGTATCATTGAAAGCGTCCTCAAGTTGCTGTTGAAATTCAAAGCACTTTCCAGGATCGTGAGTGTTAATAATATTAATCCTGGGGCTAGACTTGTGTTTAGCTGTGTAGATTCTCTTTGGTCTCAGTCTAACCCTTGCAACAACCAAAGAATGATCTGTATCACAGTCAGCACTGTGGTAACTTCGAGTTAATGATGTATGGTTCAGATGTTGTCTCCGTGTGATAATGAAGTCCAGCTGATGCCAATGGCCGGATCGTGGATGTTTCCATGTGACCTTATGCATCTCTTTTGTTTTAAAAAAGGAGTTTGTAATACATAGGTCATTTCTAGTGCAATGCTCCAGCAGCCTTTGCCCATTATCATTCATGCGACCGATGTTGTATTTTCCAAGGCACACTGGCCATGAACTCGAGTCCTTGCCCACACGAGCATTGAAATCACCGAGCATATAAATGTAGTCGGATTTTGGAACTGCCTTGATCGCAGAGTCTAGCTGCTCATAGAACGTATCTTTCACATCATCAGAGGAAGTGAGTGTCGGTGCATATGCAGTGAGAATGGTGGCAAATCCACAAGAGGTTGCCAAGCGCAGTGATAATAATCTTTCATTACCTCCAGCTGGGATATCAATCATTCCCAGTAGCGAATTCTTCACTGCAAAGCCCACACCGTGTTGCCTTTTTTCTGCCTGCCCTCTTCCCTTCCAAAAAAGGTGTAATTGTTTTCCCTGAGTGACCCTTCCTCAGCGAGGCGAGTCTCCTGCAGGCCAGCAATATCAATGTTAAGACGATTGAGTTCAGCATCAATCACAGCCGTTTTTCTAACATCGTCAATATTTGTCAAGTCAGTGGAAAATCCTGGACACATGGTTCTCACGTTCCAGGTTGCAAGCCGTAGCTTGAGGTTTCTATTATTCTTTTTATTAGTACCTGGTGCATTGGTTTTACAGCCTGCGATTCAGATTTTGTCCTAGCCCCAAGCACCCATTGAAGCAGGCAGGCTGTGGCGGATCAGCACCCAATTGGCCGGGGGCTGCCCAGCTTGAGGCGGGCGGTAGCTGATCAGTGACACCTGTAGGTGTCTCCCACCGTCAGAGGCAACGCGTGGCGCCCCATGTCTACGCCAACTGACAAGGACTTATAACCCGTAACAGTTGCCTCTCGCTTTGATTCCGAGACCGGTTAAGACCAGGGATGGAGTTATTGCCTCTCCATAGCACAAAGCCTGGGCTAAAATAAAGAAACCATGTGTTGCCCATGCAGCATGATCCCTCTCTCGGCCTGCCTAGTTCACTCCAGAGGAAAGTTAACACCTATACATCTGGAACAAGACAAGCTGCAGAAGCTGCCGGATCAGCAAAGCAATGCTCTAACTGTCCGCCTGTCGGAGCTTCGATCCTAGACCAGCTGCCAACCAAGGCTTAGGGCCTGGTCTGCCCTGCCATGACTTATTTTGTCTTTGGGTTGCATTTCCTCGCACCAGGATAAGGCTAGTACCCTCCCAATTGCGCTCTTCCGCCCGAAGCCGTTGGCACAATGTGGGGTGTCGGGTTTGGTAAGCGCCGCCCAACATTCGGCGCTGACAGAAAGCAGGTAGTACCGTCTACTGTCATACGGTAGCTCAGTCATATCTGACTAAGACCTGACTCAGAGGGACTAGCACGAAGGAAATACCACTATGTAATACACAAGTAAATGGGAATATTCTTCAACAAGTGAATCGGTACAATTACCTCGGAACAGGCATAACATCTGATGGGAGATGCCTTGAAGAGATTAAAACAAGAATTGCCAAGGCGAAAGTAGCGTTTTGCAAGATGAAAAACTTACTGACCAATAAAAGGATATCAATTAAAACGAGAAAAAGAGTGCTGAAGTGCTAAATAGAACCTGTACCTATGGATGTCAAGCTTGAACAATGAGCAAACAAGCTGAAAAACAACTGATGGCTGTGGAAATGTGGCTTCTTAGAAGATTGCAAAGAGTACCATGGACAGACAGAAAAACCAATGACCAAGCTCTACAAGAAACAAATGAAAATCATACACTAATTAGAGCAATTAGACGCAGACAATCAACATTTTTTGGACATGTCATGAGAATAAATTCATTGGAGAACATTGGAAGAGTACAAGAGGAAGACAGCGAAGTAAATACCTAGATGGCTTGGCCACGAGGCATGGCCGAGACAGGAACACTGAGCTGATAGAAGACTCTGGTGGTGATAGAGTGAAATAGCGAAACATGACCACCCACGTCTATCGGCATGGCACATGATGGATTTATGGAATATCCCCGTAACGTACTACACGACTCACCGAAACACCTAGTAGTATAATCACAATCTGGACTTTAATATGATTCTGTTATCTCCGTAACGTACTTTAACACTCACAGAAGTTCCTAGTAGTAAAACCCCAATCTAGAATTTAATATGGTTCTGTTATCTCCGTAACGTACTATGACATTCACAGAAACACCTACTAGTGTAATCACAATCTGGACTTTAATATGGTTGTATTACTCTCCGTAACGCCTATCACACTCAAAGAAACACATGATAGTATAACCACAATCTGGACTATAATATAGTTCTACGTATTCGTATTAAACTCTGTAACGTGCTGACATACGCACATAAACGTATAATAATTACAATCTGGTATTTGCCACGATACTAGCTTCTCTGTAACGCACAAACACACGCACAGAAACGTGAAATATATTAATGACAATCCGGACTTTATCTTAACTCTATTTTCTCTCTAACGCGCAAAGACTTTCACAGAAGCACGTTCAATCGGCAATCTTGTCAAATAAAATGACAGGATTAGCGCCTGCCGACAATCGTGCAGTTTTTTGTCTTAACGTTGCACGTTTTGTTTACAAACATTTCCGTATATAAATGGGGCGCAGAGGTGTTTCCAAGACATCAGGGCCAGGTTCTATACTGGCCAAGACTTACTGACACGCCCTAGTCGCGCGTCCTGGGCAACAGGTCCCTTCGGGGTCCTGCTAAAGTCAGTAGGATCGCTGATTCCTTTGAAGTCGGAAAGTATCTGCCTGCACGGAGAGGAACCACCAGTCTGCACACCAATAAGCCAGACATGGGACAACGGATACTCACGCAAACCTCAGTCCTGGTATGACATCACATTGATGTTGGACAACAGGATGTCTTCATCTGACATACAGGACTTCATGCTGGAGTTCACCGCCAGCGAACACAAGCAATCAAGCAAGTAAGCAAGCAGCGTATATCAATTCATTAAAATAATGTCATTTATTTATTTGTGGCATGGGGCGTGCAAATAGGAGCCATATGTGGACACTTCTCTTCTTCTATTTCTCCAGGTGCCGACTTGGGGCAGACTTCTTCAACATTGACCCTCCAGCTCAATCTATTGAATGATATTTTGATGAACTTGTTCTATTATTAATTTGAGTAATGAAGACACCAACAATAGACTGCACGATTTATTGCCTGGTATATTTCACTGCTGTGAAGTTGGAACTGCGACTAACTAACTAACTAACTAACTAACTAACTGCATCTCGTCAGGTACATACTGCAGAAATCGCACAGCATAAACTAAAGTAATTGGATTAGCCTGAAGGTCTTATCTAATCAATATAGTTTATGTTGTGTGATTTATGCCGGTCTCTCTGGCTGAGGGGTTACAACACTTTCTCCGTAATCCCGTTTATCACGCAGAGTCTCGTGGCAGGGCGAGAGCTGGGAGCGGTTCGACCCCCGCTGGTGACTTGCGGGATAACTGAGCCGGCCGCTCAGAAAGCAATGGCAAACTACTGAGAGTAATCTTGCCAAGAAATCAACATACAGCTGAAAGATGCTGATGTTGACAGCGATGTCCTGTAAAGGATATGCAAAACATTTTTTTTGGTGTGATTTATACAGTATGAGATGCAGTGAGATAAACCAAGCAATAAATCGTGCAATCTTTTGTTTGTGTCGTCTTTATTCAAATTCACTACGAGAAAACATTGTTTTGTATATTATTAATTGTTGCACATCTGTTAAAACTTTCTATACGCACTATTCTGGGTCAGCTTCTGCCTTTAGTTCCTAGTATTTCCTCACAAATGGCCAATTTCTCTACTCTACCGTTTTTGATCAACCGCATCATAAAGGAAGATCGGCGCACAACAAAAAGTATCTGTCGTGTTACAACATTCTGACTGGGAATAATTATGTCACGGTTGGGAAACGATCTTATACTAAAATCTTGTGATTTGGGTGGAGAAACGGCGCAAACAATGCCGCAAATACCGTCAAGACACTATCTTAAGAGTTATACAGTAAGAACAGATCTTGAATATATCTTTAAAGGTTACACAATCGCGTTAGTCAGTGTGAAATATCAGGAAATAATTAAAGGAGCAACAGTCAGAGCTAGTTGCATATTTGTTTACAGCACGTCGCAGTCAAAGGCAGTATTTATTGGCTGTTTGTGATGTTCTAAGTAATTTTTGCGTTCTGTAGTTTGCCGAGGCTAAAACCATTGTGCAAATGCTTCTGCGTCCAAATGGGATGACTCCGAAGTCTGTAGGTTGGGATTGTGAAACAAGTGACTACACTCAAGCTACTAAAGCAATCAAATAGCGATGGCAAAGATCAGAGAATATTAACGAACATATACTGACAGCAAACAGCAGCTATAAGAATCAACAGTTATTCAGAATCATTTCAGTTCATACAGAAGGATGTCAGACAACCATGTACATTGTGCCTTATTTGTTTTCGTTATTCGCTACTGACACCTGAAACCTTCCTTCTTGACAGACGATAGTTTGTTACATTGTGTTTACAAAACGGCACAATAACTACAACCAGACCAAGGATGAAATGATCCCTTTCCATAGAACAAAGCCTGATATGAATTGTAGAGACCATGTGTTACCCATGGAGTATGATGCCTTTCCATAGAACAGAGCCTGGGATGAATTATAGAGACCATGTGTTGCCCATGGAGTATGATGCCTTTCCATAGAACAAAGCCTGGGATGAATTATAGAGACCATGTGTTGCCCATGGAGTATGATGCCTTTCCATAGAACAAAGCCTGGGATGAATTATAGAGACCATGCGTTGCTCATGGAGTATGATGCCTTTCCATAGAACAAAGCCTGGGATGAATTGTAGAGATCATGTGTTGCCTATGGAGTATGATGCCTTTCCATAGAACAAAGCCTGGGATGAATTATAGAGACCATGTGTTGCCCATGGAGTATGATGCCTTTCCATAGAACAAAGCCTGGGATTAATTGTAGAGACCATGTGTTACCCATGGAGTATGATGCCTTTCCCTAGAACAAAGCCTGGGATGAAATGTAGAGATCACGTGTTGCCCATGGAGTATGATCCCTTTCCATAGAACAAAGCCTGGAATGAATTATAGAGACCATGTGTTGCCCATGGAGTATGATGCCTTTCCATAGAACAAAGCCTGGGATGAATTGTAGAGACCATGTGTTGCCCATGGAGTATGATCCCTTTGCATAGAACAAAGCCTGGGATGAATTATAGAGACCATGTGTTGCCCATGGAGTATGATGCCTCTCTCAACTTGCCTAGTTTACTCCAGAGGAAAGTAGCTCCAACAGACCCCGAACAAGACAAACTGTAGACGCTCTCAGATTGGCTAAGCAATTATCCAACTGTCTGTCTGTCGCGCTTCGATCCTAGATCAGTTGCCGACCAAGGCTTAGAACCTTGTCTGCCCTGCCATTATATTTAGTCTTAGATTGCATTTCCTCTAACAGGATTAGTCGTGTATCCCCCCCCCCCCAGTTGCGCTCCTCCGACCGAAATCAGCCGTTGGTACAATGTGGGGTGTCGGGTTTGGTGAGCGCCCCAACATTCAGCATTAATAGAAAGCAGGTAGTACCGTCTACTGTCATACGGTAGCTCAGTCATATCTGACTCAGACCTGACCCATCTTCATTTATTCATTGCGCATGAAATCTAATGAACATATGCCGCCTATGGCCGCTGGTGATCATTAGACACACAACTTAAGCCATGCTGGTGACAACGACGCGATAGCAACATGTTAGAGGGAGCTACAGAAAATGACAGACGCAGTGGTTGTAAGAAATTTGGGCTTCAGCTTGCATGCAGGAAAACAGTATTAATGGTAAAAATAACTACACGGATCAGTCAATGGTATAATTCGGGGTCAGTACAAAAATAGGGACATCTAGGACAAAGCTTAATACCAGACGGAAGATATATTACAGAAATAAAGAACATAATTCGACAAAATAAACTGAATTTTATGAAATCATGCCATCTTATGCAATAAGATCCTGTCATTGGTGATTAGGAGTGCCCCGACCGACCAGAGACTAATATCCCTGCCTGAGTGTTATGTGTTAGCATGCCTATCTAGTACGAACTTCTAAAATTGATATGGGCACTAGACGAAATAGGCACCAGACGAAATGGGCACCAGACGAAATGGGCACCAGACGAAATGGGTACCAGACGAAATGGGCACCAGACGAAATGGGCACCAGACGAAATGGGTACCAGACGAAATGGGTACCAGACGAAATGGGCACCAGACGAAATGGGCACCAGACGAAATGGGCACCAGACGAAATGGGTACCAGACGAAATGGGTACCAGACGAAATGGGCATCAGAAGAGGTCATGGGTAGTGAATGCGGTCAGTGTGGTATTGACCGCATCTCTCATCAAGTCTGGATTTGTCTATAACAATCTAATATATAGAACACACCCTAAGACGTATAGGAAGGCTCTTGGCTTTCATTTATTATTGGAGGTTATATTGAACCATTGCTAACACATGGCTGTGAATCATGGACAATTAGTCGACAAGAAAAAGGCATCGGAGAATTGGTGTACTGAAGGAAGCTACCCCTCTGACAATCAATGGAGTAATGCAAATGTTGTGAAAACACAGAATAAACTTATTACATAAACCTATCACATAAACTTATCACATAAACTTATCACCAACATCAGAGAGAAGCATTATTCATTTGTTGGCCATGTTATAAGGAGAAAAGAAACTTGAGGATGTGACAATTGGAAAGATTTATAGAAATAAGTAACAAAGGAAAACAATTCGAAAGCGTCCCATAGAGCGAGAATCTTCGTAGCCCAGCGACAACGCCATGTAGCTACCGAGAAATGTACACTAGCGAACGAATGACACAGTTCAGAAACGAACCCGGGTCCTTGGAGTGCCAGACATTCGGTTTAACACATTCGCCATGAGACCTCCTAAAGAGGGAAGAACCCAAGCCAAGGATCCAGATCAGCGTTTTGTAAATGTCTTCCTACTTGATGATGGTGGACGATGATGTTATTATCTGTATTACGTGTTTTGCGTTGAAAACAGACAATATCTCCCCGAGAGTCAAGAAACGCAAGTCGTTTTACACTTCATTATCAGATCATTGAGCCTGGTCATCAAAAACTGTGTGCGAGAATTCCCAAGACACCGGGTAATTGGTTAATTCCCAGTAGAGAAGGAATGGAGAGGCTTGAGATGTGGGGAGAATATGAGAACATAAAAATGTGGTCATTTTCTTGTGTCCAGATATTTGTTTCCATTGAACATGACAGTGGATTTTGACTATTCGTAATAAACACACGTAAACGATGGACGAAGGGAATAGCAGAGTCCATGGGAATATCAATACATGAAGCCCATAAGCTGGTATTCTCTAGCTGTTTATACTTCACCGCGAAACCGCAAGGTACAAGAGGAACAAGATGAGATGAGATGAGAGTAATAAACACACACTCTATGACCATGAGCAACATGGACTAGAGCTGATGGCAGTAACACGGGCTTTCACGTGGCTGGAATCACAGAATTATACCTACGTTTGTGTACTAAATAATTCAATGAGCATGGTCCGAAATGTCGATGTTGGTTCTGGTACGTGAACTGTGGACTGAAACGCTGCGGAGGACTGTTCATTCAGTAGAGACAACTTCATTTTCGTTCGGGACATGCCGGAGAGTAGGAAAATAAAACGAGATGATACATGTGCTGGCTCTGCATCCCTTGCAGGTGGCAAACCCATGGGTCATGCCTTCAGAGAGATGTCGAGAGCGGAGGACTTTGAAATCAGTGAATCCACGTCGTTGTCCAGAATCAGAGACTCGGGAATAAGAATTGGCACGGCCAAACACTAGAGACAAATCGGGAGAAAGAGGGGCCTTATCATGCAACACAAACTGGCACTATTAGCAGCCGGACGTTGATGCACATATTCGGGTGGTGGGGGGGGGGGGGGGAGGATCTGAACACCCATAGATTTGTCCGGTGTAAAAGGGTGAATCCTCAACATACAGACAAATAATAATAAATACACAGACATAGATTGATAAATGGATATAGACACACATGCAATTCAACAGATAAAAACTAAGTTAGATAGATAGACAGACAGACAGCCAAACAAACTGAAGAACTGATCGAACGACCAACAGAAAGACATACAAACACATTGAGACTGAATTAAGAAAAACGAGAAATAGAATCGGTAAATAAATGGCAAAATGAACTTGTGGCTGAAGTTTTCGTCAGAACACAAACAAAAAACATACAATGATACAACTAAATGAACAACTCTACATGAAGATATTAAAAGGAAGCCCATCTGTGTCCTGGTTATATACTTGTCACGTGTCGAGCTGAAGGCCTCGAGTTACGGTAACCCATCTAGAGAGAGAGAGAGAGAGAGAGAGAGAGAGAGAGAGAGAGAGTGCGAGAGAGAGAGAGAGACAGAGAGAGAGAGAGAGAGAGAGAAACAGACAGACAGTCAGAGACAGAGACAGAGGCAAAGACAGAGAGACAGACACACAGACAAATTGACAGAAAGACTGATCTACTTACCAACCGACTGACAGAGAGACAAGTATATATATATATATATATATATATATATATATATATATATATATATATATATATATATATGTGTGTGTGTGTGTGTGTGTGTGTGCGTGCGCACGTGTGTGTGAGCTGCTGTCTTCTTGAGCCCTTGCGTGTGTTTAGTGGAAACAATTATAATGAAAACCGAAATGAAATTGTGTCTGCTCAAAATCGTTTTGCCGAAAATTGACTTGTAGCACCAAGTTTCATCTTTCGCATAACTGATACTTTCAAAATTGGGAAATTGAAAATTTATTACTTCATCATTTTCCCAAGAAATATGATTCTCGCGTTCTTGAAGAAACAAAACTAAAGTATTCCAAATCAAATTGCTTGAAATTAAAGCGATAAAACAAGTAATCATCTTCTGAAAAAGGTAGTCATGCCATCCTAGTGCCAGCACCATCCATCCATCATGTGTTATGCCGATAGACGTGGGCAATCATAATTCGCCATTTCCCTCGATCACCGTAGTCGTGGATCAGCTTAGTGTTCTAGTCTTGCTGGTTTTCATAGCCAGCACTTGGTTGTTAATATGAAAGGTAAATGATCCAATCCCACACATGGAGGTGTATTGGCTGTTTGTATTCTAGCCTCGTGTTGGTATAGACTATTCGAAACTCGATGGTCATGATCTTAACATGGCGACAGCCTCTTGTACTTCTCATAATATTTCATAGAACTACTTTTAGTCCGGGTCGACCAGGTCGAATTAAAACGAAAACAGCCACCCCAAGGTGGAGGTTAGATATACTGAAACGGGTCCGTTAGTTATCGGTTGTGTGAAATATATTTATGACGAGAAGTAAGTTTACTAGGAAGAATTGAACACATAAGCCACAAACACATATGCCTATTATATTTCGCTGCATCTCGTCAGGTGTATACTGCACAGTTATATATCATATGGAGTGAATAAATGAATAATGCATAAGCTTAAACACATATTAAAACACATAGTTATAGGTATTGTTCGAATGTGGAATATCTGTCATCCCCACTGTAATTTCACATTTAACACGAATTCTCTCTGTTTGCAGAAAACCGGTTGGACACGCCTTATTGTTAGCGCCTCACTATATTTGAGCAAGGGTATATTAAGAAGATTACAATTGTTGACAATTTCATTTGCCCATGCACCCTCATGCCAAAAGTGTCTTCATATATCCTCTATGCCCGTTATCAATGCATTAATTATATGTGCATTTTAAGACGTCAAATTGGTTCATTCGGGTCGGCACACCCCTACATCTATGAGGTAATCATAGTTCATTTCGAACTATTTCATCTCTGTAAATAACGCTAGCTATGGGTAGGACACCCCTTGAGGAAATCTGAAGGTACTATTACTAGTCACACCTTTGTCTGAAACAAACAAGGCGAAAGAAATAATACGGCTTATTAATCAACAATGAAAAAATTTAAAATGGCACAGTCTTGAATACATTGGCGCCATAATCATAATACAGACTATTCAAAACAAGTCGGATATAGACTTGAAAACAACAATGGGAAAGCGAAGAGATAAATATCATGAATGACCTGACCACGTGGCATAATTGTGACATGACTACTGACGTGGTGATCGTGTGAAATGGCAGACTATGACCTCCAACGCCTTTCGGCACAGTACATGATGATGGTGATATCAATGGGAACGTTAAATAGCAATAATCATCTATGGCACATCATCTGCAAACAAATGAAGATAAATTTACTGAGTACAAACGACTTTCATATGGCAATTTATTGTCGTAATATCAGTGGGGTGAGCGGAGCTATTACTTCACTATATTCCCTGGGATATGTTCTGGGTGTAGGGAGAGGTGTAAATAGTCTCCCGACCCCTCCAGTCCCCGGATCCTGCTTTCTCACAATCTTTCAGCCTAGGGTCGCTAACCACTAGGGGGCCAGTTCCGACGATATACTCAACTTTGCTGTCATCAAGATAATGATGTAACATTGTATTATTTACAATAGTGAATAGAGATCAGTTCTAGATTGAGACAGAAAGTGTCAGAGAGAGAGAGAGAGAGAGAGAGAGAGAGAGAGAGAGAGAGAGAGAGAGAGAGAGCGAGAGAGAGAGAGAGAGAGAGAGAGAAGTAGCAGTATAGGATCCGAGTATCATCATCGAGCGGCACCAGTATAATCGTCACGTTCAGCTGTAGCAGTCTCCTCACCGGATGTTGGCAGATCCTCCCTCGTCAAGTCCGGAATGGTTGGACTGCTTGACACTGGTTGTCGACGTCATCTGGAAACCAACTCAAGTTCTGGCACACTTCATCATAGACCCTTCTAGGTATTCGAGGTCGGTGACAGAAGAGTTCATAATGAAACTGGACACATTGTTCAAGTGGCTCATTCTAACAGTTCACAAAAAACAATGGCACTGAAGTCATTGGACTGACCAAGTTAATGACCGGGTCAGATGTATCACATAAGTGCAGACACGAGATACAATCGTTAGACCACCATTTCTCAACCCCTCGACAAAGCCTCTGTGGGCCTCAGGGGTCTGACAGTGTCAAGCACATGATTCATTAACAAAGTCTCTGCGGGCCTCAAGGGGCCTGATAGTGTAAGGCACATGATTCATTAACAAAGTCTCCGTGAGCCTCAGTGACCTGATGTTGTAAGGCATATGATTCATTAACACAATATGTGTGGGCCTCAGTGGCCTGATGATGTACTGAATATGTCGTCTTTTACCTATTGTAGCGATGCAGGGAATAAGTGGCTAATGGTACGTAAGTATCTGGTACTTTGAGAATCTCCGGGCCGGCGAATAACGTTGTCGACGGGAACGTCTCAGGCTGAAGTCAGGCACTGCTCCAACGCTGGGGAGTTCACGCATTTACACATTCTGTGTTAGCCATGTTCCTCAGTTGTATGCCGATATGCCGGTATGCCGGTATATCTTCTCGGTCACACTTGAAGGTAGGTTCTGCAATGATAGAACCGAGAGAAAGTAGTCTGCCACAGCATATGGTGATTAACTAGAGATGGACGCTACGCCTCAGCCTAGGTTCACATTGCAAATATGTTCACCTGATCCTCCTCATCTGCGAAAGAGTGTAAACAGCGGTGAACCTGGGACCCTCATCCGTCAGGCAGCCCCTGGAACAGCTTCGTCAGTTAATAAATGGGTGGCAGTTCGGATAGGTCCGGTCTCTCCCTCACAGGTGTCCTTTGGAACTCACCTGTAAAACACTCAGTCTTTCTCACCCCTATCATTCATCGTTTCAGAGTGTAGGGTTATGCGTAAGGCTTAGTGACCCCGTAAGGGGACTCATCTTCCTGACGATCCCTCTTCGCTATCACACTTGAGTTAGTTTCTCACTCTGGGCTCTCATTCCCAGATATTGGAGAAACGCTATCTCATATGCGACTCTTGCCCGCATTAGTGATCGAGTGGTGTGCCGCTACGGTAGTCCTTTCATCCTTTTAGTTCGCAGGACCAGTGTAGACGAAATACCTAGGTTTATTTTCTAGTATAAGGCGATCAGTACCTTCCCCTGTGGTCAACCCGGTTTAGTGGCGTGACTGTATAGCAGACCCGCTGGGATCGGCGTTTAGTTGTAGAAGGCAGTCTGCCCCCTCTCATCCACATTCCCTTATCTTCCCATCGTGGAGAAGGATAGTACCCCCGTTATACCCCAAGCAGGGAATTCTAGTTTACGGACCAGTAGAGGAAAGTAGAAAAGATAGATAAATAATCAGTCCGAAACTGCAGTGACGCACCCTGGCTAGTGTCAATCGTATACCTCATATATGCGACTCGGCCGACGCTCCCTTTCGACCTACCACGGTATCACGGTTCGATATCGACACTATTTAAACCGTCGAACTGGATCAATTCGCCCTCGACTCCTTTCGCCGGCAGCAAACACCAACGCCTCGCTCACGTGCACCGAGAGCTACGCAACGCTCTTTGAACCAACGATTTCGAAAGCTATTTTAAACGTGCATAAGACCACGGGCTATATCATCATCCCCATTTACATTGATAATAACTAGTTGGAGGTGGGATTGACGCGCTTTGGCAATGAATGTTAAAGTAAATCATTACATGCCCCAATTTAGCTGTCTTCGATCGATAATGCCTATTTAATATGCATGACCTGACTTTGTTTCGACACCGGTAAGAAAGTAATAGAAAATTAATTTACCTTCAGACATGAACACCCATTGTCCAAAGGGCTCTAGTACATCAAGAAAATCTTTGAATTTCTTGAATACACTACTAGCCGCTTGACAGGCCTCGTCTCGGTGGAGAAGCAAACACACAACTAGCGAATGTTAACCGCCAACCTTGGGGCACTTCTCGGGAAAGGGAGAATTTCGCTTACCGCAAGACAAGCGACTTTCTCCGGAGAAGCATGACCCAGTTACATGAGACGCAGTTTCGGGAAGATGAGCTCTCTCCGGGTCAAGAGAAAGCCCCAGAACGAGCATCGAGAATGTTGTGGAATAGTCCAGACAGGGGAATTCCCATCGGGCTACCTACCGTCGGCGGAAATAACGGGGTGGTCTCCCGTGTCAGAACAGGCCACGAAGCAGAACCTACGGTCGGTCATGTGACATTAACCGGACTGAATCTTGGACAATTTCCCGATAACAAAAGAAGGACATGTCGGCTTTGTAGTGTAATGTTACAGAAAAGTTGTTTGAAAAGAAGAAGATTAATACCGACATTTTATAAGAATATATGCATGAATATATGGGCACATCATCACATGCCCTGTTCACTTTAAGACAACTGTCCATCTTGACGGAAGTATTTAGACAGTACCGCTCACTCACTGGCAACTGTCCATCTTGATGGAAGTATGTTAGACAGTGCAACTGTCCGTCTTGACGGGAGTATGTTAGACAGTTCAACTCACTCAGTGGCAACTGTCCGTCTTGACGGGAGTATGTTAGACAGTTCAAATCACTCAGTGGCACCTGGCCTTCTTGACAGACGAGAGTTTGCTACAGTGTGCCTCTGACAAGACATAAAAACTATAATCTCACGGCTGTAGATAATGTTATGCATCTTCATAATACACAGCCTGCGCTGAATTGTAGAGACCACGTGTTGCCAATGCAGCATGTTCCCTCTTCTGCCCTGCCTAGCTTACTCCACAGGAAAGGTGACAACGATACAAGATACAAGGACAAGATGCAGAATTTGCCGGATAAGTAAAGAAATACTCTTATTTTTCGCCTGTTGGACTTCCATCCTAGACCAGTTGCCGATCAAAGCTTAGGGCCTTGCCTGCCCTGCCATGACATGGGATCTATAGGTTAGATGTTTTTGCACTAGGAAAAGGCTTATACCTTCAAAATTGAGCTCCTCCGCCCAATGCAGTTGATTCATTGTAATGAGCGCCGCCAAACAATCGGCACTAAGAGAATGCAGGTAGTATCGTTTACTGCTTGTTAATCGGTAGCTCAGTCTTATCTGACTAAAACCAGACATATAGAAAGTACCATTACAGCAAGAAAAGGTACTCTGTTGAGCTACATTGCAGCTAACCTTCAGTGTGAAGTAGGGTTTTGAACGATTAAATATGTCTCACTTGTATTGAATAACACATTTGGTTCATGTTTTGTCGCAAAGGCAACATCACAAACATCAGAAAGAGACATTGTTTGGCCACACTATGAGAAGAAGACATTTAGAACATGTGACAACCGGACAGATTTGTGAAAAGAAAGAAAGAGGAAGACAACGAGAGACCTTGGAGTCACCTCAGCTTCATTAAATAGGGTTCAGAAAATGTATGGAAATCTAACGTCAGCTGGGGGAACTCTTAAATTGTATCACCCAGTAAATGCACAATTATGTACACACATTAGCACAGCACTATATACCTAATACGGGAGCTGTCATGGCAACGGAATCTTTAATTACGATAAAGTTAATTTCGCATTATTATCGTGACGTCTAAATAATATGTATACTTTTCTGGTGAATGTCAAATTGTGAGTCAGAGCTCGCTGAATATTCAACATCAATTATCCTTACATTGACGATGGACAGAAGATGCAACACTATCATTGGGTGACTCTGTAGCGAAGTGCTTGCTTCGCCTGAATCGCGATCCGAAAGTTGTTGGGTTGATTCGGAACGTCGCTCGGTTCACGAGTGCACATTTCTCTGAGACTCCTGTGTGTCCGTCTCTGTGCGGCGCTTTCGGTAGGTTGTCCTGGGGAGATTTACAGAGCTATATTGGATAAAACCGTGTGCAATGAAGTCTTCTTCTTCTGCGTTCATACGGAGAGTTTTTTCGGACGTGATTGAGTTGTTCCTGTTTACAGCAGAGCTGCGTTCTTACGCCGTTAGGCCGACACATCAGACTTCTACGGGCATTTGTTGACCTGGTATAGCCTTCTCCGCAATGAAGTCTAGCCTTTTAAATCCCGTTTTAAACACTCTCACTGTGTCCCATGCCAGAGGAGTGGGCGGTCATGTTTCACCATCTCACACTATCATCAGTCATGGTTTACCATCTCACACGATCATCAGTCATGGCTCACCATCTCAAACAATCAATCAGTCAAAGCTCACCATCTCACACGATCATCAGTCATTGCTCACCGTCTCACAGGATCATCAGTCATGGCTCACCATCTCAAACAATCATCAGTCATGGCTCACCATCTCACACGATCATCAGTCATGGCTCACCATCTCACACGATCATCAGTCATTGTTCACCATCTCACACGATAATCAGTCATAGCTCACCATTTCACACGATCATCAGTCATGGTTCTCCATCTCACACGATCATCAGTCATGTTTCACCATCTCACACTATAATCAGTCATGGTTCACCATCTCACACGATCATCACTCATGTTTCACCATCTTTCGCGATCATCAGTCATGGTTCACCATCTCATACGATCACCAGTCATGGTTCTCCATGATGTTTCACCCTCCAATGCTGATTCCATTTATATCTTTTACATTTCTGAAAATATATTCACTGTATAGGGGGGGGGGGGGGGAAGATCTGGAGACGCGGGCGGGCGGGTGGGCGGGCGGGCAGGCAGATCCTCTCCAGGGGCTGGGCGAAGTCGGGCCTGGTCAGCTAGTATGTATATATATATATATATATATATATATATTCAATCCGTCTCCATTCGTCTCTCTGGTTCACGCTCTCTTGCCAGTCGTTGATTCCAAGTGCTTGTAGGTCTGTATATATATATATATATATATATATATATATATATATATATATATATATATATATATATATATATATATATTATCTCTCCACCGTCTTCTTGGTCTACCTCGGGGTCTACGGTCATTTATTTCCTGAGTGTAAGCGAATTTTGTTTCCCTATTATCTTTCATTCTTTCTATATGCCCCAGCCATTGTAGTCTATTAGCCTTCATGATACCAGTGATTAGCGGGGACTTAAACAGATCATAAATGTCTTTCTTACTTCTTCTTTTCCACTCTCCACTTTGAGTATCCCTAATTGGTCCAAAGATGCGTCTTAAAACTTTGTTCTGAAAGGTTTGTAGCAAGGCTTCGTCTCCTTTCGTTGTACTCCAGGTTTCAGAGCCATACAGCACAACTGGTCTGATCAGAGTTTTGTATATTGTGATCTTGGTGCTACGAGATAGCGCCTTTGATTTTAGTAGATGTTGTAGTGCATAGTACATTTTATTTCCAGAATTGATTCTAGTTTGTATTTCTTCCCTTATGATGTTGGAGCAGTTGAAGATTGTACCAAGGTATTTGTATGTTTCCGTTCTTTTAATGGTCATATTATCTATTTGTATGTGGCCAGAGGTTTTAGCCGTTCCTTTTCTTGAAATTACCATATATTCTGTCTTATCTTGGTTGATAACCAGCCCCATCTGTTGGGCTTTTTCCTTTAAGTGAGTCAATATTTCCAATGTCTTTTGTTCATTTCCTCCTATAATATCTATATCATCTGCTTTACCAAGCAGCTTGGATGTTCCTCCAATATCACATTCCTCCTTTACCCTCCTTTACCCTCTAGAGCAAGATGCATCACCCTGTTTCAAGCCAGATGTTATTTGGAAAGGGTCTGATTTCCTGCCTTTATATGTTACTATATTATAAGTATCTTCCATGCATAGTCTGGTCATTTTGATTAACTTCCTTGGTATTCCAAATTCCCGCATAGCATTCCATAGACTATTCCTATGGACACTATCATAAGCCTTTTTAAAATCCACAAAAATGTTATGGAGATCTCTTTTACATTCCCAATTTTATATATATATATATATATATATATATATATATATATATATATATATATATATATATATATATATATATATATATATATATATATGTGTGTGACAGTGTGTAGCAAGGTGACGCATAGATATGCTAAGACTAATATGTGACAGCCAGGTGACGCATAGATAAACTACGGGCAATATGTGACGGCGTGTAGCGGTGTGGGTGGCGGGATAGGGGTGTGCCCTATCAAAGGAGAGGTAAGGTGCCTCCTTCCCTCCGCTAGCCTACGGGACACCCTTGGGCAAGGTGGAGTACCCGTTAAGCCATGTGTGCAGGTGGTGGATGAAGTTGAAGAGCAGCCGACAGATAGTTGTAGGCAGAGGATCTCCTTTTTTGGGAAACAATGGCTACGGTTTTCGACCAGTATGATCACTGCTAGGAAGGAAAGCAATGGCAAACTACCTTCTTTACAGATGCCAAGAATATCATGTACCGCAGTCTTATCGATAATCAGAGAAACGGCGTAAATGGGTGCTCCATAGGAGCAGCCTCGCCCGATAGGGGTAGTCATGTGCACCAGGTGACTCCAGACCGTCATCAGGCGACTGTATGCAAAAGAATATCAACATTGAAAGTAGGAACTTGGAATGTAGGAACTATGAGTGGAGATGGAAAATTTGATAACATTAAGAATGAAATGAGAAGATTAAATATTAAACTGTTAGGTGTATGTGAGACCAGATGGACATGAATTGGCATTATGACATCTGAGGAATATAGAATAATCTATTCTGGTGGAGAGAAACAACAGCGAGGAGTAGCAATTATAATGGATACAGAGAGAGCAAAATCGATCAAAGGATATTGGACTGTATCAGACAGAGTGTTACTGGTGAAGTTGAGTGGAAGACCTTTTGATGTCAACGTCATACAAGTTTATGCACCAACAGCAGACAGTAGTGATGACAGCATTGATGAATTTTATAATGATTTAGAGAAAGCCTTCAAGAAATGCAAGAATTCTGAAGTAACTATCATAATGGGTGACTTGAATGCCAAAGTTGGAAATCAACAGGACGGATGCATAGTAGGCAAGTATGGACTAGGGGAACAGAATGAAAGAGGTTGCAGACTTAGTACAGTGGGCAAAAGAGCAATGATTTGATTATTGGAAACACCTGGTATCAACAGCACCCAAGGAGATTATGGACATGGAGGAGTCCTGATCATAAGATCAGAAATCAGATTGATTACATTCCTCATCAACAGAAGATTTCGAAATGCCTTAAAAGTCGCAAAAACTATACCAAGCGCAGACTGCTACAGCGACCATAGATTAATCTTAAGCAATTTACATATAAAATTAAAGAAAGTCAAATATTCACCAAGAAACACAAAATTTGATCTACAAGCACTGAAGAGTGAGGAAATAAAAGATAAATTCAACGTAGAGGTAAAGAACAGATTCGATGCATTGTCCGATATGGAAATATTATTTCAAGACGTCAGTGACCAATGGGAAATATTAAAGAAATCAGTCAACCAAGCTGCAGAAACAACCATCCCAAAAATAAAGATAATAGGACGCAAGAAATGGATGACGGAAGACATCTTAAAACTCATGGAAGTAAGAAGAAATAACAAAAATAACAAGGAAAAATATGAAGAGATTCACAGGAAAATTAGGAAGCTATGCAAAGAGGCAAAAGAAACATGGCTTGAGGAAAATTGCAAGGAAATTGAACACCAACACAACACCCGGAATACCAAATTAATGCACAAAAGAATTAATGACATCACTAACAAAAGAACACACACATCAACGGGTTGCCTAAAAACCAAAGATGGCAAAATCATAATAGAAAAAGATCAGATTTTACATGCGTGGTCAGATTATGTGAAAGACCTTTATGATGATACAAGAGAAGAACAATATGATCATCGGAATAATAATGAAGGACCATCAATTTTGAAGATAGAAGTTCAGAATGCTCTTAACCATATGAAAACTGGCAAGACCCCGGGTACAGATAACATCACAGTAGAAATGATCAATGCCTTAGAAGAATATGGAATAGACCAAGTCACCAGACTGCTGAACAGCAATATACGATACTGGAGATATACCTCCTGAATTATGTAATTCTATATTTATTGCAATCCCGAAGAAATCAGGAGCCATGAAATGCGATCAACATAGAATAATTAGTATAATGAGCCACATCACGAAGATTCTGCTGAGAATTATCATGCAAAGAGTTAGGAAGAAAATAAATCCCGAAATAGGAGAAAAGCAATGTGGGTTTGTAGAAGGCAAGGGCACAGTAAATGCTGTGTATATACTGAGAACAGTAATTGAACGTTCTATAGAAGTAAACAAAGATCTATATCTTTGCTTTATTGACTACACAAAGGCTTTCGATAAAGTGAGACATGTCGACATGATAAGGATGCTTGAAGATCTACAAATTGATGGAAAAGACCTTAGACTTGTAAAAAACATATATTGGAAACAACAAGCTGCCATCAGAATTGATAACAATGTAGGTCAATAAGGTCATGCCTATTAAAAGAGGTGTGAGACAGGGATGTGTTATGTCTCCTGATCTTTTTTCCCTGTACAGTGAAAATATTTCAGAAATATAGAAGATATGGAAGGAATCAACATTGGGGGACGATACATCAATAACATTAAATATGCAGATGATACAGTCTTGATTGCAGATAATGAACAGGACCTGCAAAATTTAGTAGATGCGGTTGTTGCACACAGTGAACAACTAGGGTTAGAACTGAATATTAAGAAGACACAGATTATGGTCGTCACTGGGAAGAAGGAAATACCACAATGTGATATACGAGTAGATGGGCATATTCTTAAACAAGTGAATCGATACTGTTATCTCGGCACAGTCATAACATCTGATGGGAGATGCCTTGAAGAGATTACAACAAGAATTGCCATTGCGAAGGTAGCCTTTTGCAAGATGAAAAACATACTGACCAATAAAAAGATATCAATTGAAACGAGAAAAAGAGTGTTGAAGTGCTACATAGAACCTATACTTTTGTATGGATGTGAAGCGTGGACAATAAGCAGTCAAGCTGAAAAACAGCTGATGGCTGTGGAAATGTGGTTTCTGAGGAAAATGCAAAGAATACCATGGACAGACAGAAAAACCAATGAACATGTCCTTCAAGAAACTGATTAGACACATTAGACGTAGACAGTCAAAAATATTTTGGGCATGTTATGAGAAGAAATGAATTGGAGAACTTGGTGAAAACTGCCAAGATCGAAGGGAGGAGACCAAGGGGAAGACCGAGTAGTAAATACCTGGATGGTTTGGCCACATGGCATGGTCGAGACAGTAACACGGAGCTAATCCACGACTATGGTGATCGAGTGAGATGACAGAACATGACCGCCCACGCTTACCGGCATGGCACATGATGGATGGATGGATGGATGTAGCAAGTTGACGCATAAATATACTATGAAAAATATGTGACGGCGTGAAGCAAGGTGGCGAATATATACACTACGAGCATTAGGTGACGGCGTGTAGTAACGTGATGAATATATACACTACCAGCATTAGGTGACGGCGTGTAGTAACGTGATGCATAGATACACTACGAGCATTAGGTGACAGCGTGTAGTAACGTGATGCATAGATATACTACCAGCATTAGGTGACGGCGTGTAGTAACGTGATGCATAGATATACTACCAGCATTAGGTGACGGCGTGTAGTAACGTGATGCATAGATACACTACGAGCATTAGGTGACAGCGTGTAGTAACGTGATGCATAGATACACTACCAGCATTAGGTGACGGCGTGTAGTAACGTGATGCATAGATACACTACCAGCATTAGGTGACGGCGTGTAGTAACGTGATGCATAGATACACTACCAGCATTAGGTGACAGCGTGTAGTAACGTGATGCATAGATACACTACCAGCATTAGGTGACGGCGTGTAGTAACGTGATGCATAGATATATACTACCAGCATTAGGTGACGGCGTGTAGTAACGTGATGCATAGATACACTACCAGCATTAGGTGACAGCGTGTAGTAACGTGATGCATAGATATACTACCAGCATTAGGTGACAGCGTGTAGTAACGTGATGCATAGATACACTACCAGCATTAGGTGACGGCGTGTAGTAACGTGATGCATAATACACTACCAGCATTAGGTGACAGCGTGTAGTAACGTGATGCATAGATACACTACCAGCATTAGGTGACAGCGTGTAGTAACGTGATGCATAGATACACTAACGAGCATTAGTGTGACAGCGTGTAGTAACGTGATGCATAGATACACTCCAGCATTAGTTGACAGCGTGTAGTAACGTGATGCATAGATATACTACCAGCATTAGGGTGACAGCGTGTAGTAACGTGATGCATAGATACACTACCAGCATTAGGTGACAAGCGTGTAGTAACGTGATGCATAGATACACTACCAGCATTAGGTGACGAGCGTGTAGTAACGTGATGCATAGATACACTACCAGCATTAGGTGACAGCGTGTAGTAACGTGATGCATAGATATACTACCAGCATTAGGTGACAGCGTGTAGTAACGTGATGCATATATATACTACCAGCATTAGTTACAGCGTGTAGTAACGTGATGCATAGATACACTACCAGCATTAGGTGACAGCGTGTAGTAACGTGATGCATAGATAAACTACCAGCATTAGGTGACAGCGTGTAGTAACGTGATGCATAGATACACTACCAGCATTAGGTGACAGCGTGTAGTAACGTGATGCATAGATACACTACCAGCATTAGGTGACAGCGTGTAGTAACGTGATGCATAGATACACTACCAGCATTAGGTGACAGCGTGTAGTAACGTGATGCATAGATATACTACGAGCATTAGGTGACAGCGTGTAGTAACGTGATGCATAGATATACTACCAGCATTAGGTGACGGCGTGTAGTAACGTGATGCATAGATATACTACCAGCATTAGGTGACGGCGTGTAGTAACGTGATGCATAGATATACTACCAGCATTAGGTGACAGCGTGTAGTAACGTGATGCATAGATACACTACCAGCATTAGGTGACAGCGTGTAGTAACGTGATGAATATATACACTACCAGCATTAGGTGACGGCGTGTAGTAACGTGATGCATAGATACACTACGAGCATTAGGTGACAGCGTGTAGTAACGTGATGAATATATACACTACCAGCATTAGGTGACAGCGTGTAGTAACGTGATGCATAGATATACTACCAGCATTAGGTGACGGCGTGTAGTAACGTGATGCATAGATATACTACCAGCATTAGGTGACAGCGTGTAGTAACGTGATGCATAGATATACTACCAGCATTAGGTGACGGCGTGTAGTAACGTGATGCATAGATATACTACCAGCATTAGGTGACGGCGTGTAGTAACGTGATGCATAGATACACTACGAGCATTAGGTGACAGCGTGTAGTAACGTGATGCATAGATATACTACCAGCATTAGGTGACGGCGTGTAGTAACGTGATGCATAGATACACTACCAGCATTAGGTGACGGCGTGTAGTAACGTGATGCATAGATATACTACCAGCATTAGGTGACGGCGTGTAGTAACGTGATGCATAGATACACTACGAGCATTAGGTGACAGCGTGTAGTAACGTGATGCATAGATATACTACCAGCATTAGGTGACGGCGTGTAGTAACGTGATGCATAGATATACTACCAGCATTAGGTGACGGCGTGTAGTAACGTGATGCATATATATACTACGAGCATTAGGTGACGGCGTGTAGTAACGTGATGCATAGATACACTACCAGCATTAGGTGACAGCGTGTAGTAACGTGATGCATAGATATACTACCAGCATTAGGTGACGGCGTGTAGTAACGTGATGCATAGATATATACATACTAAAGACATCTAAACCACGCCGTTCGTATCTCCTGCAGCCCCCCCCCCCCCCCCATGCCCTCCGAATATTATTCATCTCTATGGTCAAGTGTTTTATATCTCCTCTATTTCGTTGGCCTTGTGGAGTGCAGACAAGAGAGTGTTATGCTGTCCTCAGGTTTGATCAGTGTTCGCCATAAACAGCGCCAGCGTCTTTTCCGCCCCTCCTAGTTCACTGGAATATGTTTAGTTCTCTCCATGAGCTCTACTTTGGTGATTCTGTCATACCTTTTTATTCCAACTATTCTGTGTAGGCATCAATTATTTAATGTTTGTAAGCTATTCCACACATCATGTCCATGCCGATAAGCGTGGCCTGTCATGATTTGCCATTTCACTCGATCACCAGACTCGTGGATCAGTTTATGTTCTTGTTTTGACCATACTACGTGGTCAAGCCATTCAGGTATTTACTTCTCTGTCTTTCTAATCAGTTTACATTTCTCATTTGTTTCTTATAGGACTTGGTCGTTGGTTTTTCTGTCTGTCCATGGTATTCTTTACATTCGCCTCAGAAAACCACATTTCCTCAGCCATCTGATGTTTTTTTCCCAGCTTTACTGCTCATTGTCCACACTTCACATCCATACAAAAGTACAGGTTCTATATAGCACCTCAACACTCTTTTTCTTGGTCAGTTTGTTTTTCATCTTGCAAAAGGCATCCTTCGCCATAGCGATTGTGGTTCCAATATCTTCATGGTACACGGCATCTCCCATCAGTTGTTATGACTGTTCCGAGATAATTGTACCGATTCACATGTTTAAGAATATTTCCATTTATCAGTATATTACATTGTGATATTTCGATCTTCCTAGTGACGACTAAAATCTGTGTCTTCTTACAATTTAATTATAACCCTAGTTATTCACTGTATGCTATTATTTCTTATATTTTTGCTTTCAATGTTTCTAACCCTTTCAAGAGTACCAATTCAATATTGGAGTTACAAATTATAAGTTTAATGATAAGTTTAACTTCCTTTCACTTTCAACAAATTTCCTGTTGTTGTGAAAACTCTCTTGCATTTTGTAATCTTATTGTAATCTATGTCTGTTCCCCAGTTGTGCCAACATTGCTTCTCAAATAGGTTTAAAATTTCGCTTTTTGAGGTGAGGTTTCACCAAAGGAGATCGGGCTGTTATTTGCTTGTTCAATGAATACATTCATAACCGTGATACAAATGATAACCACACCATTTCACATAGTCTCCACGTCGTCAACATTATCTTCTCCCGGTGTAAGACAGTGAAGTAATTTTGCTAGTATCGGTCAAATAATTGCACAGGAACCTACGTTTTCTGTTCCTGATGTTGCACTAAGACAACTCGTGTATCCTCATTAACGCCAAGGACAATAAACACATGTCTTTAAAGTCATGGACTGGACTCGAGGGAATAAGACAAATGGGTGGGAAGTGGCGCCCTTCCTTATTTTGCATTTTAGATAATTAAAGTACTCAATCTTTCACAAGTGACAAGGAGAAGAGAGGGGCATTCTTTGAGAGTTATAAGGGGGTGGGGGAGGGGAGGGGCAGACAGATCACACTGGCAAGAACATCAGTAATTTTGTTTTGAAAAGGTGCTCCACAACAGTCAATGAACAGACAGACATACGAGGGCATTGTGCTTGTGAAAGATACCAAATATATACAGAAGAAACACAAAAACAGAGTCCTATCAAGACCTAAACGTAGTAAGATGTTCTTACTTGAAGAATCTATGTAATGTAGATATGGGCTGAATGTTGAATTGCGTCAACTCCATCATAGAAACTGCATCTGTTCATAAGAGTGGATTTTCTCATCACTCCCTCGATCCTCCTGTCTCCCCCCTCTTTCCCTCGTGCTTCCATTTTGTCCCATTCACACTTTCTCTCCATCGTTCTCCCTCTCTTCCCCCCCCCCTCTCTCTCTCTCTCTCTCTCTCTCTCTCTCTCTCTCTCTCTCTCTCTCTATCTCTGTTCATCTCTCCTGTTATTCGCTCTGGCTCGCCCTCCCACCAATTACCTCTCAAACTCACTCTGCTTTCCCCCCTCCCCCATCTCCTTCTCTCCCACTATCTATAGATTCCTCTTTCTCTATCTTCCTCTCTCTCACTGCTTCCGCTATCACGCTCTCCCGCCCCTCTCTCTCTCTCTCTCTCTCTCTCTCTCTCTCTCTTTACTCTCCCCTGCACCTCCCCACCCTGTCTTTTCACATGCGTAACACACACACACACACACACACACACACACACATATATATATATATATATATATATATATATATATATATATATATATATATATATATATATATATATATATATATATATTGATGAGCAATATCTCAATTATGCTGTGAAGTTGGAACTGCGACTAACTAACTAACTAACTAACTATCTCAATTTTCGCTGGTCGCGAGAGCCACACTGTAGACACTGTCAGTCGGGGATTCTGATGGTAGTACACACTTTTATAGGTCCAGGCACTTATGATGACAGATGTACACGCTCATAAAGGTCCAGACACTTGGTATACGGCACTCAGCTGAGAGATATGGCTGAACATCCCTAAATCAGGTCCCCCGGATGTGAGGGCCTGGCCGCCTCCCACCTCCTGCTCTTGGAGGCTTGATGTTTAGCCGCCATCATCTGCAGCCTACCTTGTTCCAGACTTACTGGTTATCCTTTCCTCTGGAGTTAACAAAGCAAGGCCAAGAGAGAGATCATGCTCCATGGGAAACACATGGTCTCTGAAGGTATTCCAGGAGTTGTGTGATAGAATTCTGGCCTAATTCCAACCCACATACTTCCGTCTGTAAAGATGACATGGTGCCACTCAATATATATATATATATATATATATATATATATATATATATATATATATATATATATATATATATATATATATATATATATATATATATATATATATATAAGGTAACACTTTCCCACAGGAAGCGGTTCTAACGTGTGAGCCACAAATTGAAGAACCTGCTTTTGAAGAAATCCTATATGTAATAACACGACTTAACAAAAGTACGGCAACTTGGGCTGGTGGAATTGCTGCTGAATTTATAAAGGCAGGCGGCCATGCATTACATCTAAAGCTATACGAACTAATAATAAAAATCTGGAGGACAGAAGAATTACCCTATGACTGGAAAGAGTCATTATTGATACCTATCTTTAAGAAAGGAGACAAGTTCCAATGTGGAAATTATAGAGGAATATCACTACTGTCCATCTTATATATAAAAGGCAATCTCCGTCTGTATGTCCTTTATGCGTTCGCAAACGGTCCATCTGATTGAGATGAAATTTTCTACACGTCTTCCTCTCATTCCCGCGCTGCCAACTGTGATAACTCTTTAGTGTAAAATCGGCTGCTTACTTAATATTATTTAATTTTTCATTTTTCATTATAATTTCTATATAGCAAGGGGTCTTAACTCTAGAAAAGTTATTTCAAGGGGCATAACTTTTAATATCTTTTCTGTATATCTTATAGTCATATTGTTGCATCGTTTTCAAAGATTTATAAACTCTTTGTGTATAGTTATGTACAGGCATATGAGTTATAATAAATAATGATACAATCTTTAAGGCATTTTCAAAGTTTTCATAAAAATAATGCATAACATTGTAACTCATCTTTTTATGCTTAAGAAGTTATCTACAGTCATGTAGGTGATTAGAAACAGTTTTCATTAAAAATAATGGATGGTGTGTGGAAGGACATTCTTTTAAGTTACTTTTTGTTGTTGTATGAATTTAATGAGAAGCTACCCGCCAGGAGCTGGGCGAAGCCACGCCGGGTCAGATAGATAGGCAGACCCACCTTTTCAGTGCAGTTATCTACAGGCATATGCGTTATAATCCTCCTCTTCCTCCTCTTCCTCCTCCTACCCTCTTCCTCTTCCCCTCCACCCTCTCCCTCCTCCATCATCCTCCTTCCTCTTCCTCCTCCTTTCTCCTTCCTCCTCCCTCTTCCTCCTCCTACCTCCTCGCCCTCCTCCCTCCTCCTAATCACTCCTCTTCCTTCCTCCTCCCTTCTCCTCCTACTCCCTCATCCTCCTCCTCCTACGTCCTCCCCTCATCCCTCCTCCTCCTCCTTCTTCCTCAATCCTCCTCCCTCCTCCTCATCCCTCCTCCTCCCTCCTCATCCTCTCTCCTCCTCCCTCCTCCTCCCTCTACCTCCTCCCTCCTCCTCCCTCCACATCCCTCCTCCTCCCTCTTCCTCTTCCTCCTCCTCCTTCTCCTCCGCCTCTTCCCTCCTCTCTCCTCCTTCTCCCTTCTCCTCCTCCATATCCCTCTCCTCCTCCCTCCTCCTCCCTCCTTCTCCTCCCCCTCCTCCTCCTGCGTTCTTCTCCTCCCTCCTCCTTCCTCCTCCCTCCTCCTCTTCTCCTCCTCCTCCTCCCTCCTCCTCCTTCTCCTACCTCCTCCTCCTCCCTCCTCTCTCCTCATCCTAATCCCTCCTCCTCCCTCCTATTCCTCCCTACTCCTCCTCCTCCTCCTTCCTCCTCCCTCCTCTTCCCTCCTCCTCCTCTCTCCGCCTATCTCTTCCTTCCTCCTCCTCCTTCCTCCTCCACCTCCCTCTTCCTCCTCCCAGCTCCTACTCCTCCTTTTTTTTCTTCTGCTGCTGCTGCTGCTGCCGCCGCTCCATTTACCCAAGTTAATTGTTGGGGAAGATGTAAAGATCTTTCAAGTGCTCTTTCTAATGCTTTTTGTAAGTTGGTCTTCGTTTATCTAAGGTTGTTCTAACTGCAACCAATAAATGATTAGACAGACAGACAGGCAGACAGACAGACAGACAGACAGAGAGGCAGGGACAGACAGACAGACAGACAGACAGACAGACAGACGGGAACGGGAGCTTATATGACTACTTATATGAATTAAATGAGATGCTACACACCAGGAGTTGGGCGATGCCGGGCCGGGTCAGACAGACAGACAGACAGACAGACAGGCAGACAGACAGACAGATAGTCGGTAACGGGAACGAGAACTTATATGACTACTTATATGAATTAAATGAGATGCTCCCCACCAGGGACTGGGCGAAACCGGGCCGTGTCAGCTAGTAAGCTATAAGATACTATCCGCAGTAATACTAAATAGACTAAAACCATATTCAGAAGACATATTAGGTGACTACCAGGCGGGTTTAAGACAAAATATATCAATAACAGATCACATATTTATCTTACGACAAATAGCCGAGAAAAGCTGGTAATATAAAAGAGATCTCCATAACATATTTGTGGATTTTAAAAAGGCTTATGACAGTTTCCAGAGGAATAGTCTATGGAATGCTATGCAGGAATTTGAAATACCAAGGAAGGTAATCAACATGACCAGACTATGCATGGAAGACACTTATAATATAGTAACATATAAAGGCAGGAAATCAGACCCTTTCCAAAAACATCTGGCTTGAAACAGGGTGATGCACTATCGCCGCTCCTCTTCAATCTGGCATTAGAGAAAGTTGTAAGGAAGGTAAAGGAGGAATGTGCTATTGGAGGAATATCCAAGCTGCTTGGTTATGCAGATTGTATAGATATTATAGCGGGAAATGAAAAAAAGACATTGGAAATATTGACTCACTTAAAGGAAAAAGCTCAACAAATGGGGCTGGTTATCAACCAAGATAAGACAGAATATATGATAATTTCAAGAGAAGGAACGGCTATAAACTCTGGCAACATACAAATAGATAATATGACCATTAAAAGAACGGAAACAAACAAATATCTGGGTACAATCTTCATCTGCTCCAAAATAATAAGGGAAGAAATACAAGCTGGAATCAACTTTGGAAATAAGATATACTATGCACTACAACATCTGCTATAATGCGCTATCTCGTAACACCAAGATCATAATATACAAAACACTGATTAGACCAGTTGTGCTGTATGGCTCTGAAACCTGGAGTACAACTAAAGGAGACGAAGCCTTGTTACAAACCTTTGAGAAAAAAGTCTTAAGACGCATCTTTGGGCCCATTAGGGATACACAAAGTGGAGAGTGGAAAAGAAGTAACAACAAAGACATTTATGATCTGTTTAAGTCCCCACTAATCACTGGTATCACGAAGGCTAATAGACTGTAATGACTGGGGCATATGAAAAGAATGGAAGATAATAGGGAAACAGAACTCGCTTACACTCAAGAAATAAATGACCGTAGTCCCCGAAGGTAGACCAAGAAGACGGCGGAGAGATAATATACATACAGACCTACTGTCACGAGATCGCCATGAGTTAACCAGATAATGAAAATACAGAAGTTTGATTAACGGGATATTTTCTAGGTCACAGCGATTTTAACTAACAGAGTAAATACAGCTGCACGAGTTACATCGGGTCAGCAAATAGTAAACATTGGGAAGTGAGTGCGCTGAATCAGACACCGCGTTGACAGTTCAATAACAGATAGAATCACATAGAATTGCCCATCTCAGTACATGGAACAGCCCTGTCTGTCATTTATAGTTCCGGACATCAGGCGAAATGGCGGCTGGGATTGTCACCACTGAACAGAAGATTGACAGTTTATCAACAGGTCGGAAGTGCCCGACTAGGGAGAAAACGGTGAGACTGTCATTTGGTATTTCCCGACATCAAACGGAATGGCGGATTTGACTGTCACCACATGACATAAAGTTGAGGGCTTGTTATGGGATACAGTGGAACACCTGCCGGACATCAACAACGTCACGTGCACAATGTAAGGGTGTTTGGAAAACCATGATTGGCAGCTTGGTATCGAAACTCTTTGTTGGAACTCGACAGTAACTCTCTAGATTGTTTTGGATGTCTAAACCAGTGATGACAAATCTAACCTTGATGGAGCCAGAGGGGGGATGGATCCCTGACAGGGGATGATCTGCCAATGTGCCACCTGTGTGAGGGGATTAAGGATAACGTCACGTGGCCAACTTTGGTAGTTTGCCATATAAACCCGAGTTGGGGCCAACTAGGGGGACTTGGAAATGTGGCTCTAGTCGGAGTGCAATGGCACTGCAGTGCTTAGTGGAAATAATATCTACCGTGTGTTAATTAGTGACTTAATTTTACACGTGCCTATAATGGCAGATGTAGATATGATTGATAGGACTGCAGTAGTGCCATTTAAGGTATAACCTATTATAATATTAGTTCTAATTAATATAGACTGTAGCCTTGTTAAAACTATAATGTGATGATTAGCACTGTTAGTGGAAAACTAGTTAGAGTAGAATAGTGATATTGGCTCTGCTAAGGTGAATAGAATACTGAGGTTGCACTCTGTATTGGTCTTTCCTTATCATAGCCTGATTCGGCCCTAGGTGGGTAGCTAATCTGCTCTATGACATAGTTTAGTTAGCTAAAGATCATTAAGCAAGGCAATAGGCTTACACTCAGCCGATAGGATCAGTGACTAGTACTATCACCAGATGTGTTGTTTCTATCCTAGGTTCCCTACCAGATCCGAGGAAACTCAACAAGTTTTTAGGAAAGGTTCAAATCCCATTCGGAAGAACACCAGTGGAACAGTCAATAAAGTTGCGTACAGAACGTAACTAAAGCTAGAAGGAAGATGATTCACCAAAGAGGGGTGATGATTACTGATGCACCACACAGCATCAGACAGTAGTAACTAACTGAGAACATTAATGATAATAGTTACCTAGTGTGATATAATCTCGTGTAATAGAACACAAGACATGATACGTGAGGCTAGATAGACACGAGTGAGGATCAATTACATTAACAATTAACATTAATAACTGTGTACACACTACAAAGGACTTGTGCATTTGTTTAGGAACGATAGAAACGGACATTGTGTAGGGTGAAACCGGTCCATGATTAACTGTTAATACCACCGGTGTCTATTTCGGATGATCAGGAAATTGGATTACCAGAGGTCTACAGAGACAAATCAGTATCCAGCAGGATGGTTTCGGCACTGGGTGAGATGTACATGTTCTGACGTAACGTGCTGTGGTCTATCCTTGCTGGGATCAGCTGACTGGGTTGTTGTCTGAGAGTCCGATTCTACACACTTTATAGAACACGTCACACATTTTCTTCACATACACGTCTCATATACGTTACACTTTTCTTTTAATAAATTAATCTTTATTAATTTTTAGAAGCAAGAGTTGTTGAGTATGTTGCGTTGGGGAAGTATGAGAGGGGGCATAGTACGACAGTGAGAGAGTGACAGGAAAAGGTGTCCACGGGCTGATGGAGTGTGTTGGACGGAAGCTGGTGGATTCTCCAGAATATTAAAAAGGAGGAAAATATTATAATGTGGGTGTCGGCTCTCTTCACTCCAGGGACGACACTGTAAAGGAGGACACGACACCTACAAGCACTTGGAATCAGCGACTGGCAAGAGAAGGTCAACCAGAGAGACGAATGGAGACGGCTTGTATCTGCAGCAAAGAACCTCAATGGCTCGGCATGCTGAAGAAAAAGAAGATATATATATATATATATATATATATATATATATATATATATATATATATATATATATATATATATATATATATATATATATATATATATATAAAATTCTTAATGTGTCCGCATTGCTTGAATAATAAGAAACATTTCAGCTTCGGCGTGCGTCGATATTCTCTTAAAAGATTAGGCGAAATGCCAATAAAAAGCAAACCCAAATTGCATCAAGTCCACGTCTTTGCAATGCCACAGATAATTGCAGTTACGCTGTGCCACTCAGATATAACAGAACAAAAAATAATGTCCATCAATTGCAGGAGACAAACAAGCCCTGTATTACAGCAATCAATTCCACGCAGTCAGTTGGCATGGCAGTCCAAGAATTCATTATACATTAAAATCATAAATAAATTCATAAGTATGGATTCGAAATTAGTGAACCAAAAGAAGGTTGTGACAATCATGTGAGAAACAAAGCACTAAAATATGAAACATATGGCACAGATTAGGAACATGTAAAGGCACAGAAAAACGCCAGCGGAGACAAAGAGATAAATACTGTGATGAGATGCTTGTGAAGAGCTGACAACTTAACTACCCGAGACAGAGTATGAAATGATGTTATGAGACAGACAGTGGGATCAACACCTTCTGCCACATATATTGAAAGACAGAAGATCAAATGGTTTGGCCACATCGTTACAACGCAACACCATCAACTACCAGAACTGACGTTACATCGAAGAAGATGTCATACAACAGAAAGATGACGGCCGGGAAGAAAATGGATTGACGACATCAAAGACATTGTACAATCACATGGAATGACACTATCCAGTGCCATCCATCGGACGCTGGAGCGTCAACTATTCTTACCAGCGACACTTGATGGCAACAATGAAAGATGGTGGTGATGATACAAACTTTAATGGAAGATGGTGGTGATGATGACAGTCTTGAGTACCTATCAATTTTAGACAGGGAATCTTAGGGTCCTGACAGAAGAAAAATCCATCACCTTACCGAGAATTCGTATCAGAGTCGACGGAATGGGAGCCCGGCGTTATAATCTCTCGACGAGATGTTCATCATATACATGTTAGTTAGTTAATCGCGGTTCCAACTTCACGGCAAAGGTCCGCCCCATTATGCTCCGTTCCTATGCCAGTGAATATCACATAAAAGTCTCCTCACTGCCCCATGTGAAAAGTGGTACAGACAGAAGTCTCGACAAACCAACAGCACGCACAGATATACTATGCATTATGCCACTGCCAGAAGGCCAACTCAAAAGTCCGCCCTGAAAAACACAGTTCATGGCCGCCATTTTTCTGAAAATGGAGTTCACGCTACAAGCAACCACGGATATATGTAAAAGTACCCCACATTCAACTCATTAGCAGGGCGACGGAACAATGCACTACCAGTCCAACATGAGGTAAATGTATATGCAAATCACAATCACAAGTGTAAACACTCCAGAGGCCTTAACAGCTCAACCGTCTATCCTCCATATTGCCGACCTGAAGTCCATATTCCGGAAGTTCATATATATGTGCTAACAGGAAATACAGGTGATGATAGTGATGAATAAAACAGTAATATGAAATGTAAAGGACTCCAAATCATGCCATGAGGTATGTTTGGAATATATAGGAATATACTGGAATATAACCCTATACTTTTAGACCAATCGAAATTCGACATGTAATGTGGTAAATATTGCATCCGCCACTTTTACTTCGAATAAAATGTTCTAGTACCTATTTTAGTTTTGGTAGATCTAGAACGGTGGTTCTCAACCTATTTTGGCCCATGCTCCCCTTTACCATATGTTTAGAACGTCATTCCCCCCCCCCTTTCGAATTTCCTCCCTATAAATCACGCCCCCCTCCCCCCCCTCCCCCCCCCCCCCCCCCCCCCCCCCACCCCCCCCCCCACCCTTACACAGTATACATAAAAAGTGGAAACTAAATTTAATAACACATACTAGAACAAGTCTAGACATCTACATAAAATGTGATTTGCGGGTCTACTTACGTTATACAACGAATTTCATTAGGGCGAGAAGTACAGAACCGTAAAATTTAGAGGGAAAAACAATATCAAGTAACTGGTTCTTGTATTAATGCAATCTTGAAATAATCTAATTCCCCCTAGAAACCATAAAATTCCCCCCCTGGGGGAATTCCCCACTGGTTGAGAACCACTGATCTAGAAGTTCAGGACAATTAAAAAATAAAATTTCCCTGCCTCGAAGATCATTCGAACCCCCACAGGGACAGCAGGCTAGAGCACTAGCCAGTTACCTACCTCTGCTCATATCCATCCATCCATCCATCCATCCATCCATCCCCCATCCATCCATCATGTGCCATGCCGATAAGTGTGGGCGGCCATGTTCTGCCATCTCACTCGATAACCAGAGTTGTGGATCAGCTCCGTGTTTCTGTCTCGACCATGCCACGTGGCCAAGCTATCAAGGTATTTACTTCTTGGTCTTCCCCTTGGTCTGTTTCCTTCTATCTTGCCAGTTGTCACCAAGTTCTCCAAGAAATTTCTTCTCTTAACATACCCAAAAAAATTTGACTACGTCTAATGTCTCAAATCAGTTTACGATCTTCATTTGTTTCTTGAAGGACTTGTTCATTGGTTTTTCTGTCTGTCCATGGTATTCTTTGCATTTTTCTCAGAAACCACATTTCCACAGCCATCAGATGTTTTTCAGATTGACTGCTCATTGTCCACACTTCACATCCATACAAAAGTATAGGTTCTATGTAGCACTTCAACACTCTTTTTCTCGTTTCAATTGATACCGCTCACCTAGCGATAATAAATTACTTACATATTCACCGTGAAGGTACACACAGTTTTCGTGTTTGTCTGAAAACTATACTTTGTTCCATATCGTTATTCTTACAGTAAACAGCGTTCAACTGTCTGCCCATAAATACACCGGCACAGGACGGAGAACGGCTAGACGTAATAAATACTGCATTTCGAGGTGTGGATTTTATGATTGGAGAAATAACTCAGCTGGGCTTACATTCATTCTCTTGACAGTTTATCGTTTTGAGAAATAGCTGCATTTATTTTTGCACAAAAGCTGGCAACTCAGGTTAATCAAAAATTTATGGTATGCCATAACGATCATACATTACATAAATAAATTATTGCAGGGTGAAAGCAAAACTGGCATCCCAGTACAAATAGTGTATTGTCACAAATGCAAGATCTGTTGTACACTTAACGTTAAGCGAAGATTCTCCCCCCCCCCCCCCCGCAATTCTTCTTCTTCTTCTTCTTCTTCTTCTTCTTCTTCTTCTTCTTCTTCTTCTTCTTCTTCTTCTTCTTCTTCTTCTTCTTCTTCTTCTTCTTCTTCTTCTTCTTCTTCTTCTTCTTCTTCTTCTTCTTCCTCTTCACCTTCAGACGACATTGCGAAAATAATATAACACAAACAGCAGTAAACTTAAGCTTGCTCCCATCTCCGCAGATGTCCTCAGATGGAGCGTGTGTAAACTGCAAAACTCTGTACATTAATGCTTCGTTCAATTTATACCTAGATTGCATCTCCATGATGACGACCATTTGTGTTCAGAATTGTCACTGTGTGTCTGATTTAGTTGTAGTTAGATAACTTGTTTAATTCTGTAAATAGCACGATTCCTAGCCTTATGCATGCTTTAGAATAACCTAAGTCTTTTAAAGCCAGGAGGTTTTTATGCGAAACTTGTTTGCAGATGAAATGAATAAGATTTATTTAAAGAAAGCTAGAAGCGCTTGCTGTGTTTTAAGCATCGAGTTAAATTCAAATGCATGTTTCAAATATGTTTGAATACTTTCCCAGCCCCGCCACTTCAGTTCAGATTGAAACCATAGCTCTAATTCAACAACTTTCTTTGTGACTTAAGTGGGCGTGTCCATTCAAATAAGGAAGACCGAAAATGAGGTACAATTTGTCAGTGTGGCGTGGCTTTACTGTGTACATTGCCGTCATTGAGACAAAAAAATCTATAATGTCACATAATGAGATACCGTACATCGGGGAAGACAGTAATCCTTGTTGCTAGTATACATCACTACGAGGAATTAATACCCAAAAAGAGAAGCCTGAGATATTTAAAGAGTTGAATTGAGTTGAGTTGAGCTAAGAACCGACATCACTGCACTCAGGACATTCCCATACGTGCTTTGTCCCCAGCGAAGAGTCACACTACTAATCGTTCCTACCGCTATCTGATTGAAAGTTCTCCTGGTCTTCCCTCTCAGTTTCGAGATTCTTTTTGAACCCCTGCCTATCCCTTGAAATCTCATTCTTTCCACATACGGGTTCTCAATCGGTTTCCCTCAGCCTCTTCACCCGGTCCCGCAGGCGCACGATCACCTCTCCCTTGGCCATCGGTAATCTACCACCAAATAGTGCATTCCCTGCCAGCCTATCAGACTATTCAATCCCCCGCACTTCCGCATGGCCAGGGCTTACTATCCATACAATTCTCACAATCCTACCTTTAAAGATAGGATAGCCATTCCACACGAAACACTCATTTCTCCACCTTACTAAGCATACTTCGTGAGTCCGTTATGAATAGTTAAATAGAGGTAAATTAACACGTGTTAATTAGCACTCACAGATGGCACGTGTACATAAATATAAGAAGCAGCACAAGCAACAGGTCTTTTCTCCACGCCTGGATACATATTGGGTATATGGTGCTGGTTGGCATACTATGGGTGAAGTTATCATTATCCCGAACCTTGTCACCATACTATGGGTGAAGTGTTCATTATCCCGAATCCGTCCTTGCTTCCCCGAACATTTCCTGCCAGCCATGTTTAGACTGAGCCCACCTGGGATCTCAGGTAAATAAACAAAATAGAGACTCCAAATAATACACACCTGGTCTGGAGACAGACGTGCTAGCCAATTTTCTGCAGTGGCTCCCAGGCTTTAGAGAAACATTTAATTAGTTGCATATCCTTTTATAGAACGTCATATTCAACCCCAGCAATTTGTGCTTTTCATGATCTCTTGGCAAGTTTACGTTCAGTAGTTTGCCAATGCTTAGATATAAGAGAACATGTTAGAAAAAAAGGGACATTGAAATGTTTAGGCACACCAGAATTTGAACATGCCATCTCTCTATGGGCAATTTTAAGATCAGATGGAAGATGCACAATACAGATTAAGAACAGAATAGGACAAGCCAAAGCTGAATTTCAGAAAATGATAAGTTCTTGTTCAATAAATCACTATCATTGAATGTAAGAAAGAGACTGCTTACATGCTAAATAGAACCTGATTTGGTGTATGGTTGTGATTCTTGGAATGTACATAAACAAATTTGGAGGAACTTAGAAGCAACAGAGATGTGCTTCCTGAGACTATTGTTGCGAATTCCTTGTACTACCAGAGTAACTAACAACGACTGACTGAAAGAGGCTATTGATACTAGAACATTATGTTCAAGAGTAAGAATGAGACAAACAGCTTTCTTTCGTAATGTGATGAGAAGAGACACATTGGAGAACATCGTGATTACTGGAAATCTCAAGGGGAAGAGAGTTCAGAGCCGACCAAGAGAAATGATTGTGGGTGGATTGAGACGGTGGCATGGGTGAATATAATCAGCAGAGTTGATCCAGAACACCACATACCGAGATCTGTGGAGAGACATGAACGCCTACGCCTGCTGACAAGGCACATACTAATTATGATGATCTTTCTATATCCCCTAATTTCTAAGTCTTGTCCATTGGCTTTTAAGCGTGCTAATCAATACCTAACAACTCAGATCAATACAACTCCAAGGTGCAGTCAAATTATTAGATAACATAAATGACAAGCCCATTATTACCGTCAATAGATTAGGCTAGGTACTGCGGGGTGACGTTCTCAGGTTATCGTTTCTAACCCAGCAAGTGCGGTTAAAGAAAGGATGAGATTAAGTAGGAGTGCGTTTAAGTTTGTTTAGTGCAGGAACGAACGAACGAACGAACGGACTTTATTTTCAAAGGGTAACAAATTGGGCACGCAGGCCTGTCTTACATTCGGCAATCACTTCCAATCACTCATCTTTCGTTCATCAATAGTGCATAATACATTCACATAGGAAAAAAGAAACATTGTCAAATGAATGTTGTAAACATAAACAATACATATTACCGCATTCGGCAATCACTTCCAATCACTCATCTTTCGTTCATCAATAGTGCATAATACATTCACATAGGAAAAAAGAAACATTGTCAAATGAATGTTGTAAACATAAACAATACATATTACCATGTTATGAGACACATCCACCACCCACCCACACATTCCCCATCAAACAACACACCCCCACCCAACCTCACACACACCCAGGCACACATACATTTCCCCACCCACCCCCACCCACACACCCCCACTCACAAAATTCCACCAACCTACACACATCTCCCCATCGACACACATATCCTCCACCCATCCCATAACCCACCAACAATCACCCATCCACATTTTCTCCTCCATCCACACACAGACACCCAACGAACCAGCCAAAGACACATAACCAACCACACATCCTCCACTCACACACACATCTCCCCAAAATCTCACACATCCCGTACCTATCCACACACAAATCTCGCACCCACCCACACAATCTCCCCCAGCCCACCCACACATCCCGAGCCCACCCCAACACACATCCCCCACCATCTCCCAACCTACGCACACTCACCCACCCACACATCCTCCACCCATCTACACATCCTCCACCCACCCATCCCCCAGCGACACATCCCTAAACCACACATCCCTCAACCTCACACCCCTACCCAGGATGGTCAGTGAGCTTGTAGTACAACTTTATTTTTTTTCGCATATCCTTTACAGGACGTTGCAGTCAATACCAGCATTTTTCAGCTGCTGTTAATGTCGGCAAGTTTTCCCGTTCAGTAGTTTGTCATTGTTTCTGAACGACCGGCTCACATACTACCTTAAGTAACCAACGCAGCGCAATCCGCAGGGCGGATCTCGCGCAGCTGTGTTCCATACATAGGTATACGGGATTATGAACAACGTCCTTACTCCTACACCAGGGAGTCCGTCTGTAGTACAACTAGTAGAGAACAATAGACAAATCAGGGTGTTCATTTATTGCACGGAAGTGGGTGTGATTGGTTGTTCGTTTCGTGCTGTGTCCGGCTGAGAAAGTAAGACTTGAAGGTTGTCTTTGTTGTGCCTGGGTGAGAAACATCTAAGGTCAGACCTGAAGGTTGCTATGTTGTGACGGTTCGACGGGAGTACCTGTGGTTTAAGGTAAAAGTGAACTTCCGTGAGTAATGGAACAAGCATGATGAAACTACTCACAGATAAAAGAGTATTTAAAAGTAGCAAGGTGCAAAATTAAATTGACTGCTTTGGGAAGAGGTGATATGAGACTGCTTTGGAGACAGAGGAACAAAAGATAGAACAGAACAGATGAAGAGAAGATTATTCATTGACTGAGATTCAGTCTTGGAAGGGGGGTATTGAGTGAGTCACACATAGACTCATTTAGAGATTCATTATTGGACACTCTTTATTCCAATTAGTCAAATAGATTCAGTCATTCACTTGGGACGCAGAGGTGTTTTCAAGGCAATAGGGCCAGGTTTTATACTGGCCAAGACCTACTAACACGTCTTACTCGTGCGTCCAGGGAAATAGGTCACTTCGGGGTCCTGGCTAACGTAGTAGGATCGCTGATTCTTCTGAAGTCGGAGAGTGTCTGCCTGCGTGAACCACCAGTCTGCACACCAATAAGTCAGACATGGGACAACGGATACTCACGCAAACCTCAGGTCCTGTATGACATCACACTGAATTTGAACAACAGGATGTCTTCATCCGACATACAGGACTTCACGTTGGAGTTCACAGCAAGCGAAAGCAAACAAGCAAGTCATTCGTTCAGAGATGCATTGACTGATGGATTGACTCGTGGATTCTCGCATTTAAAGAATCACTCATAAAGTGAAAGTATTCAGAAAGACAATTTATGAGGACTGGCACTCAAATAGTGTTTGAGAACAACATTGAGTTTCAATTCTTAGAGTTTATTTTTGAGACTATAGTTATAGATACCCCGGAGAAAGAGAATATGAAGTTTAGCTATTCAGCTGGAAGTTCGAATCTAGAGTCAAACCAGAGGAATTTAGTTGAGATGCATGAAGTTATGAGTGGGGAATGCTGCGAGAGTTTAGCAGCGTAGTCCAGAGAAGTCAGTCTGGGCATTTGTTTAGGTGCCAATGTACTCAGTATTGTATTGAAAATGGCCTGTTTTGGGCAATTGGGAATTCTGATAAATAAAGTTATATTACGGATGTGGTGTTCATTTATAGTTCCAGTGGTTAATTGGTTATCAATGTTACACAAGTCTAGACTGAGAAGCAGATCACGCGAAGGCCAATAAGCAATAATGAACCATTATTCGATCAATATACGGTCTAACACAATCTGGCGGTAGCAGCGATCACAAAAGCCACAACAGCTGGCGAAGAGGAAAGGGGGGGGGGGGGGCTGTTACAAGGATATACTCTAAAATTCATTTGACTTTCAGTGGATCGAAAACTGGGCATAAGACCCGTCTGGAATTGCGCCGGAAATTGCTACAGGTCTGTGTTATGATTAACCATTGCATATTGCAGGCCTGAATGAATTGAGGAGTAGGTGGACAGCCTTTTTCTCTGTTAGAGGACGATGAGCGATGGCGTCAAACCCTCGTCTGATAGTTCTCTTGACATTATCGGCACAGGCACCTCAAAACTACATTAACGCGCTCCCTGCCATACCTTGCTTTTTCATACAATTCATGTTTCGCACATTAGTTATACTTAATATTATTAAATCTTATTAAAAGTATTATTATATTATAATATATTAATAATATGAATAACTACTGAGTGTAATCTTGCCAAGAAATCAACAACAGCGGTAAAATACTAATGTTGACAGCAATGTCCTGTAAATGATATGCGAAAAAAAAATAATAGTATTATGAATAATATTAACATTATGTGTGTTCTTTTGTGAAGAATATTGAGAACACGGTGGACGGAGAAGACAACAAGCAATGAATTATCAGGAGCTGAAGGTCTTGTACGTTCACTGACATTAAGTATCAGGAAACCACACTTTCTGTGTAATGGAGGATATCAGCAGACAATGTAGGATAGAGACAATAATCGTGTGTAGGAAAACAGTAGTCCATAGTGGATAGAAGACAGATTAAGGTGTAGGTTAAAAGATTAAAGAACACATTAATAAATAGTAAAATCATCTGTAATTGTGTGCATTATGTCATTTGTCCTTGTCCTTGAACTATAGAAAAAGCGTTATTGCATGTTATATAGAACCAGTTTTAACATAGGCGGCGATATCCTGGATGATTAGTAAACAGGCGAAAAAAATCACCGGATCATTGGAGATGTAGATTTATTGAAGAATGCTGAAATTAATTGTGCAACCAAAAGGAGCAATCTGGATATTTTGAGGGAAGCTATGTCGGATACACAACCTATCGTAAACATCAGAATGAAGCAGTCATCATTAGTTGGCTACACTATTAGAAGACAAAGATTGGAACATGTTGTAACAACCGGACAGATGAAAGAGAGATAGAGGAAGACAGTGTGATAAAATTCTTGACGGGCTTGTGTCATGGCACTGAAGGGAGTCAACACACGAACTGATCCATGCCGTCGGAGATAGCAATTTGTGGAGAGGCATGGTCGTCCTCACCAGCCGGCAAGACACTGAGTAAGGATCATCTGTCAATATCCCCTCGTCTTGTAACTCCGAACGCAGATCCCAGGGATATCAAGAGAGAAGTTGAAATGATGTGAAAGGCAAAAGGATCTGGTTTTATTCCATACTGCTCGGTATCTTACCTCAGGGTGGCCCGCCGAAAGCGTCGCACAAAGCACGAACCTAAGGAGGTCAGCATGGCCAAATGGATAAAAGCGATCGTTCTTAAACATCATTAAAAATTATGATGTTACGGGTTCAACCCCTACACCGGTCAGTTGGACTTAACTGGTTGACTTTTCATTCTTGACTTGGGGATGTAAATTACAATTTACCTCTGAAGTCGGTGTGGGTTAGCTTGATGACGAGATGCACTGGTAATGGCGAAAGCACTTAGTCCACACGCACAAATCAGTCCAGTGCACTAGCAGTAGTATCACGTGTATGGACTACGCTAAAGTTCACAACGACTGGACAAAACAAAATGCACGAACTTGGTAGCTCCAGCGACGACCCCTAGGAGTCTCCAAGAGAACTGCACTCATGAACCTAACGACGTAGGTCGGAATCGAACTCACAACCTTTGAGTGCGAAGCAGGCTTCGTAAGCACTTAGCCTGGAGACTTCCAACAGAAGTATCAGCCATTAGATTTCCCCGTCTGGCCTCTTTCCCCAACAGCTTGCGCTCCCACGCGCCTGGAAATACCACATCCTGTCTAGTCTTTAATTTCATCAGCCCTGGGTTGTTTCTGTCTTCCTTGTCTCCATCGAAACCCCCCGCCCCTCACTCCCACAACTCTTCCATCTAGGTTTACTCGATTATACTATAATCAACATCTAGTTAATCACACTATCAGATGAAAGAGGGGATTGATGACTCACAATTGCTGATGTCTGTTCCAGATAACGCACTCCACTGTCTCCGAGAAAATTTAACTCGTGAAATCAACGGCTAGAATCGAACCCACAACCTCCCGGACACCACGCCACTCCCTAGTTCCTTCCCCATCTAAACGCTTTATGCAACAGTACCTTAGAGTCCACATATCACTGAGTCCTTATCCGAACATCAAAGGAACGGTAATGGATTCTCCATGTAACTGTTCTGGCGGCGGTAAATCAGTTCCGTGTTCTGTGTTAAGACCGGACAACGCAGCCAGGAGGTCAGCCTTCTAATCCTGCCCTACAGCGGCCGACACTTATATATTATTCACACATGTAAATGTATGTTTCACATTCAATTTCCTACATTCTGATTTCATGGCACAATGCCATTGCTAGCTGAGATGGGAATGTTAATTATTCTGAGGATTTCCCAGTAAAAACAGATTCCCTGAAAATCTTGGGAGTATGTTTGTGTGCACTGTTTAAAAATGCTTATTTCCATTGTATTTCTCTCAGATATTAGAGTATTTCATTCCTTATATTTGAATATTTCATGTCACATATTCGAGTTTCATGCCACATATTAGAGATTTCAATTCTGAAATGTCAGTATTTCATACCACACATTAGAGTATTTCATTCTTCATTTTAAAGAATTTCATGTCACATTAGAGTATTTCAGTTCTCATATTCAGTATTTCATGTCCCATATTATAGTATTTTCATTCTCATATATCAATATTATAGGGGGTCGCGAGGTTGTTACGCCTCCTGCCTCAAGATCCAAAGGCTGTGGGTTAGATTACGGCCAACGTCCTTCGATTCATGAGCGCAGTTTTGTCAGAGGTTGTCAGAGGTAGTCAGAGGTTGTCAGAGGGTGTCAGAGGGTGTCAGAGGTTGTCAGAGGGAGGTGGCTGGAGCTACGGAGTTCGTGCTTTGTGTGAGGCTTTCAGCACGCCACCCTGGGGAACGACACCGAGTCATATGCGGTAAAACCCGGTGCAATGAAGCATATCCTCTAGTCTTGTAAAGTATCTTTCATATCAATATTAAATACCTACGTTAGAGTATTTCGTTCTGTATATTTGTGTATTACACGCCACATATTAGAGTATATCTATTGTCATATACAAGTATTTTTACCACATATTAGAGTATTTCAATTCTCATATTTCAGCATTTCATTTAATAAATTAGAGTATTTAAATAATTGCATTTTTGTATTTCATGCCACATATTAGGGCATTTCAATCTTATTTTAGAAAGTTTCACGCTACACATTAGAGTATTTACATTCTGATATATCAGTGTTTCATACCACATATTATAGTATTTTAATTCCTATATATACATATTTCATACCATATATTAGGGTATTTCAATCTTATTTTAGATAATTTCACGTAACACAGTGGAAGAGTATTTACATTCTGATATATAAGTGCTTCTTGCCAAATAACAGAGTATTTCAATCTCTATATTTCAGTAATTCCTTACACATATAAGAGTATTGCAATCTTTCTATGAGAGTATTTCACACTGTATATTATAATATTTCAATGCTCATATATCAGTATTTCGCTCCAGTTATTAGAGTATTGCAAATCTTATTTTTGAGTACTGCTGGCAATAATTTCTGATATTGATGTTTCTCCATGTCATGATGCCTAACTGTCCAGCATCTTCTGTATTTGTCTTCCTTGCCTCGCCTAACCTCTAACTTTCTCGTTGTGACAACATACTGCAGCTGTTTCCGTCTTGTGACATGCCCAAAGAATGTGGACTGCCTTCTTCTGATGCCAGTAACCATTTCTCTGTGTGAATTAACTTATGCCATGATATCTTCATTTCGTTTTCCATTCGTCCATGATATTCTCATCATTCTTCCATAAATCGCCGATGTTAAACCTAACACTGAGCGTTTCCAACCAAATATGAGAAATCCATGAATAAAACAATGAGAAACATTTCTAACCACAGAGATACTAAATAAATTAAATACTGTAAGACTGTTCACACAAAAGCGATTATCTCCATACTTTGACAGCTCCTCACAAATCTATTTCTGCCATCTCTTCTCACACGGATCTCATTATCTTATAGCTCCTGGTTATGTGTATTGAGTTTCTTTCACATAATGTGTTTCGAATATTCTAGTTTGTTGACAATCTAGTGAACACAAATTTTCCTGTATATAGTTATTTTCCAATATTCAAGTCTCTTGACGGTCTATAAATACACTAAGAATACGCCATTATTTTGTAACACACAAAAATGTTAACATTTCCTCATTTTTAATAATTATTTCATAGAATGTTAAAGAGCTCGGGTATTTCGCAGACTCTTCTTTAACTAAACGAAAATGCATGCACAGTGCCTGTGTTGTTTAATTTCCACTTTAGGGTACAATTTGTAGTTAATTTAATTATTTTGCTAATGCATTAGGCAGGTATTAGTCAATACAGTTGTTCATGCTGAGATTCTGTCAATCAATACTGGCTGTAGCTTGGTGATGTTTAATATCAAGCTGTTATGTCTACAATTGTGCATTCATCCAATCATTCATCCATACACCCATCAATCCATACATCTATCAATCCATACATCTATTCATCCAACAAACCAGCTAGCCAACCAGCTATATGTCTGCCTGTCTGTCTGTTAGCATGTCTTTCTATAACGCCTTTACCTAAGAGTAAAAAGGACTTGAAATTGAGAGGAATAGAACAAAAGGGAATTCAGAGAAGTAAATATCTGGATGGCTTGGCCACATGGCATGGCTGGTATAGGAACACAGAGCTAATCCACGACTCTAATGATCGTGTAAGGTGGCGAAACACGACTGTCTAGGCTTACCAACATGAATGACACATGATGAATGATACATGAATCAAGGGTCCTTCTGGTCTCTTCTTGTATCATCAGCTACGGATCATAAACAAGCCACGTTTGTTATCAATCCGTTTGTCTCTATACTGTTTTTACTTTCCGTGCTTATGTATATTCATTTCATTCTGTCTCTTCTTGTAACAACAGTTCATCAGCATCATCATCAAGTGCATTACCTGCTGGCGTGGGCAATCATGCTTCTCCGCAAATTGTGATCTCCGACGGCATAGATCAGTTCTTGTGTTGACGCCCTTTCGTACCTTGACACAATAATTTTGTCTCGCTGTCTTCCTCGATATCTCTTTCCAGAAATTTTTCGGCTCTCACCACATGTTCCTAAATCATACGCTGCTCTCTACAGGACGAAGAAATTCCACTCGTATCCCCATTAAGGTCGTTATCTTTATCAGTTTTGTCTTGAAGCATGATTGTTCTTGGTAAAATGCAGCGATGGCTTCCCCTTGACTTCCGCCGGTTTGTATATCGATGACTCCACTAGCCTCTGTCTAACACATACCTAAAAGGCAGCCGGGGGGGGGGGGGGAGATGTTATCTCAGGCGCTTCTGGCCCACCAATGGCCACGCCATACTCACATATAACCACTAGACAAGCTATCTAGAGGCCGTTCCACCATCTTTCACCATCTATCAACAACAGCCAGTGTTTATAAACGACGCATTTCAATGTGGTTTCAACTTAGTTTTCATAGCTTGGTTAAGAACCGACATGTGAGACAAACAGCGCATTTGAATATGGCTTGAATTTAGTTTTCATAGTATGGTTAAGAATCCATATGTGAGACTGATATGATTAGAACTGGTATGATTATACACAGCTGTGCCAACAATTATGGAGTCTCCGTAGCGTAGTGGCTAGAAGCCCACATGTTGGTCATGGGCACGACCACTAGCTGGGCGGATTTGGATTTTAAAAATTGAGCTGGCCTGCCAGGACGACCCAGCCTAACATTGTTACCTAGAGTGTTGTGATAGGTAAAGACGGCCGGCTTGATACTGACATCACCGAGTGCTGATTGGTCTAGAAAATATGGTTTTAGCACCGTAAGCCCGTGGCACTCATTATCTTGTGCCCTGCAAATGGTGCAAGCGTTCGTGTATCTTCAGGCATCTCTGTCCTTGGGCCAAGAGATCAGTTTTATTGACTCTGAATATCTCACTAAAAGCTCTTTTAATTCATCACGACACTTGGGAGACTGCTGCCAAAGACCGAAATTCGTGGCGTACATCTTTACGCAAGAGTGTAGTCACTTGTGAAGCAAATAGGACTGCAAGAGGTTTAAAAAAAATACAAAGGCTGGACAAAATAATCACTGCAAGAAATTATCCTTGTGAAAGGTCAAGCATTCTTTGCCCACATTGTCAAAGAACATTTCGAGCCAAAATAAACCTCACCAGCTATCTTACTACTCACAGCTCCAAACGTTCAACTCCTAAGGATAAAATTGATGGTCATCATCATTCCTGATGGACAAACATCATTGACGATAGACCTCCTTTCCGCCGTGCTTGGCATTTTTCTGTCCACCTCTGCCTTGTCCACCGCTGATATTTTCAGCCATCATGTTTTTCAATGTCTCTCATTCCAGTATGTGAGCAAACAACATCGCTTGTCTCCTGTATATACTGCTCTAATTTGATTAGCCATTTCCAGGCATTTATCGTTAGGAAATCTGATTTAAGATATTCGCAATATTCGTATAAAAAACCACAACTCCTGTGCTTCTATGCTGCTCCTAACTCGTTTGTGCACATTTGTAGATTCAATACGATACAGCAGAACAAGTTGTATATTAAATGCCCGTTCTTGTTCTGACATTTAGTTAGAAAAGTTTTTGAAACACTTGGAGTATGAACTCAACAACAGCAATTTCTACAAGTTCAACATTGAGAGAGTAATGTTCTGATTGAGCTAAAATTAGTTGAGCTGAGTCAAGAACCGACATCAAAGGACTCGGGACATTCCCATACTTGCACCGTCCTCTGTATGCAACACACAAAATCCCAAACATTTGACCACATGTTCGGATTATGCTCTAATAACTTTTTATCGCAGTAAGCGCAGATGCATTGTTTCCGCAAAAACTGGTATCCCACCACGACCAGTTACCCTGATGAATAAACCACACCAGTACCCGAAGGGTTTGACCACATGTTTTACCATAATAGAAATACAAGATAGAAGCAGAATGCCATAGCGAAGGTAGCCTTTTGCAACACAACAACTGACCGATAAAAGAAACAAGCACGACAAAAGTGCTGATTACATTTGCTTACTTATATAGATGTGAAGCTTACAATCAGCAGTCAAGCGAAAAACACTTTTGGGTGGAAAAATGTGGCTATATGAGGTACATGAAAAGAATAATGGGCAGAGAACTACCAACACCGAGCCCCAAGAACTAAATAAAAAGTATAAGCTTGCACAATTGAGCAGACAGTCAAAACTTTGGGGAAATGTTTTTGAAGAAATAAATTAAAGAATTTCTACAACAGGCAAGATTGAGGGACCAAGCACAAGGGAAAAAAAATAAATACCGGATTGGGACCACGTTAGACGAGACAAAAACACTGACTGTTATATAGAAATAGATGAAATGGCATATACCCCCCAAGATTACCGGCAAGAGAACAAGGGAAAGACAGAAACGTAATACCTGGATGGTGACACGTGGCAGGTCGAACAAACACTAGCTGACTCAGAACTCTGTGCGAGTGAGGCAATCATGACCGCCCACGTTACCGGCTGCAATGGTGGTGAAATCCCTGGGTCATGGCAAAGTTAAGGACGCAGAATCCCAACAGCGTTCGAAGCACACCCTGTTCGATTTAGCAGCAGACCGCCTCACGTTGGTTCTTTACGAAATGGTTTGTGTGCCAGTCTTTCAGAAATGAATGGCAAACTACTGAACGTAAACTTGCCAAGAGATCACAACAGTGTTGGTGTTGATTGCTACTTTCTGTAAAGGATATACAAAATCCTGTTTAAATAGAAATCCATTGCTTCTTATCAATGTAAAACTAGACATCTCACTTCATGTCAACACACAGTTTAAACACACATGCCACACAAAATTGGCTGCACAATTTATTGCTTGACATCTTTCGCTGTATCTCAACAGGTGCATACTGCAAAGTTATATACCATATGAAGTGAATAAATGAATTATATTTTGCTTGAAATATATAATACACATAATCTCTGATACTGTTCGAATGTGAAACAGTTGTTATCACGATGGTAATCGTGGAGTCTTACTATCGGCATTAATCCCGGTTTTCGATGCATAATTGCTAGCTAAAGCTCTACAAATAAAATGTGCAAACCATTGTTTAAGGCTGCTGAGTATAACTTCCCGAAGAGAATGCATTGTTTTGAACATACAGTTTGCCATACGTTACTTGTCAATATATCGGAATGGTTTAACGAGATATATATTTCACTGAGTCTAGAATTCAATGACTTGTGGAGTCTAGACTGTCTGAACCACCGTACCTTGAGTTTTAGGCCAAACGTGTCCTCTTCAAGTGGACATGGTGTTCTCGAAATAAAGATTATACTCTTTGTCAAGATACACCATGGATAACTTTCGAGTCTAAGATATCCAAATCGCATGCTTCTCAACCACTAGAAACAGCTTATCAAGATATGTATTATGTATATCGTTAAAGTATCAGACACTGAAATCACATGTTTCTTTAACACAAGAAGTAAAGCTGACGCTCTTTCTAAAATACATGTGCATCTTGCAAGAGTAAGACATTTAAATTCTATGTTTCTTCAACACTGAATGTAAAGATGATACTACTTGTCAAGACATACCATGAATATCTTTGTAGTGTACAAAATATAATTCGTATTTTTCTCTAACACTGTAATTACAGCTTGCATCATTTTTCTTCTTGATACACACTGGGTATCTTTGGAGTCTAAAATATTCAAATCACATGTTTCTCTATCACTAGAAAAACCTTATCAAGATGCACCAGTGTCTTGAAGTGCCTGTCCTCTAAATCCCACGGGACCGTACACTTAAAGCAACTCAAAATTAACCTCGTCAAGAACAGATCAGAACAACAAAACATGTTCTATCTTACCAACAGGATCATGAATATATGGCAGACTCAAATCGAGCAAGCGAAAGACGTACTTTTATTCCGCCGCAGGACAAAAGATATAACTCTTGTAGAAACGTGAGCTGATCCCTATACGCAGGATCGGCACTCACTTAAATAACATCTACCTACGAGCTCTAAGTCCAGCTCGCTGCCCTTGAGGCTTAATTATCCAAATCCTCAGTTCACCTGATTAAATAAAAGTCTAGGTATCCGCACCCGGTCTTTCTACTGTTGTGTTGTCTTTACTACATTCCTCTCCGGACTCCCAGCTGCTTCATCACGAAATTACCGCCTCCAGGTGTCACCTTCACACGGAGCCTTTTAGAAACACATCCTTTCGAATCCACAATTCACAGCGTCTCCCCGTTGCCGTCCAATGACGTTGATTTTCCTTTCCTTGGTTTCTCATATTTGTCGTCCAGTTTTGTGACTGTCTGGGAAAATCCAGTAAGGTCTCTTCTTTATACTTGGTGGCGGCGTGTTCCGTTATGTGGCATAATGCCCCCTCCCAGATAAAAAAATTATTTATAATTTTTTTTCTTTATATCTGTATATCTGTACGACTACCACAACAATTTTAACCACAACTGAATAGTACTTGGTTTTTACCCCCTTTTCCTACCCTAAAAAAAAATTAAGCTACATAACGGGCACGCCCACCTGTTCAAACCCTCCGTTGGACGTCGTGTGGCTGATTATGGGCAATCAGACCAACTAATAACATATTAGTCCCTACCTTGTCATAATAGACAAGTGTGTCCTAACTCTAGGTTTTACCATGAGTTTAGGACGAGGGTAATAATGAGGTGTTCCATGTAACCATTTTTGTTGTAGTTGACCCTTGTTGAACTTGTTTGGTACCATACATCTTTTCCTTTTCCTGAAATTTATCTCCATGGGTAGGGTGACTTATACGCTTTCCGCCTTGAGAATCTATTGATCCTATTCCTGTGGATATCTTAAGAATGTCGCTCGATTGTATCTATTCTTTTGCTCCTTCTGTGCAGCTTAATCCATCTACTATAATATTAATTAATCCAACAACCTTGTTAATGCAAGTAAATAAATAATATCATCGAATTCAATATTTATATTAATACCAATATCATATTAATATCAATCTGCAATTACTTATTAATATTTTAACAATCAACTAATGAATAACTATTATTAACACAATCATATACCGTTCACAGTTAGTGTGACAATACAAAACAAAATACTTGGCTTAGCCATTGAATGTCCAATGAATGTTCCAATCATGTGTCTCTTGTGAAGTTCTTATTCCGCGTATTGCCTTCACTCACGCTGTCAATGGAAAATCGGTAACCTATGTACTTAATTGACTAAATTCTATTTGTAATACTAATCTATTAATATTTAGTTGATTCTTATAGCATTGTTCCCTCAATTCGGCACTATCTGAATTATATCTTTATCGAATTTCTTAATAACTTATGAAAATAACAGAACATTAATATATATATAACTAATTAACTTATAACAAAGAACTGCCTTTCTATTCAACTATAATCGACTGAGAATGTCAGCAAGATTATTATCCTTTCCAGGAATGTGACAGATGTCAAATTCATAATCTTGTAACAGTAATGACCATCTATGTATTCTCGAATTCTTCGGATGACCGATTTGAAAATTTGCAAAGGTTTGTTATCCGAAAGAACAAGAAATTTCCTACCTAGTAAGTATCTAGAGAATTTCTCAATACTTTCAATTAAAGCTAGAGCTTCTAGTTCAGTAACAGCATAGTTTCTCTGAGTTCAGATAGCTTCTTACTGAAGTAGAGAATAGGATGTAGTTTCCCTTCATGTAGTTGAAGTAATACAGCTGAAATAGCATGTAGGACTAGCATCCGTTTGTAAACAAAATCTTTTGAAATGTCAGGTAATTTCAAAATAGGATATGTTACTAAATAGAGTTTTTATTTGTTGTAATAACTTCTCATGATCCTCTGTCCAAACTATCTTGTTGGTTGACACTTTCTTTAACAGTTCCGAGAATGTTGCTGTCATATGTGCAAAATTAGGGATAAACTTTGATAATAATTAATCAATCCTAATACACTCCCTAAGCTCCTTCTTTGATGTTGGAGGTTTGATATTGAGAATCTTTGTCACAACTAATGATCTGTTTTCCTAAATCCGTTAGAGATTCTATGACCCAGAAATTGTATCTCAGTAAACCCTATCTCAATTTTACTTGGTTTAGCTTTCAACCCATGTTCTTGTATTCTCCGGAATACTTGTTTTAGAATTTAACATGTGTGTCAATATCACAAGTATGAATACAAATATCATCCATATACGTTGCTACGTTGGTAATTCCATGAAGTAATCTTCTCATCATTCTCATGAATGTACTTGGTGCATTTTGTAAACCAAATGGAAGATATGCCCATTCATATAAACCTAACGGCGTGCTAAAAGCTGTAATATGCTTTGAATCTTCCTCCATTGGAATTTGCCAATATCCTTTTTGTAAGGTCAATTTTCGAAAATAGTTTCGAGTTTGCCATGGTTTCAATTAACTCATCGATATTTGGCATAGGTTCTGCATCTAGTAAAGTTAATTCATTAACTTTCCTATAATCAACGCATAAACGTAATGACCCATCTTTTTTCTTAACAATTACAACTGGTGAACAATAATTTGAAATTGATTTCTTTATAATTCCAGTTTTATCTAGATCTGAAATTTCTGCAGTAACTTTTCCAAATAATGTATTGGAATAGGATATGGTTTCACTTTAACTGGGATATTTGATAATAAAGTTATCTTATGTTTAATCAGTGATGTCTGTCCCGGTTTATCTGAAAAAATTGAACTATATTCCTTTATTGCAATAATAAGCTTTTCTCTATCTTGTACTGATAAATCTTTACTTATCTGTATCGCTTGCCAATTACTGTCGCTATTTACTATAGGTGTTGGAATTTGTTGTTGTATAGCATCTTCTTGTTGCTCATTAATTACCCAACAAGCTGTTGCTATCCTATGAGGAATTTGTTTTGTCACTTGACCTGAGTTATCCTCACGTGGAATATATGGCTTCAACATATTAATATGAAAAATTTTATGTTTGCCATTGACATCAATACGATAATCTACATCGCTAATTTTCTTAATTACCTTAAATGGACCTTGCCATGAAGTAACTCTCGAGGATCAGGTAACAATAACCAAACCTCTTCTTCTTCTTTCAAGACTATTGTCTTGGCGTTCCTATTACCATATTGTCTGTATCTTTCTCCAGCTTTATCTAGTGCAGATTTTGCAATCTGACAAGCTGTGATAATTTTTTCTCTTAATTGTGTCACCATTTCATATGCATCTCTTTTCGGATGATCATATGTTTTCTTTGTGAGTAAGTCATTATATATTAATAATGGACCTCTTGGATTTGCTCCATATACCAATTCGAATGGAGAAAACCCTGTACTAAATTGTGGTACCTCTCGGTATGCAAATAGTACTGCTGGTAATAACATATCCCAATCTTTGGGCCTTTCTGCAGCAACTTTCGCCAGAGTTCGTTTAAGAACTCCGTTGTAGTTCTCATTCACACCATTTGTCATCGGGTGCCAAGGTGAACTAAACACCTGTGGAATCCCAAGTATCTTCATTGCCTCTTGAGTAGCCGTTGATATAAACTGACTACCTCTATCTGATAATATGCAGCTAGGAAATCCTATTCTGCTAAAAATTATCAACAATGAATCTAGAATGGATCTACTCGTGATACACTTTAAAGGAATAGCCTCTGGCCAACGAGTACACAGATCAATCATAGTTAATATGAATCTATTGCCTCGATCAGTAGTTGTATTTAGTGGACCCACAATATCTATAGCTATTTTCTGAAATGGTCGTGATGCCAAATCAGTTTTCTGAACATGTGCTTTGGGATGTTTGCCTTTTTGTGTGGTCATCTGACATAATGTACATGAACGTACATGTGTGGTAATGTCTTTGTTATATCCAGGCCAATAGAACTGCGTTAGCAATCTATTAGTGGTTTTAGCAATCCCCATATGACCAGCGAATGGAGAATCATGTGCTAATTTTAATACTTCAGTACGATATTTCGATGGAAGTACAGTCTGAAAATAACGTGATGTACCTCTATCATATCGCCTCGATAAAATATTATTGTCTAGGAAAAATTTCCAATTACCTCTTTTACCTTGTTTTGTTGGTTCACTCAACTTCTTAAAACAAGATTTTAGAGTCGGATCCTGTTTCTGATCTTCTGGTAAATCAGTCACTAGTCTGATATTATTTTCTAATTTGTCACTGTCTTTATCCCTTTTGTCTTGAGCTCTTGTAATTGCGTTAGCTCTTGCATGATCAATCTCCCATTGCTTTGCTTCATCATGCATTACTTGTTTCGCATCTGGTATGTTACCAATCAGTAATCCGGCACAAGGATTTGGTAATACCGCTGCATTTATTGTGCCTTCGTAATATGGTGACATAATCGTAATCGTGGCAATCTTATATCTCTCTATTGTGCCACCGAATGTTCTGCACTCTACAGTCTCGCCTGTATAATCTTCTGCTTTTATGAGCTTTCGATCTACACCGACAATCGAAGCTCCAGAATCACGAATGCAAGTAGTGGGTTCACCATTTACCCATGCTTGATGAACTTTTAGTTTGCCATTTTGTATGCTAACGGCATTAGCTTCATGAATAGTTTCTATACATTCATTACTAATACTGTTTCGTTATGTGGCAACCATGTATATCGTTAAAGTATCAGACACTGAAGTCATATGTTTCTCTAACACAAGAAGTGAAGCTTATACTCTTTTTCAATATACAACATGTATATCTTTCGAGAATAAGACATTCAATGAATATGTATTGTAACAATGAAAGTAAAGCTGATACTCCTTGTCAAGATATACCATATATATCTTTCTAGTGTATTATATACAAGTCACATGTTTCTCTAACGCTTAAAGTAAAGCTTGTACACTCTGTCAAGATATGTATCTTTCGAATTTACGATTATCTATATTGAGTTCTTTGTTTGTTTCGGGATTTGAGATTTAAATATTGAGCACAACCTACTACTGGCAACGTTGATCGTACTCTGGTATGAACCCAAGGCCCATCCACGCCACTGTGGAAGCACTAAGCTCATCATAGTGCACATCCTTGTTCGGACCCGGAAACAAACCCCGGATCACCGGCGTGTGAAGCGGGTGTGTAACCACTAGACCATAGTGCCTCAACACTGACGTGGATGGGCCTTAGGTTCATACCAGAATACGATCTGCGTTGCCAGAAGTAGGTTGTGCTCAATATTTAAAGATTATCTATATGTTTCGAAAGTAAGATATTCAAATCACATGTTTTTCTAAAACTGTAATTAAAGCTTACTTATTTTTTTTTTCTAGATACACCATGTATATCTTTCGAGTGTAAAACATATAAATCATATGTTTCACTATCATTAAAAAAGTAAACCTTATACACTTTGTCAAGTACACTGTGGGTATCTTTGGAGTTAGCACATTCAAATCACAAGTTTCTCGAACACTAGAAGTCAAAATTCATTGCCAAGATACGCCATCTATATCTTTCGAGTGAAAGACATACGAATCACACGTTTCACTAGAGCTAGAATTAAAAATTGTACTTATGTTCTAGCTACTCCACGGATATCTTTCGATTGTAAGTTATTTAAATCAAATGCTTCACTATCACTAGAAGCAAAGCTTACACTGTTATCCAAGATACGCCGCGGCTATCTTTGAAATGTCGGACATTCAAATCACATGTTTCTCTAACGCCAGAGAAGATGTAGTTTTTGAGACAGACATTGTTCCCTGTTGTTTATACCTACAAAAGGTATGTGTGAACACAGCCTTGTAACGGCTGCTAACTTTGTAGTAGATAAAAATATTAAAGGAAGCATTGATGGATTCTAGAATGTAAGCGAAAGAAAAAATAATAGCAAAGATGTTTGCGAAAGTCCCATCTATCGATAGCTTAGGTTCAATAATCATACCGAAAAAAATCAGACAAACGGGGATGTAACAGGCTATAAAAATGGACGATATAATAACGACCATTCTAGACACACTTTGGTCTCTGCTTGACATAGTGTCCGCTCTGCCAGGTGCTGTAGATTTTTGTCGCCATTTTGTTTTACTTTTAAGTTTGATAACTAATATAATAGTTGAAACAACAACCACACCAAAGGCGCTGAAAGGAAGGAAGATGCTGTTAATTCCGAAGGTGTATTTTTCAATGGGTCTCCGGTACGAGGTAAACTCAATGCCAATCCATGTTTTGTTTTAGAAATGGATGGTCGACAACAGCAAATGGCGTGATGTAGTAAACGGGCGCGCAGTTGCTGACTGTGATTACAACGAAGATGCAGATGATGATTGTTGTGACCCGTTTCGCTGTAAAGAAGTTTTTCACCTGAAGATCAAAATGCAAAATTAATTAGCAATTATAAAACACATGTGTTGTAATTACCTCGTATGCATAGAATGAGGAAGAAAATACAACCTGAAATAGGAGAAGGACAATGTGGGTTTGTAGAAGACAAGGGTACAGTAAATGCCGTGTATATGTTGCGAACAGTAATTGAACGTTCTCTAGAAGTAATCAAGAATATCCATCTTTGCTTTATTGACTTCACAAGGTTTACGATAGAGTATGACATGTCAATATGGTAAAGATGCTTGCAGATCTACACATTGATGGGAAGAACATTAGACTTATAAAAAACATATCGGATACAGCCAGAAAGACCAATGAACAGGTCCTTCAAGAATCAAACGAAGATCGTAAACTGATTAGAGACATTAGACGCAGACAGTCAAAATTTTTTGGGCATGTTATGAGAAGAAATGGATTGGAGAACTTGCTGACAACTGGCAGGATCGAAGGGAACAGACCAAGAGGACTACCTAGAAGCAAATACCTGGATGGCTTGGCCACATGGCATGGTCGAGACAGGAACACGGAGCTGATCCACGACTCTGGTGATCGAGTGAGATGGCAAAACATGACCACCCACGCTTACCGGCATGGCACATGATGGATGGATGGATATCGGATACAACTAGCTGCCATAATGATTGATAATGAAGTGGGACAATATCAGCCCATCAAGAGAGGTGTGAGACAATGGAATTATCATCGGAGGACGACACACCAATAAAATAAGATATGCAGATGACACAGTATTTATTGCAGACAATGAGCAGGATCTGCAACAATTAGTAGACGCGGTTGTTGCACGCAGTGAACAACTAAGGTTAGAATAAAATTGAAAAAAAGACACAGATTATGGTCGTCACTAGGAAGAATGAAATAGCACAATGTAATATATAAGTAAATGGGAATATTCTTCAACAAGTGAATCGGTACAATTATCTCGGAACAGTCATACCATCTGATGGGAGATGCCTTGAAGAGATTAGAACAAGAACCGCCACGACGAAAGTAGCCTGTTTTTTTAGTTGCATGTCCTTCACAGGACGTAGCAGTCAACACCAGCATTTTTTGATGTTCGTGGTTCCTGGGCAAATTTTACGTTTAGTAGTTTTTAACGTTCAGTAGTAGCCTTTCTAAAGTAGCCTTTAGCAAGATGAAAAACATACTGACCAATAAACATATGTAAATTGAAACGAGAAAAAGAGTGTAGATGTGCTACATAGAACCTATATTTTTGTATAGATGTGAAGCGTGGACAATGAGCAGTCAAGCTGAAACATACCTGATGGCTGTAGAAATGTGGTTTCTGAGGAGAATACAAAGAATAACAAGGACAGACAGAAAATTCAATGAACAAGTTCTCCGAGAAAAAAATTAAAATCGTAAATTGATTAGAGAAATGACACGTAGACAGTCAACATTTTTTGGACAAATTATGAGAAGAAATAATCAGAGAACATGGTGACAATTAGGATCGAGGGAAAGAGATCAAGGGGAAGACAGAGAATTAAATACCTGTATGGCCTGGCCACGTAGCAAGGTAGAGACAGGAACACTGAGCTGATCCACGACTCTGGTGATTGAGTGAAATGGCGAATCATGACCTCCCACGCTTACCGGCACGAAACATGATGGATGGATGTTACTGGAGAATATTATTGAGTAGGGAATCTGCCACGTATGGACAAATAGTTTGATGTTTAATCAGAATGATCTTTTTGGCTAACTAACTAACTAACTAACTAACTAACTAACTAACTAACTAACTAACTAACTAACTAACTAACGAACTAACTAACTAACTAACTAACTAACTAACTAACTATCTAAGAAAACTAACTACCTAAACTAACTAACTAACTAACTAACTAACTAACTAACTATCTAAGAAAACTAACTACCTAAACTAACTAACTAATTAATCAATTAACTAACTAATCAGCTTCTCTTCCTCCATTTACCAAACTCAATTATTTATGTACAGATCTTTAATGCGGTCTTTCTAATGCTCTTTGTAAGTTGGTATTCATGTCTCAAAAGTTGTTCTTGAAACCATAACTCCAGCATGTACATAGTCTTCCCCTTGCTCGGTATCCATTATATTTCCTCATTGTGGCTATTTGTGGCAGATAGCCAAACCATTTAATACTAATACACTCATTTAATATTAATTAACATTAATACATTATGATGGCTGCAGTTGTACATCCCAGCGATAGAGAGAGAGAGAGAGAGAGAGAGAGAGAGAGAGAGAGAGAGAGAGAGAGTGAGAGAGAGAGAGAGAGAGAGAGAGAGAGAGAGAGAGAGAGAGAGAGAGAGAGAGTATTGAAATGTTGTAAAACCCTTACACCATAGCACTATTCTCACATACACCTTTTAAGTTTGAAGCAGCCGAGGTACCTCTATACCATCATATAGCAGGTCTTTTGCAGAAGGTCCCTCCACGACGACCCTCCAAAAGACAATGACAACAGTTCACCTATGTTGGTATCGAAGTGTGATACATACCTCGAGTAAATGTGGTACAGAGACATAATTCTAAGGTGATAAAGTAGCACATACTTTGTGCGGATGTGTGATTTATAACCATCGTTCTATTGTGATGAAGTGGTATATACCTTGAGTGGATAGGTGATTCATAAAATAGCTAAGGGCACTATACAGCATGGTCTACAAGAAAACAATGGCAAATGTTCTCCTTCGTTGCAAACAAATGTCACATACCTTGATTGGTTGTGCAATACACTAGCATCATACACGTGTGATGAAGTGGTACATACCTTGAGTGGATGAGTGATACACAAGCACCGTTCTAGTGTGATGAATGCGGTGATCCACCCGGTGACCCTGGTGAACGCCAGGTGTGGGGTTCCGGCTGTCAGATAAACCGTTTGCTCTGGGTCGAAAGGTATATCAGTGATGTATAGCAGGGGATTTACGGAAATGTTGTGCCACACGAGCGTGATTAGGCTGAGCAAGTCAGATATGGACAAGGCTGTGGAAAGTATACATATAGAGTCATCACTTTTGGTGCGTTCACAAACGTTTGCCCTCATTCACATTCCATTTTTATTGAAAAGTATCTGTTGCATAGTTGTGAAATTTTTTTCCTGTCAACTTATATTTTCTCTAACTCAAGGAATATGTCTTGGATAGGTCTAAAGGCAAATTAAATAATGGAAAGCGGCGAATTTCTTTGATGTTTTGGTGAAAATGTATTTAATTCACGCTAAAAAACTTGGTTTACAGTAAGTCACGCCAATTCAGGTAACACTTCCGTTCCATTATGTGACGTACTTCTCATAAGAAAAGTTCCGTGCACCACGGGAGAATATTTATGATTGAACACTGATGTTTCAGTGTGAATATGTAATACTTTCATAATGTGCACTTCATCTCTGACCCGTAAATTGTATACCTCATATAAACAAACATTGAGATCTGCTGTGCAACCTCTAGAACAAAAATTGTTGTGTTTGGTGTACATAATGATAAGGTTATTTGCTATATCTCATCGTTTTCCCTCAGATGGTTGCTGAGTTGTGGATTTGTATACAGGGGTAAACATTTGTGAACGCACTATAGGAATCCTGCTTGGTTTATAGGTGTTAATTCAGCTTTTAGGACGTTAGTGTGGCTGAATAGATGAGATCGTTTGCTTTTAAACTTCCGGTGTGCCGATGACGAGGTAGCGGATTCAACATCTACACCAGTCAGTTGGACCAAAACGTTGGCTTCTCGTCCTTGACTTCGGGACGTAAATTACAAGTACTTCAGAAGTCGGAATGCCTTTGCCTGACGGCGAGGGACACTGGTAATAGGGAAAGCTAATCCACCTCCCAATATCAGTCCAGTGCACTGGAAGTAGTAGCACGTATATGGACCACACTTGAGTTCAATTTTAACTCACAAGATGTAGTTTGTTTTTAATACTGTACCTTCCACCTTGCCAACTAGTTGTAACTATAACGTAGTTCAGTGGTGGGCAAACTTTTTGTGAGTAGGGCCACATTGACAAATGTAAAGCTATTGGGGGGCCGCATGTATATTATGTCCACAAAATCGATAAATTCGCATTTTAGCATTACATTATGAACATCAAGGACTGTTTACAAAAAATAGAAAATTAGAAAGAAATTTTTAACAATAATGTTAAAATAATTATAATGGTACATGGAATTCTGTAAAATTCAACAACAAAACTTTAATAAAAACGAAGTAAAAAGTTTTATTTCTAAATGCCTTCAAGGGTCGCATAGTATCAGTTGCGGGCCGCATTCGGCTCGCGGGCCGTAGTTTGCCCACTCCTGACGTAGTTAATACTTTATAGCTTCATATCTGACAAATAGTTGCAACTTTAATTTAGTTAATACTTGTACTTCACATTTGAAAATAGTTATAATATGTTTAACTGACAAGATTTTATTTAATATTCTGATTTCTACCTTGCCCAACTTTAGTAATTGTAAACACGGTTTGTGTTAATATCTTACCTTTCGCCTTGTGATACTTTTGTAACTTTAAGGATCAAGGTTTTAGTTAATACTTCGCCCCTTCCCACAATGGTAACTTCAACTGCACGGGTTTGTTACTTCATCATTCATTGGCACCTTGCCGTCTTGACAGACGATAGTTTGTGCTTTAAAAGCACATAATAACGTTTTACCTATGGCGGTAGCGAATGTGACTGATAAGGCCAATTTGCGCTGTAAATGTCCGTTCACAGTGGGTGCATGTGAACACGTGTCATTTCCACCATCATGCACCATCTTACGTCACTCACGCTTTGTGTGTGACTTATTTGCAATAATTTTCTCCTTTGTCTTTATTCCATTTCTGATGTTTGCCCTCCACGCAACACGTTCAGCGGCGACTTGCTCCCAATGTGCATTATCAAATGCCTGTATCAATCATGTCCCGCTTACACACACTTTGTATCGTAGTAGAGGCCGACCCTGAGATCTCTTACCCATCTGTAATTCACCAAAAAAAGATATCCTTTGGTATTCTACCATCATTCATCCTCCTAAGATGTCCTATCCATCTAAGTCTACGAAGACTGAGAATGGAATAAACTGTCACACAACCTGATCTTTCCAATACTTCAGTATTTGTGATTTTGTCTTGCCACTTAATACCAAGAATTCTTCGCAATATGAAAGCTGTTTAAATGTTTACAACGTTGGAGTTTGTTACAACAGGGGATAAAGCCAGAGTTACTAGTTCTTAACATTTTTTTTTTCTCGTCGCAATTTATATCTTTATATTGGTCAGTATGATTCCCGTCTTGCAAAAGGCAACCTTTGCCATAGCAATTCTTATTCAAATCTCTTCAGATCACTTCCCATCATCATCGCCATATATGCATTTATGAAGGAGTGAAAAGGAGGACCAGGTATAAAAATGCAGTCTTCACATTTAGATCCTATGGCAGAGCAAGTGAGCCCAAATAATTGTAGAGACGTTGAAAACATGAATCTTTCCTGCGGCAAACAAGGACGTGCCATTTTGCATTCACGAAATAAGATAATAAATAAAAGGCTCGTGAAAGTAAACGTTGCAGGAAAATCCTGACAATCTAGTGGATCAATAGAAAGAAGATTCCAGGTATTCCACAACATGGCAGTAATGGCTAAAGACCTGCCTTCCGACTTTATGGTCAGGGTTAAACTCTTATCGCGGCGGGTTCTAATTTTAAAAGTGGACGTGGTCTTCCGTTTCAATCCAGCCTAAACTAGGTACCATTACATGTGTTGGGAAATAAAGACGACCGGCCTAATATTAGCCATATTACCCCCCCCCCCCGAGTCTCGACTGGTCTATTATATATATATATGGATCAAGCACCTTATGCTTTATGCGCCCGAAGAAGTGTAAAACGCTTCTTTATTTTTATTTTCTTAAGCGTTCGCTGGCTTTAAACTCAAACGTAGTCCATGGACGTACTATTGATTCTAGTAGGTGACACAACTGGGGAGTGCACTGGGCGGATGTTTGCGTGTGGATTAACCTTCCCTATTACCAGTGTCCCTCGCCATCAGGTGAATCAGTTTCGACTTCTGAGGTATTTGTAATTTACGTTTCTAAGTAAAGGACGAAAAGTCTAATTTTAACTTTTATTTTTATTTGAGATAAAACACGGTGCAATTAAACCATTTTATGTAAAGATCATCATAATATGTGCCATGCCGAGAATCGTGGGCGGTCATGTTTCGCCATCTCACTCGATCACCAGAGTCGTGGATCAGCTCTGTGTTCATTTCCAGAATATAGCCTACCAAGTGGCCAAGCCATTCAAGTATTTGCTTCTCTGTCTTTCCCTTGTTCTCTTCCCCTCGATCTTGCCAGTTGTTACCAAATTCTCCAATTTATTTTCTTTCATAACGTGACCAACATAATTTTGAAGATAGCTTATAACAAAACCGTCAATCGTGAAATATTTCATGTGTTAAATGACATTGTACATTATATGCTGTGCAATACCTAGAAAAGATATGTTAACTGGATCCCTCAGCCCCTGTTTCATGAAACAGATGATGTTGATAATGTTCGTCCCTGTGACCGAACAGATCTATTATCTCACAAATAAACACAAAGTTCACTATTTGGAAATACATGCGCATTTCGTTGGTGGCCACGTCCCACTCGCCTCCGCCTGCTGTCGTGGCGTCTTGATCGTTCGGCCCACTATAGGTGACGTCCCAGGTGCGTACACGCACATTCTGGCTTGTGTTACAAGCTATATGCCACTCTGTCTGTAGGCTGCTGATGTTGCTGAATATCATAGCCCTAGTGAGGCCGGAAGCTTTAAGGGAATTACACACGAGGTTCCAGGCACTAAACCCAGGTGCTACCGATGAAGTGTCCATTGTAGGTCGAGTATAAAGATATACTTTGAGCTCCTTGTATTTTAAAGCCCCGCTATTTGGAATCATTGATCTTTCAGTTACCATACAGCATAAATCTATGGGGTCGCCTGAGTGAGGTGTTCCTTTGATGTTAGCTAGGTAAAACGGTTTATGTCGCCGTGTGTGAGCGTGTGTTACGTTTTGTGTGAGTGTGTGTGTGTGTGTGTGTGTGTGTGTGTGTGTGTGTGTGTGTGTGTGTGTGTAAGTGTAAGTGTAAGTGCGCTTACGCGTGCGCGATTATATGAAATAGTATACTAAAATTATGCTTTATGCGAGGCCATCACAATTGCAAGACTTTTGTGTGGAAGAAAGGGGAAGACCTTTAAACGGATAAATTGATCTTTGTATGACTATAACTGCAGCAGTATTCAACCTAATTACGCATAGGACGGACTACAATTTAATTCAATAATTGTGACTTTTCATAATTTTCTATCATTCTCACCAAAGATCAATGAGCACGGACATTCACAAAATCACCAAATGCCATATTGTCTTCTGAGTTTCAGCCATGATTTGGCCGTGAATATAAGCAACTCTAGCTTTGAACAGATACAATTGCTCAAATTTTTGTTTGATCTCTTAGCTAAAAATGAAATCCTTTAAACAAACCACTTAAAGACACTAGGAAATGACAGTGTAATGCGCAGACTGAATCTCAAACAGAAGAAATTGAAGAAGATTAACTGCAAAATTCTTTGAAAGTGTAACGGCACACGCGTTCAAGAAAATGTGTCGTAGTTTAGTAGACATGTTCAAGGAAAAACGAGGAAGATTATTTTCTGCCGAAAGCGGCAATGATTTCGATCTTTGCCGGCCGCCGAAGCTTCCACAACGGCAAATGTGATATGTGAGACAGTAACTTGTGACGTGTGGATTATTTCTGTTATTGATTAGTTGCAATGTCGCTGATCTATCACCTCTTTATACAGTGAATTTAATGCTAAGTGTAGTAACAGATATGTAATTTACCTTGATAGATATAGTATTATAGTTGCGACAGAAAGTCAAAACAAAGGAGTTAGTCGGAATAACAGAAAAACAGAAGTAATGGTCATTACAAAGAAAAATAGATATATTCAAATGATACATCAAAGTGAATGGGTCCAATTTGTAACAAGTATCACATTAATTAAGTTTGCTGATACATATGTAACAAGTATCACGGTATTTAAGTATGCGGGTACTTATGTAATAAGACTCACATTATTTAAGTATGTGGGTACTTATGTAACAAGTATCATATTATTTAAGTATGCGGGAACTTATGTAAAATATCTCACAGTATTTAAGAATGCGGGAACTTATGTAAAATGTTTCACAGTATTTAAGTATGCGGGAACTTATGTAAAATGTTTCACAGTATTTAAGTATGCGGGAACTTATGTAAAATGTTTCACAGTATTTAAGTATGCGGGAACTTATGTAAAATGTTTCACAGTATTTAAGTATGCGGGACCTTATGTAGAATGTCTCACAGTATTTAAGAATGCGGGAACTTATGTAAAATGTTTCACAGTAGTTAAGTATGCGGGAACTTATGTAAAATGTCTCACAGTATTTAAGTATGCGGGAACTTATGTAAAATGTTTCACAGTATTTAAGTATGCGGGAACTTATGTAAAATGTCTCACAGTATTTAAGTATGCGGGAACTTATGTAAAATGTTTCACAGTATTAAGGCATTCGGGAACTTATGTAAAATGTCTCACAGTATTTAAGTATGCGGGAAATTATGTAAAATGTTTCACAGTATTAAGGCATTCGGGAACTTATGTAAAATGTCTCACAGTATTTAAGTATGCGGGAACTTATGTAAAATGTTCACAGTATTAAGGCATTCGGGAACTTATGTAAAATGTCTCACAGTATTTAAGTATGCGGGAAATTATGTAAAATGTCTCACAGTATTTAAGTATGCGGGAACTTATGTAAAATGTTTCACAGTATTTAAGTATGCGGGTACTTATGTAGCAAGTTCACAGTATTTAAGTATTTGATTGATTGATTGATTGATTGATTTAGGATGTTTCACAATAAACTGTTTCACGGTATATAAGTATGCGGAACTTATGTACAAGTTCACAGTATTTAAGTATGCGAGTACTTATGTAACAAGTTCACAGAATTTAAGTATGCGGGTACTTATGTAACAAGTCTCACAGTATTTAAGTATGGCGGGTACTTATGTAACAAGACTCACAGTATTTAAGTGTATGGGTACTTATGTAACAAGTTCACATTATTTAAGTATGCGGGTACTTATGTAACAATTTCACAGTATTTAAGTATGCGGGTACTTATGTAACAAGTCTCACAGTATTTAAGTATGCGGGAACTTATGTAAAATGTCTCACAGTATTTAAGTGTATGGGTACTTATGTAACAAGTCTCACAGTATTTAAGTATACGGGTACATTTGTAACAAGTTCACATTATTTAAGAATGCATGTACTTATGTAACAAGGATCATATTATTTAAGTATGCGGGTACTTATGTAACAAGTCTCACGGTATTTAAGTATGCGGGCACTTATGTAATACGTCTCACAATATTTAAGTGTGCGGGTACTTATGTAACAAGTATCATATTATTTAAGTATGCGGGTACTTATGTAACAAGTTCACCTTATTTAAGTGTGCGGGTACTTATGTAAGAAATTCACAGTATTTAAGTATGCGGGTACTTATGTAACAAGTCTCAGTATATAAGTATGCGGGTACTTATGTAACAAGTTCACATTATTTAAGTATGCGGGTACTTATGTAACAAGTCTCACAGTATTTAAGTATGAAAGTACTTATGTGACAAGTCTCACAGTATTTAAATATGCGGGTACTTATGTAACAAGTCTCACAGTATTTAAGTATGCGGGTACTTATGTAACAAGTCTCACAGTATTTAAGTATGAAAGTACTTATGTGACAAGTCTCACAGTATTTAAGAATGCGGGAACTTATGTAAAATGTTTCACAGTATTTAAGTATGCGGGAACTTATGTAAAATGTTTCACAGTATTTAAGTATGCGGGAACTTATGTAAAATGTTTCACAGTATTTAAGTATGCGGGAACTTATGTAAAATGTTTCACAGTATTAAGGCATTCGGGAACTTATGTAAAATGTCTCACAGTATTTAAGTATGCGGGAACTTATGTAAAATGTTTCACAGTATTTAAGTATGCGGGTACTTATGTAGCAAGTTCACAGTATTTAAGTATTTGATTGATTGATTGATTGATTGATTTAGGATGTTTCACAGTAAACTGTTTCACAGTATTTAAGTATGCGGGAACTTATGTAACAAGTTCACAGTATTTAAGTATGCGAGTACTTATGTAACAAGTTCACAGTATTTAAGTATGCGGGTACTTATGTAACAAGTCTCACAGTATTTAAGTATGCGGGTACTTATGTAACAAGACTCACAGTATTTAAGTATGCGGGTACTTATGTAACAAGTTCACAGTATTTAAGTATGCGGGTACTTATGTAACAAGTCTCACAGTATTTAAGTATTCGGGTACTTATGTAACAAGACTCACAGTATTTAAGTATGCGGGTACTTATGTAACAAGTTCACATTATTTAAGTATGCGGGTACTTATGTAACAATTTCACAGTATTTAAGTATGCGGGTACTTATGTAACAAGTCTCACAGTATTTAAGTATGCGGGAACTTATGTAAAATGTCTCACAGTATTTAAGTGTGTGGGTACTTATGTAACAAGTCTCACAGTATTTAAGTATACGGGTACATTTGTAACAAGTTCACATTATTTAAGAATGCATGTACTTATGTAACAAGGATCATATTATTTAAGTATGCGGGTACTTATGTAACAAGTCTCACGGTATTTAAGTATGCGGGCACTTATGTAATACGTCTCACAATATTTAAGTATGCGGGTACTTATGTAACAAGTATCATATTATTTAAGTATGCGGGTACTTATGTAACAAGTTCACATTATTTAAGTGTGCGGGTACTTATGTAAGAAATTCACAGTATTTAAGTATGCGGGTACTTATGTAACAAGTCTCAGTATATAAGTATGCGGGTACTTATGTAACAAGTTCACATTATTTAAGTATGCGGGTACTTATGTAACAAGTCTCACAGTATTTAAGTATGCGGGTACTTATGTAACAAGTCTCACAGTATTTAAGTATGAAAGTACTTATGTGACAAGTCTCACAGTATTTAAATATGCGGGTACTTATGTAACAAGTCTCACAGTATTTAAGTATGCGGGTACTTATGTAACAAGTCTCACAGTATTTAAGTATGAAAGTACTTATGTGACAAGTCTCACAGTATTTAAGAATGCGGGAACTTATGTAAAATGTTTCACAGTATTTAAGTATGCGGGAACTTATGTAAAATGTTTCACAGTATTTAAGTATGCGGGAACTTATGTAAAATGTTTCACAGTATTTAAGTATGCGGGAACTTATGTAAAATGTTTCACAGTATTAAGGCATTCGGGAACTTATGTAAAATGTCTCACAGTATTTAAGTATGCGGGAAATTATGTAAAATGTCTCACAGTATTTAAGTATGCGGGAACTTATGTAAAATGTTTCACAGTATTTAAGTATGCGGGTACTTATGTAGCAAGTTCACAGTATTTAAGTATTTGATTGATTGATTGATTGATTGATTTAGGATGTTTCACAATAAACTGTTTTACGGTATATAAGTATGCGGAACTTATGTAACAGTTCACAGTATTTAAGTATGCGAGTACTTATGTAACAAGTTCACAGTATTTAAGTATGCGGGTACTTATGTAACAAGTCTCACAGTATTTAAGTATGCGGGTACTTATGTAACAAGACTCACAGTATTTAAGTATGCGGGTACTTATGTAACAAGTTCACAGTATTTAAGTATGCGGGTACTTATGTAACAAGTCTCACAGTATTTAAGTATGCGGGTACTTATGTAACAAGACTCACAGTATTTAAGTATGCGGGTACTTATGTAACAAGTTCACATTATTTAAGTATGCGGGTACTTATGTAACAATTTCACAGTATTTAAGTATGCGGGTACTTATGTAACAAGTCTCACAGTATTTAAGTATGCGGGAACTTATGTAAAATGTCTCACAGTATTTAAGTGTGTGGGTACTTATGTAACAAGTCTCACAGTATTTAAGTATACGGGTACATTTGTAACAAGTTCACATTATTTAAGAATGCATGTACTTATGTAACAAGGATCATATTATTTAAGTATGCGGGTACTTATGTAACAAGTCTCACGGTATTTAAGTAAGCCGGTACTTATGTAATACGTCTCACAGTATTTAAGTATGCGGGTACTTATGTAACAAGTATCATATTATTTAAGTATGCAGGGTACTTATGTAACAAGTTCACATTATTTAAGTGTGCGGGTACTTATGTAAGAAATTCACAATATTTAAGTATGCGGGTACTTATGTAACAAGTCTCACAGTATTTAAGTATGCGGGTACTTATGTAACAATTCTCACAGTATTTAAGTATGCGTGTATTTATGTAATAATATGTAATGCATTACATCTAGAGCTATACGAACTAATAAAATTTATGTAATAATATGTAATGCATTACATCTAAAGCTATACGAACTAATAATAAAAATCTGGAGGACAGAAGAATTACCCCATGACTGGAAAGAGTCATTATTGATACCTCTCTTTAAGAAAGGAGATAAGTTCCAATGTGGAAATTATAGAGGAATATCACTACTGTCCACAAGCTATAAGATACTATCCGCAGTATTACTAAATAGACTAAAACCATATTCAGAAGACATATTAGGTGACTACCAGGCGGGTTTCAGACAAAACAGATCAACAATAGATCAGATATTTATCTTACGACAAATAGCCGAGAAACATTGGGAATATAAAAGAGATCTCCATAACATTTTTGTGGATTTTAAAAAGGCTTATGATTGTGTCCATAGGATTAGTCTATGGAATGTTATGCAGGAATTTGGAATACCAAGGAAGTTAATTAACATGACCAAACTATGCATGGAAGATACTTATAATATAGTAACATATAAAGGCAGGAAATCAGACCCCTTCCAAATAACATCTGGCTTGAAACAGGGTGATGCACTATCGCCGCTACTCTTCAATCTGGCTCTAGAGAAAGTTGTAAGGAAGGTAAAGGAGGAATGTGATATTGGAGGAACATCCAAGCTGCTTGGTTATGCAGATGATATAGATATTATAGGGCAAAGTGAACAAAAGACATTAGAAATATTGACTCACTTAAAGGAAAAAGCCCAACAGATGGGGCTGGTTATCAACCAAGATAAGACAGAATATATGGTAATTTCAAGAGACGGAATGGCTAAAAACTCTGGCCACATACAAATAGATAATATGACCATTAAAAGAACGGAAACATAAAAATACCTGGGTACAATCTTCAACTGCTCCAACATCATAAGGGAAGAAATACAAACTAGAATCAACTCTGGAAATAAGATATACTATGCACTACAACATCTACTAAAATCAAAGGCGCTATCTCGTAACACCAAAATCACAATATACAAAACACTGATCAGACCAGTTGTGCTGTATGGCTCTGAAACCTGGAGTACAACGAAAGGAGACGAAGCCTTGTTACAAACCTTTGAGAACAAAATTTTAAGACGCATCTTTGGACCCATTAGGGATACACAAAGTGGAGAGTGGAAAAGAAGAAGTAACAAAGACATTTATGATTTGTTTAAGTCCCCGCTAATCACTGGTATCATGAAGGCTAATAGACTACAATGGCTGGGGCATATAGAAAGAATGGAAGATAATAGGGAAACAAAACTCGCTCACACTCAGGAAATAAATGACCGTAGACCCCGAGGTAGACCAAGAAGGCGGTGGAGAGATAATATACATACAGACCTACAAGCACTTGGAATCAACGACTGGCAAGAGAAGGTCCACCAGAGAGACGAATGGAGACAGATTGTATTTGCAGCAAAGAACCTCAATGGCTCGGAACGCTAAAGAAGAAGAAGAAGTGTATTTATGTAACAAGACTCACAGTATTTAAGTATGCGGGTACTTATGTAACAAGTTCACATTATTTAAGTATGCGGGTACTTATGTAACAAGTCTCACAGTATTTAAGTATGCGGGAACTTATGTAAAATGTCTCACAGTATTTAAGTATGCGAGTACTTATGTAACAAGTCTCACAGTAATTAAGTATGCGGAAACTTATGTAACAAGTCTCACAGTATTTAAGTATGCGGGTACTTATGTAACAAGTTTCACAGTATTTAAGTATGAAAGTACTTATGAAACAAGTCGCACAGTATTTAAATATGCGGGTACTTATGTAACAAGTTCACAGCATTTAAGTATGCGGGTACTTATGTAACAAGTCTCACAGTATTTAAGTATGCGGGTACTTATGTAACAAGTCTCACAGTATTTAAGTTCATTGGCATCCTTACCGTCTTGACAGACGATAGTTTGTGCTTCAAAAAGGCATAATAACTTTTACCCATGGCGGTAGCGAATGTGACTGATAAGGCCAATTCGCGCTGTAAATGTTCGTTCACAGTGGGTGAATGTGAACACGTGGTCATTTCCACCATCATGCACCATCTTACGTTTCACACGCTCGGTGTGTGACTTATCTGCAATAATGTTCTCCTTTGTCTTTATTCCATTTCTGATGTTTGCCCTCCTTGCAACACGTTCAGCGGCGACTTGCTCCCAATGTGCATTATCAATGCCTGTATCAATCATGTCCCGCTTACACACATCTTTGTATCGTAGTAGAGGCCGACCCTGAGATCTCTTACCCATCTGTAATTCACCAAAAAAGATGTCCTTTGGTATTCTACCATCATCCATCCTCCTAAGATGTCCTATCCATCTAAGTCTACGAAGACTGAGCATGGAATAAACCGTCACACAACCTGATCTTTCCAATACTTCAGTATTTGTGATTTTGTCTTGCCACTTAATACCAAGAATTCTTCGCAGACACCGCATATGAAAGCTGTTTAAACGTTTCTCTTGGTGTGAGTAAGTTGTCCAGGTTTCACTGCCATAAAGAAGAGTACTAAGGACACAGGCTTGATAGACAAGGACTTTTGTTTTGGCAGTAAGCTTCCTGTTCTCCCAGACTCTTTTTCTTAACCTGTTCATTGTTGTTGCTGCCTTACCAATCCGGATGTTGATTTCCTGATCTAGGGATAATTTGCTATTTACCACTGATCCTAGATATGTAAAATGGTCTAACATCTTTAGTTCGGCGTCGTCAATAAAGATTGATGGTACCCCATGTGCACCTTGTGACATAATCTGTGTCATCTTTTTGCTAATTGTTAAACCAAATTCAGAACAAGCATTGGAGAATGCAGATAGTAGACATTGCAATTCTTCCTCAGAGTGGGTCGTAACTGCAGCATCATCTGCAAAAAGCAACTCTCTGATCAGTACCCTCCTAATTTTGGTCTTGGCCTTCAATCTCTGAACATTGTAGAGGCCGCCATCTGAGCGTGAGTGAATGTATATAGCACCATCCTGATCACGAAAGGCATATTTCAGTAGAAGTGAAAAGTATATTCCAAAGAGGGTGGGAGCTAGTACACAACCTTGCTTAACTCCACTCTTGATTTCAAACTCTTCAGAAGTTGCACCATCAAACTTGATTATACCCTTCATGCCTGTGTGGAACGATTCCACAATGGACAGAAGAGTTGGTGGGCAGCCAAGCTTCTTTAGTGCCTTGAACAGTCCCTCACGACTGACCAAATCAAATGCCGTTGTGAGGTCGATGAAGGCAATAAACAGTGGTTGATTCTGTTCACGGCATTTTTCTTGCATTTGTCGCAATGAGAATATCATATCAATGGTAGGCCGGTTCTGTCGAAAGCCACACTGTGATTCGGGGTAGACTTGATCTCCTAGGACTTGAAGTCTGCGCAGAACAATTCTGGCAAATACTTTTCCAACAATACACAGAAGTGAGATACCCCTATAGTTGTTGCAGTCGCTCCGATCGCCCTTGTTCTTGTACAGTGTTATGATGCTTGAATCTTTGAAATCCTGTGGGACTTGTCCTTCTCGCCAGCATAGCTCTATTAGCTGGTGGATCTGTAGAGTGAGTGTGTCTTGCCCACTCCTGATAACCTCTATTGGAATCCCATCCTTACCTGGAGCCTTGCCAGATGCAAATTCATTTATAGCACACATAACTTCTGTTATGGTGGGAAGTGTGTCCAGGTGGTCAAGAGTTGGTAGAGCCTCTATGGCGTTGAGGGCATCATCCGTTAGTTTGGTCTCACTTGAGTAAAGCTCCATATAGTGCTCTACCCATCTGCTGTTTCTTATCAGTTATGATTTCTCCAGTCAAGGTTTTCGATGGTGCACTTCTTTTGATCACTGGACCACAGGCTTAGGAAGTATCTATCTGGTCAGTTCATGCCCTTTATAAGGAATGATATTCTTGCTTACTAGTTATTCAGTCTTCCTGTGTAGATGGTGATTGGGAAAAGATCTACTTTCCTATTTTCTAGAATATCACTTGTGTTCTTTTAGGGAGATACTTTTCTGGAGAAGAACGTAAAATCTCTTTGTCTTTATGTTTATAGGAGACTCTTTTCATGGTATGTGTGTTCATGCATACAGAATCATTGATGAGTTCATTTATAAATGTTAGTGAGTTAGTCGACAGATCATCCTCATTATACATCAAACCATTCAGTCCATAAGTGCTCGGATCTCCTTTTCAGTAAATCCCACAGCGTGTTGCAAGTGTCGACATCAGTTCTGTGTTGGCTTATTAATCTTCTTTGGCTTCCCGCGTAGTGTTGTTGTTTGGCCACACCTCTTTTTATTTGCTGTCTGACCATGGTTGTAGATTCACAGTCATCACTTGGTTCTTGAAAAAGTCATACTTCTCGTAGAGCATTCAAAATGTCAGCCTGGTCCATGGGTCATCCGCCTTCCACAGTTGCCTTACCTCCGAGCTAATCATCTTGCTCATTTTCTCGTACACCTGCAAGTCTAGGCATGAAAATGAAACTAATCTTTGCCAGCCGAGACCGCTACAGAGACAGCAGCCACTCTCTTCTTGCGTCTTGCCATTTTCTTACAGCACCCCGCTTATCCATCCAGGCCTTTTCCACCTCACAATCCACTAAGGTGTAAAAGCTCCAAGCTTTTTTTCCTGCCATGATGATTCCTGCGCTTGTCGTGCCTTATTTTACTCACCATATCTTGCCCTGAACTGTCATACTTGAAGGTCTTGATTTGTGCTGCCTGGTTCTGCCGTTCTCCACCAATAAGCTGCAAGGGTGGTGGTAACTGCCATTGTGCCCTAGGACACCCCATCTACATACTGTAGTGAGTGAAGGAGAAACCAGCGCCAGTTCAATAGCACGGTCCTCATCACCTGGACGACTTGCTATCCTGGTGACACAGCCACGGTTGATACAAACAAGAATCTCTCTGTTGAAGAATATCTTCAGCTTCACCCATCTACGACTTTCCTCTTTTTAACCTACTGCCCTTTACCTTCTTAATTTCAATGTACAGTGAATGTTGTGTGTTTTCGTTGACTCTGGGGTAGGCAACGTGCTCTGCAAATTTGTATTCTGTCCCCAATGGTTGAAAAATCAAGAATGTAGCTCATCACCCTGCATGCTGTATCTCTTGTATTTTTTTTTTGCATATCCTTTACAGGACATCGCTGTCAACACCAGCATCTTTCAGCTGTATGTTGATTTCTTGGCAAGATTACGTTCAGTAGTTTGCCATTGCTTTCTGAGCGGCCGGCTCACATACCCCGTAGGTTACCGATGCGATACGAACCACTGCTGATTCTCACCATCATCACGTTAACCATGAGAGTATACGAGATTACGGAGAAAAGTCGTAACCTCTAAGCCAGGAAGCCGGCTCTTGTATATCCAAGAATAATAGGTATAGCTAATCACTAATCTCTCTTCTGTAATTATCATTCAGCTTGTCATTTCTATTACTTCTACCAGCTTGTCACTTCTATGACCTTTACCAGCTTGTCACTTCTGTGACCTTTACCAGCTTGTCACTTCTATGAACTTTACCAGCTTGTCACTTCCAAGTCTATTCACAAACGCCAAAGCCTGACAAATGGTGAGTATACAAGGCAGAAACATGTGAGCACAAACACGTTTTGTGACCTGGTGGTCACAACTGCCTCCCACCATGAAATATCAGTTTTCCACTGAAATGGGAACCGGCTTTGTCCTGGCCAGTCTCACAGCAATCAGATGTCCAGTCACCTGGAAGTTGACCCTTTCACTATGCCTCATATTGGTATCTTGTTGTTCAGTAAACGAAGACACTGTGCGTATGCCCAAGTGAAGTAGCATAATTTCAGACAAACACAAAAAGACAAAAGAGTATCTACTTAATCAAAAATGCAAACATTAAAATCGTATAAAAGCTTAAAATTAACAGCTCGTTTGTTTCATGGCTTTATTCTTGTTTATAAAGCAAAGTAAACTGGGAAACACATGAGGGATGTAAATAAGCAACATCAAGGGACAAACAAATAAATAGACAAAAGAGTATCTACTGAACCAAAAATGCAAACATTAATTAAACGCCTATAAAAGCATTCAATTCTCAGCTCAAGTGTTTCATGGCTTTATAAAGTAAACTGGGACACACATGGTGGATGTAAATAAGCAACATCAAGGGACAAACAAATAAATACAACTGCCTGCTTGTCCCAAAGTTGCTGTTTTGTCTGGAAACAATTATTTGTACTATGTGTGAAAACATTCACAAGACTGACAACTGACACCACAATAGAAAACATCTAATAGTTTTTAGTAAGATCTAAATATAGAACCATCAAGTAACATCTAAATATAGGACTATGTCAATTAACATCTAAATAATATGGGAGGTGTGGCAGAGTAGAGGCTAGACATGAAGTAACATATAAATAATATGGGAGATGTGGTAGAGTAGAGGCTAGACATGAAGTAACATCTAAATAATATGGGAGATGTGGTAGAGTAGAGGCTAGACATGAAGTAACATCTAAATAATATGGGAGATGTGGTAGAGTAGAGGCTAGACATGAAGTAACATCTAAATAATATAGGAGATATGGTAGAGTAGAGGCTAGACACGTCTGACAGCCCAGTGATGTTACACACCAAAAAAATGATCAAGATTAATTTGTTTAGGAATGTTACATGTGGTTGACTTGCAGAATATGTTAAGATAAATAAAGAAATAAGAGATAAATTTATTTATGAAAACAGAACATTGGTTAAAAGAACAGGGCAACACAATTTAAACAAATTATATTAAAGATACAAAACAAGTGGCCAGACAAATAAACGAGTTGACAGAAAGAGAAACAAGGATAAGTGAGATGTTTGAAACCAAAAATAGGAAAGGTATCAGAAGAAGATAATATAATCAAGAGATTGAATAATTATCATATACAATAAGACACCCGCACTGTATGCCATAACAAGAGTACTGAAATGTTAGATATAACCTGTTATGTTGTATGACAGTGAATCATGTAGCATGAACAAACAATATTAGGAAGATCTTGGAGTAGAAGAATATAATTAAGATCAATGGTAGAAGAATATAATTAAGAACAATGGTAGAAGAATATAATTAAGAACAATGGTAGAAGAATATAATTAAGAACAATGGTAGAAGAATATAATTAAGAACAATGGTAGAAGAATATAATTAAGAACAATGGTAGAAGAATATAATTAAGAACAATGGTAGAAGAATATAATTAAGAACAATGGTAGAAGAATATCATTTTAAATGTTGTTTGCTTTGAACTCAAGTGTAGTCCACACACACTACTAGTAGTGCTGCAATGAATTTTGCATGTGGATTAACTTTCCCTGTTAACAGTGTCCCTCGCCATCAGGCAAACCCACACCAACTTCAGAGGTACTTGTAATTTATGTCCCCAAGTCAAGGATGATAGGTAAACATTTTAGTCCAACTGTCCGGTGTAGGGGTTGAATCCCTTACTTCGGCATCAGCACACTGGATGTTTAAGAACACGCGTTTTCCTTTTGGCCATGGTGACCATAATTGTAATAATTTTCGTCTTTTAATACATGACATATCCATTACACGTCTAAAGCCTTCACAGCTCCTAGATTTTGTCAATGCCGTGTGGATATATTCCATAACTAAGTTGTGAAATGAATCTACTTTAGACCTCAGTAGCCGTTCTTTCCTGAGAAAGTCTTCCTGGCATGTAGCTGATTTTGATTGCAATGTAATCATTTGCCTGTCTACATCGTGGGTGTATGGACCTATTTTAGAATTCAGCAGCTCTAAATTCCTGTTTATATTAAGAGCATATGAATCTCGTTTAGATCTAATCTTATTAGCAATATTGTCTGCATCACCATAATATGAATTTAATTTCAAACGCCGTGGCCTATAGCTTCTGATATGATCACAATAATGGCGAACAATCTCAACATGTGTTAAATCTGTTATCCTTTTTACATAATGAATATATGAATCTATTTTAGAATTGGCCAGTTTAATGTCCCTGTCTAAATCATCAGCATGTGAAACTATTTTAGATTTCAACTGCTTAATTTTCCAGCCTAAATAATGAACATATACACCTTTCTTGTGGATAGCACGAACTGCAACATTCCTCCTGTACACCTGTCTTGCTAGCACTCTAGATCTGGCTGTTCTGGTAGCGGATGAAGAGACACCGGCTGCAGGATTCCTAGCAGAATATTGAAAATTCACATTGTCCCCAACTAGAGTACTTTCTGGTTGTGACTGGGCTTTGGATAATTGTTTATTCCTTAATTCCTGTCCTAGAATGACATGACATCTGGCAGCAGAATTTTCAGTCTGTGATGTTGACCTTGAAGCGTGTCTAGTGCAAGCCTCTCCAGGCCTGGCTGGTGGTAGCAGTGTCTCACTGTCATGAGGTGCAGCTAGAGGCTCTGGCGTGCTCATCACACCAGCAGTGTACTGGAATTCATTCCGGGGTTTATTTGAGAATGATCCACTTGCAGGAGAGGGATTGTGAGCACTGTGTCCGGATAAGTCAGCTGTCCTGGGAGTATCTGTGATGGTCCCCATCGTTATCACCACCTGTGAATACAACAACAGCTCAGATAACATACACCAACACTTTTAACAAGGAAATGCATCATCTGTGAACACAACAACAGCTCAGATAACATACACCAACATTTCTAACAGGGAAATGCATCATTTTAAGTACTTGCTAATGTCAAGGCCTAATTTAGGTTGACAGAAAAGTTAGCACCATGTGATATTTTTGAAAACAATTCAAGCCTTATGAGCAGGCTCTCGTGGTAGTAAAGCCAGACAGATACTGATGCAATCTCAACAAACTATTATGTGGCAAAGAAAATTGATCTGAAAAGTTTGGGATTGAATTAAGCCTTTTTTTTATTACGGAAACTGATGGTGACAATATAATTTGACATTTGAAAATAACAAAGTGTAGATGAAGACAAATTCAGAGCAATTACAAAAGAAGACAAGGGTGTGGTTTATCACCTGATCTTTTCAACTTCTACAACAAGATAATACACAGAAACAGAATACAGTTTAAATCAAAGGCCAAAACGATCAATATTCTGAGATGTGCCGAGGACAGATTTAATAGCAGAGACAGAAAGTAGATAAGGTGTTGGAGATGAGCAGCAAGTTTATGGTGTCCCAGTGCCGACATGGCCAGCTACCAATGTTGACAGGACAGTGTAAATGACATGGCCCACTGCCAGTATTGACAGGACAGTGTAAATGTGACAGGACAGTGTAAATGACATGGCCCACTGTCAGTATTGACAAGACAGTGTAAATGTGACAGGACTGTAAATGACATGGCCCAATGCCAGTATTGACAGGATAGTATAAATGTGACAGGATAGTGTAAATGTGACAGGATAGTGTAAATGACATGACTCGCTACCAATGTTGACATGACAGTGTAAATGTGACAGGACAGTGTAAATGGGTACACCAAACTAGGTGAAAACTATCACTGATGCAGAGTGATGGTCCCCTCTGCCGCATGATGTGACTGAGGTCTAGGGGTGATCCTCAACAGAGATCCCAGCACACAAAGGAGTAACGGAATGAAAACAAAAATATAAGAAGCAGTCAGTTGCGAACCAATCAAAAATAAAATACGGAAAGGTAAAATAAAGACAAACACTATGAGAATGGAGAGAAAGTGAGAAATGTAGAATGATCAGACAGTGTTTGTTATCATGTCTTGCTAGCATGTCTCATATACTGGGTGCTGAAATGTTTTTTTGTGGTGGGAAACTGGTCATCCGATATCGGATGCCCGTGTGTATTGTTGCGCACGTAAAAAATCCCTTGGCAGTTGAAAATCGAAAAAGAGTAGCCTAACGGCGCTGCCCGGGCAAAATTTAGAGTTAACAAACCTACCCAGAGTTTTTCAGGATCCTCGCCGGTGCTACGGAGTTCGTGCACTGAGCTGAGTTTCTCCAGACTCAGGTTTGAGTTAGGAGGAGAACGGTGCACTTATGGGTTAAACCCGTGTGCCGTGATGTTGATCCATCGACTAAACTAAACTATATACTGAACTAATTTAATTGTACAGTATATTGTCTCTAAATAAAAAACCCAAATCTGACAGGACTTGCAACTGTTAAAGTCTTATCAAGAAATAAATTAAACAACTTAACAGTACAGAAAAACAGAACTGATTTAGCAAACATAAAAAGGAATAAACATCAATGGGAAATGTTATGAGGCCCAGTAACACAGAGAGCATAAGAGAGAATTATCAACATCCTGTCTTCTTCTTCGTCTTTATCTCCTGTTTGAACATAGTCTGTCAACAAACTCATGCCCAGTTGCCTTCTGCTATCTCCTGTTTGAACATAGTCTGTCAACAAACTCATGCCCAGTTGTCTTCTGCTATCTCCTGTGTGAACACTGTCTGTCAACAAACTCATGCCCAGTTGCCTTCTGCTATCTCCTGTGTGAACATAGTCTGTCAACAAACTCATGCCCAGTTGCCTTCTGCTATCTCCTGTGTGAACATAGTGACTGTCAACAAACTCATGCCCAGTTGTCTTCTGCTATCTCCTGTGCGAACATAGTCTGTCAACAAACTCATGCCCAGTTGCCTTCTGCTATCTCCTGTTTGAACATAGTCTCTCAACAAACTCATGCCCAGTTGCCTTCTGCTATCTCCTGTGTGAACATAGTCTCTCAACAAACTCATGCCCAGTTGCCTTCTGCTATCTCCTGTGTGAACATAGTCTCTCAACAAACTCATGCCCAGTTGCCTTCTGCTATCTCCTGTGTGAACATAGTCTCTCAACAAACTCATGCCCAGTTGTCTTCTGCTATCTCCTGTGTGAACATAGTCTGTCAACAAACTCATGCCCAGTTTTCTTCTGCAGCTCTACCCATGCCATCCCCACATTATTCTAATTCTCTTCTCCGTGTTTTCCCATGTCGCCCTCTGTTTCATTTGCGCTATGTTTCTAGTTATACTATTACCAAGTTTGCTCAATGTGTGTCATATTCACTGGTATTTTAGTTTCATGCGGAATTCCATTTTTCGGCATGTGATGTAATTTTTATGGAGACTCCTAGGGGTCATCGCTGGAGCTGTGTAGTTTGTGCCCTTTGTGACACATTTGTCAGGTCGCTTTGCTGAAAGAAGATTCAGCCATATAGCATAGAATCTGGTGCAACAACATACATAATAAACCACAAATGGATAGACAGAATAAAAAAAAAAACAAATAGAGGACTCTGATACACCAGTCAAACTTACACACAGGACATTGAACATGTCATCAATAGTGCGCTATCTTTTGGAATCCGATCACATTATTGATAGAGACAAATCATTAGTCTTATTGTGTAACACACACAAAAAAAGGGGGGGGGGCTGAGTGGTCTCGAGGTATGGTGTCCGCCTCGAGTGCTGGAGGTCCCGGGTTCAGGCCCGGTGAGGACCGGGATTTATTTAAAAAATCCACCTGGACTTCCAGTAATAAAATTTCCCCTGGTCTCTGGGTAGTGAGATCGGACGCCAGTGTGTATTGTTGCGCACGTAAAAAATCCCTTGGCAGTTGGAAATCGAAAAAGAGTAGCCTAACGGCGCTGCCCGGGCAATATTTCTAGTTAAAAATCTACCCAAAGTATTTCAGGATCCTCGCCGATGCAACGGAGTTCGTGCATTGAGCTGAGTTTCTCCAGGCTCAGGTTTGAGTTAGGAGAAAAACAGAGCACTTATGGGTTAAACCATGTGCTGTGATGTTGATCCAACGACTAAACTATACAAAATGGATGAATGGTAAGATTCACTGAAGCTATTGCTATTCGCATGACCAAGCCATTTTGTGTAAAGAAAATGACATTGATAGTCATTTTAAAATGACCATCGTAGACTTTAAATTACTGTGTTAAAATGTGTGTTGCATATCTCAACTTGAAGGATTAATCATTCTGCTGCTTATTTCATTTGTTATAGTTCTGCTTTAGATTATGTTGAGTGACTTCTGTAGTGTGTAGCGGATGTGATGCAGCAGAATATGCACAGCAATAAATTGTGCAAGCTATTGTTTGTCCATTATTTAAATTCACTGCGAGAAAACACGGTTCTTTAAAAAAAAGTGTTTACTAATTGTGCAGGATTCAAATGCCCTATATTTTAACTAGTTCTCTGTAACATGCAAGAAATGAGGACTAAACCAAGCAAACATCCAAATTTTCTTAGGTGAAACCACATTTCAAGAAGTCAGAATCATACAGTCATACACCAATTACTATTTGGGTAGCAATGTAGACAAGTATGGGAGAATAGATAAAGATATTAAAATAAGAATGCAAGAAGATCTTTCATGGCACTAGGACATTTGTGGAGATGAAAGGAAACTTAGCACTAAACGTAAAATATTGAGCTCCATTGTTAAATCACTGCCACTGTATAGGATGAGAAACATGGAAAACTGACTGAAAGAATTACTGATAAACTACAAACATTCATTATCATTGATTGGTGAATCACCAGTGTAGACTGAAAGACTTACTAATAAACCACAAACATTCATTATCATTGATTGGTGAATCACCAGTGTAGACTGAAAGACTTACTGATAAACTGCAAACATTCATTATCATTGATCGGTAAATCATCAGTGTAGACTGAAAGACTTACTGATAAACTGCATACATTCATTATCATTCATTGGTGAATCACCAGTGTAGACTGAAAGACTTACTGATAAACCACAAACATTCATTATCATTCATTGGTGAATCTGCAGTGTAGACTGAAAGAATTACTGATAAACTACAAACATTCATTATCATTGATTGGTGAATCTCCAGTGTAGACTGAAAGACTTACTGATAAACTGCAAACATTCATTATCCTTCATTGGTGAATCACCAGTGTAGACTGAAAGAATTACTGATAAACTACAAACATTCATTATCATTGATTGGTGAATCACCAATGTAGACTGAAAGACTTACTGATAAACTACAAACATTCATTATCATTAATTGGTGAATCAGTGTAGACCTGATGGAGAGTTATGTTAATTGCATATCCTTTACAGGACATTGCAGTCAACCCCAACATTTTTGGCTGTTTGTGATTTCTGGGCAAGTTTACGTTCGGTAGTCTACCATTGATGGAGATACCTAAACAAATTCCAGCGAACCAAGGTGTGGACAAGAGACTGGTGTTGCATAGGGGACACACTGGGAAAACCTGAGGATAGTACTATACTATAGTATAATTGTCACATTTCCATACGGAACAAAATACTGGGGCACATAGGGGACATACTGGGAAAACCTGAGGATAGTACTATACTATAGTATAATTGGCACACTTCCATACAGAACAAAATACTGGATGGCCTAAAAACACACAGAGAAGACAACTAAAGATAGAGATGAATAATCTGTGGAGAACATGAGCAGGGCTGTAGGAGGTAGCTAGACAGAATGGCCAGGCCTGAGTGACTGGAAGACCTATGCCCCACTGGTGTGACAAAGGGTAGAAGGAGAAGACAATGAAGATAACAAAACTCGGTGTTTGTGTGTGCCCGCTTTGAGATCAAACGTAATCCATCCACTACTGGGAAGTACACTGGACTTATTCTTGTGTGTGGATTAGCTTTCTCTTCTAGCAGTGTCCCTCCCCATCAGGAGAACCACTGAGACTTCTCAGGTACTTGTAATTTACGTCCTCAAGTCAACAACAAGAATTTGACATTTCAGTCCCAATTGACTGGTGTAAGGGTTGAACCCGCTACCTTGCCATCAGCATATCAGAAGTTTAAGAGTGGACGATGTTATCCATTCGGCCATGCTGACCTCTATATGCTAATTAACCCAGATGTGGTGTCAACACATGAACCGGATGTTGATGGTCAATAAGAAAGTATACCAACACATGAACCGGATGTTGATGGTCAATAAGAAAGTATATCAACACATGAACGGGATGTTGATGGTCAATAAGAAAGTATATCAACACATGAACCGCATGTTGATGGTCAATAAGAAAGTATACCAACACTTGAACCGGATGTTGATGGATGGTCAATAAGAAAGTATACCAACACTTGAACCGCATGTTGATGGTCAATAAGAAAGTATACCAACACTTGGACCGGATGTTGATGATCAATAAGAAAGTATATCAGCACATGAACCACATGTTGATGGTTGGTCAATAAGAAAGTATATCAACACATGAACCACATGTTGATGGTTGGTCAATAAGAAAGTATACCAACACTTGAACCGCATGTTGATGGTCAATAAGAAAGTATACAAACACTTGAACCGGATGTTGATGGTCAATAAGAAAGTATACCAGCACATGAACCAGATGTTGATGGTTGGTCAATAAGAAAGTATACCAACACTTGAACCGCATGTTGATGGTCAATAAGAAAGTATACCAACACTTGAACCGGATGTTGATAGTCAATAAGAAAGCATACCAACACTTGAACCGGATGTTGATGGATGGTCAATAAGAAAGTATACCAACACTTGAACCGGATGTTGATGGTCAATAAGAAAGTATACCAACACTTGAACCGGATGTTGATGGTCAATAAGAAAGTATATCAACACATGAACCGCATGTTGATGGTCAATAAGAAAGTATATCAACACATGAACCGCATGTTGATGGTCAATAAGAAAGTATATCAACACATGAACCACATGTTGATGGTTTGTCAATAAGAAAGTATACCAACATTTGAACCGCGTGTTGATGGTCAATAAGAAAGTATACCAACACTTGAACCGGATGTTGATGGTCAATAAGAAAGTATATCAGCACATGAACCACATGTTGATGGATGGTCAATAAGAAAGTATACCAACACTTGAACCACATGTTGATGGTCAATAAGAAAGTATACCAACACTTGAACCGGATGTTGATGGTCAATAAGAAAGTATACCAACACTTGAACCGGATGTTGATGGTTGATCAATAAGAAAGTATACCAACATTTGAACCGGATGTTGATGGTCAATAAGAAAGTATATCAGCACATGATCCACATGTTGATGGTTGGTCAATAAGAAAGTATATCAACACATGAACCGCATGTTGATGGTCAATAAGAAAGTATACCAACACTTGAACCGGATGTTGATGGTCAATAAGAAAGTATATCAGCACTTGAACCACATGTTGATGGATGTTCCATAAGAAAGTATACCAACACTTGAACCGGATGTTGATGGTTGATCAATAAGAAAGTATACCAACACTTGAACCGGATGTTGATGGTTGATCAATAAGAAAGTATACCAACATTTGAACCGGATGTTGATGGTCAATAAGAAAGTATATCAGCACTTGAACCACATGTTGATGGATGTTCCATAAGAAAGTATACCAACACTTGAACCGGATGTTGATGGTTGATCAATAAGAAAGTATACCAACACTTGAACTGGATGTTGATGGTTGATCAATAAGAAAGTATACCAACACTTGAACCGGATGTTGATGGTCAATAAGAAAGTATATCAGCACTTGAACCACATGTTGATGGATGTTCCATAAGAAAGTATACCAACACTTGAACCGGATGTTGATGGTTGATCAATAAGAAAGTATACCAACACTTGAACCGGATGTTGATGGTTGATCAATAAGAAAGTATACCAACACTTGAACTGGATGTTGATGGTTGATCAATAAGAAAGTATACCAACACTTGAAACGGATGTTGATGGTCAATAAGAAAGTATATCAGCACATGATCCACATGTTGATGGTTGGTCAATAAGAAAGTATATCAGCACATGAACCACATGTTGATGGTCAATAAGAAAGTATATCGACATAGTATTGATGGGTTCTTCACTTAAATTCACTAATTATTTTGTACTATATAATAGACATACATTTCAAAATGATAACTTTATCTATTGTATGATGGACACACATTTAAAAATGGTTTACTTTATTTATTCTATGACAGACATTTAAAATTAAAACTCTTTACTGTATGATATACATAAATTTTAAACAAATATTTTATTTACTGTATGATAGTACATACATTTAGATGGAATACTTTTATTTACTATATGGTAGACATACATTTAAATGAATACACTATTTACTGTATGGTAAACATACATTTAAAAATAAACTCTATTTATTGTATGGTCGACATACATTTGAAAATGAACACTGCATTTATTGTATGGTAGACACATTTAAAATGAATACTGTATTTATTGTATGGTAGACATACATTTAAAATGAATACTTTATTTACTGTATCATAAATATACATTTAAAATGAATACTTTATTTACTGTTGTATGGTAGACATGCACTTAAAATGAATACTATATTTATTGTAGGATAGACATATATTTAAAATGAATATTTTATTTACTGTATGGTAGACATACATCTAAAGTGAATACTTTATTTACTGTATGGTAAGCATACATCTAAAGTGAATACTTTATTTACTGTATGGTAAGCATACATCTAAAATGAATAATATTTAGTGTATGATAGACTCACTTAAAATGAACAATTTATTTACCTTATGGTAGACATACATTTATTTATTTTTATCATGAATACTTTATTTACTGTATGGTAGACATACATGTATTTTTTTTTTTAAATGAATGCTTTATTTACTGTAAGGTAAACAAACATTTATTATGAATACTTTATTTACTGTATGATAGACATACATCTAAAGCGAATACTTTATTTACTGTATAAAAGACATACATTTAAAATGAATACTTTATCTACTGTTTAGTAAACATACATTTAAAATGAAAAGTATACTGGTATATATAGTATATGGTATATTCCATGCTCAGTCTTCTTAGACTTAGATGGATAGGACACGTTAGGAGGATGGTTGATGGTAGAATACCAAATGACATCTTTTTTTGGTGAATTACGGATGGGTAAGAGATCTCAGGGTCGGCCTCTACTACGATACAAAGATGTGTGTAAACGGGACATGATTGATACAGGCATTGCTATTGCACATTGTGAGCAAGTCGCCACTGAACGTATTGCATGGAGGGCAAACATCACAAATGGAACAAAGACAAAGGAGACAATTATTACAGATAAGTCACACATCGAGCGTGTGAGACTTAAGATGGTGCATGATGGTGGAAATGACCATGTGTTCACATGCACCTACTGTGGACGAACATGTACAGCGCGAATTGGCCTTAACAGTCACATTCGCCACCGCCATGGGTTGTGGTTAGTTATTAAGCCTTTTTGAAGCACAATGTAACAAAATATCGTCTGTCAAGACGGTAAGGTGCCACAATATACTTTATTTACTATAGGATACACATATATTTAAAAATGAAGACTATATTTACTGTATGGTATACATACATTTTAAATAAAACCTGTTTATTACGAATTTAATGCTTGTTTATCTCTCTGTCTATAGGTATCCTGTATTCAACTGTATTGAACGCCAATCAGTTCCCACTGATGGTTAAATGATAGTAAGGGTTCATCCCCTACATTTAACCTGGATTTAAAAAAAAATTATAAATAATAATGTATTTGTTAGATACATTATCTAAATAAGAACATGTATGATATGTAGTTAGTAAATATCATCTAAAGGTTTCATATATTCGGAAAATAGAGAAACTGATATTACCATGCGGATTGTCCGTGGTATTTTGAAACACTGAAGCACGTGATTCTTCCGTCCACTTGCGTCCAGGCCGATGCAATGAATGCTTGTCTAGCCCGACACTCGGCCTTTTAATTACATGGGGTGGGGTGGGGTGGGGGTAAGGGGTTATCCCTTCCTGGTTACGGACATGTGATTGCGCAGGAAGCGCATGGAAGTGAAACGTGGACAATGTGCAGTCAAGCTGAAAAAGCATTGGATGGCTGCAGAAATGTGGTTTCTGAGAATAATGCAAAGAATAGCCTACCATGGACAGACAGCAAAACCAATGACCAAGTACTACAGGAAACAAATGAAAATCGTAGATTGATTAGAGAAATTAGACGTAGATAGTCAAAATTTGTTGGACATGTTATGAGATGAAATGAATTGGAGAACTTGGTGACAGCTGGCAAGATCGAAGGGAACAGACCAAGGGGAAGACCGAGAAGTAAATACCTGGATGGCTTGGCCACATGGCCATGGTCTTGCTGCAGGAACAGGAACACTGAGCAGATCCACGACTCTGGTGATCGAGTGAAATGGCGAGTCATGACCGTCCACGCTTTCCGGCACATGATTGATTGATTGATTGACTGCGCAGGTCCCAGAAATTACCCCGCCTTATTCCATCCTATTCTACCATTACCCCTACCTCTTTCAACCTCAGACAAGAAGTTATATTAAGGTCCATGGCCTGGCTCAGATTAATAATCACACGACCGAGTCAGCCATTATGATATTAATTTGAATGTGATTGTTGTCCAAGGAAATGATTGTTATTCAAAGAGGATAAGAATTTAACTCCTCCGTACCTCATCTTGTTATAGTCCATGAAGTGTGGCGTCGGTGATCATGTCTGTCCTCAACCTACAGTCACACGTACTGCCAGTCATTTCTGGTACCTATGTTGTGACAACCGGAAAGATTTGCGGAAAGAGAGAAAGGGGAAGACAGCGTGAGAACATTCTTGACAGTGTGTCATAGCACGGAATTGATCCATGCCTTTAGGAGATCTTCAATTTATGGGGAAACATGATCGCCCACTCCAGCCGGCAAGGCACTGGATGATGATGTAAGCCCATGCCTTGGTGTCAAACTGCCAAGTATCTCCCCATTCAGTCTGCCATCATATCTCCACTCCTACAACTTTCCCCAATTCCTGACGTACTCCAGATGTCCCTTCCCATGACATGCCCAAAGAATGTGGACTTTTGATGCGAGTAACCAGTTAGTTCACTTTGTGGCGTTAACTCAAGACCGAGCGGTAGATTTTCTCAGTATGATGCAAGTCTTCGAAATGCCGCCCCTTAATTTTGTTTTCTTCGAAATATCGCCCCTTAACGATTGTTAGTTATTGAATGGTTCAAATTACTTCAAATGTATTTTGCTTTCGTCCCTTTACGGTGCCGCCTGATGCGGCCGCATCTGTACCATAGCACGGCACGGTCCTGGGTTAACTTCTTTCAATATTTCTCCATGACTCTTCTTACCCGACCACTGTGTTATGGTAATACACAGGAAATCAGTTGGGGAACTCCTTGAGGTTACCAAGACAGTCGATAAACAAACACACACAGTATTGCCTGGCGCTCACAGAAGGAGAAGAAGGAAGTAGAGACAAGAGGACGCACTAGACCAAGGGTTGGCAAACTACGGCCCGCGGGCCACATGCGGCCCGCCACCCGATTTTATGCGGCCCGAGGGGGCATTTAGGAATACATTTTTTTACTTCGTTTTTAAGTTATTTTGTTGAATTTTAAAGAATTTCATGTACCGTTATGATTATTTCAACATTTTTGATAAGATTTCTTTCTAATTATCAATTTTTGTAAACAGTCCTTGGCCTTCGTAATGTAATGCTTCTTCTTCTTTCGTTCGCCTTAAATACTATAACTGCAATGTTGCCTCTTGTGTGAATTTAATTGTCCCTTTTAGTTCACTCAGCAGTCCATAGAGTTTATCTTCCACTGTCGTCTCCCTTGGCCAGAAGGTTAGCCTAGACATGTTGTAATTTGGGCAGTCTTTGAGTATGTGCTCTGCTGTCTGCGACGATAATCCACACGTGCACATGGCTGATTCACCAATATTGAATCTGGTATACATGTGGTTGCGCTATCTATTGTGTCTTGTTCTGAGGAGCAGAATAATGACTGTCTGAGGAGCAGAATAATGACGTGGTAGTCGTCTTGAGCTGGTTTTGGTGGCTTTCTGACTGATTTGATAATTCTTTTCTTTTGGATGTAACGGGCACATCAGGCTGTTCTTCTTTTGCTCCTTCGTTAGCCAATCGATCAGTTCTGTCGTTTCCGGGTACTCCACAGTGGGATGGTATCCACTGTATGGTGACCTTATGCTGGCTGCTAAGTTTAGAAAGTAGTGCCCTTATTACTGGCAATTTCCAAAACATCATTTCGTTTTCGTTGAGGTGAGTTTCTTGCAAGCAACATACGCTTACCTTTTCTTGGTCCAAGATGTTTTCTAGTTCTATTGTTTTGTTGCTGAATCCCTCCGCATTCCAGTGCATACGTTTTAGTCTTTGTTTGGTATGGCCAGACGCTCTATTCTCAGGTCCCCTTGCTCCACAAGACATCTGAGAAGGACCTCCAGTAGTTGTGGTTGGACTCATTCGAGGCATATGGCCCTGCACTGCACCTGCCTGGGGGTCCAAAGTAGGGCGAGCACCGTAACATTTAGCCGTAGTTGACATATTTCATTGCGCGTGGTTGGTGGCATCCTGGATTCCCTTGTTGCCTCTTTATTCAGCACCTTTCCTTTGCTAGAGCAGACTGTGGTCTTACTCGAGCTTAGGTGTAGTAAGGCACGCACACACATGTCTGCGCATGCACGTACGAGCATATACATCTAAAGCGTTCTGTATATTTCTCGGCGCCAGTGACTCGCCGCCGCCCCTTTCTCCTGTTAGTTAAAACAGTTCCGCCACGAGAAGGCCAGAAGTTGGACTTCTGCTGCATAAGGTGATGAATGCACGAGCCATTAGGGTATTTATGCAAGGTTGGGCGCTCACCCCAACCCGGCGCCTGGCTACATACAGCAACATTTGGAAGCCATGCTATGGCTAAAATGCGAATTTATCGATTTTAATATAGAGAAATATTTATCGACATGAACAATTTAATAAGGATGATTTTATGAAACACAGATATTTCTCCGGTAAATAAAATGATTTATTTTGCAAGAAAATATTAAATTTAAAAGTCTTTTGCTGTTTAAAATTATTTCCACATTTACAATGTTCAAATTAATTTATTTGTTGTAGTAGTCTTAATATATTTCTGAAATTTATTCTGAGTTTACTACTTGTTTTCCGAATATTTTATTTTCACACACAGCCGGAAGTAAGTTTTGTTTCATTTCAGTTTTAAAGTTTTGTACAGTTCTAACTGTTCGAATTTTATTTAAAAAATGAGTGTCAATAACAAACGTAAGATTGAAGATGAATGACGTGTTTTTAATTATGAATGGACAACTAAATACTGTTTTATAAAAGTTGGTAGCAAATCAGTGTGCTTGCTGTGTCGTGAGTCAGTGGCTGTCTTCAAGGAGTACAATTTAAAAAGACATTATCAAACAAAATATTCCAATTTCGGATACAATTTAACAACAATTTAACAACCGAAGGGAGAGAAAGGAAATGCCTTGAGTTGGTGAAAAATTTTGGAGAAACAGCAAACTGTTTTCACTAAACAGTCTCAAATTCAAGATGCTGAAAATGAAGCTAGTCTTGTGCTGTCACACATAATTGTAAAACAGAACAAGCCATTTTCTGATGGCGAGTTCATCAAGGAATGTTTGCTAGATGCAGCAAATATTATGTGTCCAGCACACACACACATACACACACAAAAACAGATCTGACAACATTACTTTATCCAGGAGAACTGTGATCAGATGTGTTGATAAGATAAGTGACAATGTTATGCATACACTTTAAGATGCAAGTAAACAATTTTTTTGGTAGCCTCTTTCATTGGATGAGAGTACTGATGTACATGATACTGCCCAATTATTGATATTTATACGTGGAATAAACACTTCTTTCAAACTCACTGAAGAGTTATTGAGTGTTGAGTCACTCAAAGACACAACCCCATGTCATGATATATTCAATGCTTTTATTAACTGTATTGAAAGAACTTAAGATGGCAAGTGTTACAACTGACGGAGCTCGTGCTTTGACTGGAAAAAATGTAGGTCTGGTAAAGTTGATAAGTGATAGGATTAAAGCAGACCATACATTATTACCACTTCACTGTGTGATTCATCAAGAAAGTCTGTGAAAAACTGTTTTGAATATCAAGCATGTTATTTACCCAGTTGTTAGTGTCATCAACCTCATCAGATCAAGAGGACTTAATCACATACAGTTCAAGGCATTACTTGACAATTTGGAAACTGAACAATCCGATGTCCTGTACCACACCAGTGTTGGATGGCTGAGTCTCGGCAAGGTGTTGAGGCGAGTGTGGGAACTCAGAGAAGAAATAGTGATGTTCCTAGAGATGAAAGGCATTGAATGTGACTTTAATACTAATATTGTCAATAAAGAGTGGAAGTTAGACTTTATGTTTGCCATTGAAATTATGGAAAAGTTAAATGAACTGAATTGACAAACTTCAGGGCAATGGTGTGTTCGCACATGAATTATATGTACATGTAAAATCATTTCCGGCAAAACTCTCACTGTACTCCAGACATCATCATCATCAAGTGCCGTGCCGGCTGGCGTAGGCGTTCATGGCTCTCCATAGATCTCGGTCTTTGGTTTTCTGGATCAACTCTGCTGCTGATATTCCTCCATGCCACCGTCTCAATCCATCCAGCATCACTTCTCTTGGTCTACCTCTGCCTCTCTTCCCTTCGATCTTTCCAGTTGTTACGATGTTCTCCAATGCCTCTCTTCTCATCGCATGACCGAAGAAAGCTGTTTGTCTCTGTCTTATTGTTGTATATAATGTTCTAGTTTCATTAGCCTGTTTCAGGCAGTCGTCGTTAGTTACTCTGACAGTCCAAGGTATTCGCAACATTCGTCTCAGGAACCACATCTCTGTTGCTTCTAATTTCTTCTTAATTTCTTCATTTACATTCCAAGATTCACTGCCATACAGCAAAACTGATTATACATAGCATTTCAGCACTCTCTTTCTTACATTAAGTGATAGTGACTTATTGCATAAGATACTCTTCATTTTCTGAAATGCGGCTTTTGCCTGCCCTATTCTGCTCCTAATCTCTGTTGTACATCTTCCATCTGATGTTATAAATGCCCCTAGGTATCTAAAATTATCAACTTGGTTAAGGATTTTCCCTTCTATTTCTATGTCACATTTTGGTCTCACCATTTTCTTTGATATTACCATTGTTACTGTTTTCTTGATATTCAAGGAGAGTCCTTTCCTTGCACTCTCTGTTACTACAGCGTCTAATAATTGTTGTAGGTCTGTTGAATTATCCGCCATTAATGCTGTGTCATCTGCATAGCGTATATTATTTATATTATAACCTCCAACTAGTATTCCTGGCATCTCTTTGATCTCTCTCATTATTACTTCGCTATACAGGGAGAAATGATCTGGTGACAAGACACACCCTTGTCGTACTCCTAGCTTTATCTGTTCGTAACTACCCTCTTTATTTCCCATTTTCATTGCTGCTACTTGGTTCCAGTAAACATTATTTATTGTTCTTAAATCTTTTCCATCAATGTTAATATCTTCTAACATTTTAATCAGTTCATCATGTTTTACTTTATCAAATGCCTTAGTATAATCTATGAAGCACAAATATATGTCTCTCTGTTTCTCTATTGACCTTTCTATTAGTGTCTGTAATGTATAAATTGCATTGTTTGTGCCCTTTCCTTCCACAAATCCATACTGTTCTTCACTAATTTCCATTTTTATTTTCTTTTTGGTTCTTCTCATTATGATTCTGAGTAGAAGCTTAGTGATATGGTTTATAAGGTTATTGTACGAAAATCTTCACAATCAATTGCTCCTGGTCTTTTTGGTATAGCTATAAATACAGATTTCAGCATATCACTGGGTAAATATCCACTGCTGTAAATATCATTCAACATTTTGGTTAATATATCTACTCCAAATTCTCCCAATACTTCTAATTCTTCTATTGTGATTTCATCTGGCCCAGCTGTTTTTCCTTTCTTCATACGTTTCATAGCGTCAGCAACTTCTTCTTTCAGAATAGGTGGACCTTCTAAGTTACTATCTTCTGTTAATTCTTCCCTTTCTCCTTCATATAATTCTCTTATATACTCATTCCACCTCTTCATTATAGCATCTTCCTCTAATATTATCTTTCCTGTTTTTGATTTCAAACACCCCGTATTTATTCTTATTTTTCTTCCTGTAAGCTCACTGATTTGTCTGTGCATATTTTTTGATCTTTAATGGAATTTAATTCAATTATTTTGCATTGCTTGTTTAACCAACTTTCTTTAGCCTTTCCACATTTATCTTTTATTTCTTTATTTATCTTAGCGTATTCTTGTTTGTCATTTTTACTCTGTTTTCTTTTGTCCATCAGTTTTAAGATATCTTCATTCATCAATCTTTTCTTAGCTATTTTGCCTCTCTCCGGTAATACTTCTTTGCTAGTTTGATGAATGGAGTCCCTTAACATTTCCCATTGTTCATCTATACTCTGTATTTTAGTTATTGCATTGTACCTATTTTTCACAGTCACTCTGTATTGTTCTTGCATTTCTTTATCTATTTTCAGAACCTCTTTATTAAGTCTCATGTTCTTAACCATTTATCCCCTCTCTTTAATCTTACTTTTATTTGTCCATATAGTGGTACATGATCACTATTACAGTCAGCACCAGGCATTGTCTTTACATTAATTAAAGCATTTCTAAATCTTTTATTAATTAGTATGTAGTCAATTTGGTTGCGTATTTTCTTATCAGGGCTTATCCATGTGTACAGTCGTCTTTTATGGTGCTTAAACCATGTGTTTCCAATTATCATATCATTGATATTTGCCCATTCTATTAGCTTTTCCCCTCTTTCATTTCTTGTACCTAAACCATAATTCCCCACTACATCCTCCATTTTTCCATTTCCTATTTTTGCATTAAAATCACCAAGTATTATCTTTATTTCTTGTGATCCAATTTGAGCCATCGCCATTTCTATTTCGTCGTAAAAGTGTTGTATTTCTTCCTCACTACTGCTTGCTGTTGGTGCATATACTTGTATAGTATTTATGTTTATTGGTTTGCCTTTGATTTTTACCATTATAACTCTATCTGAAATACACCAGTATCCATTAATTGACTTGGCTGTTTTTTCGTCTAATATTATTCCTACACTTTTTTCATGTGTAACCCCTCCAGAATAAATTATTGTGTGATTGTCAGCTATAATTTTGCCCGATCCCTTCCATCTCATCTCACTAACGCCTAGTATATTCATTTTCATGCTATCCATCTCTCTTAGAACATTGGTCAACTTTCCTAGTTCATTTAATGTCCTAACATTCCATGTTCCTACTCTAAATTTATTTATTTTAGTTAAGATTTTGCCATCAGTAGCTGGATGACGGTCTGGTGTCACCTGTGGCTCATGACTGTCCCTACCGGACGAGGATGCCCTAAGACAGCCATTAACGTCCTTCACTAACTTTGATATATGTTTTGCCATGAAGTCTTGGGAAGATAATGTGGTGGTTTCCCCTTGCCTTCCACATTCACATGGTGGTCTTTTTACCTCTTCCTTTGACAGCCATTTCCGACTGTAAGGACAAGTGAGTGCCCTGCTCTGCTCAGCTGCAGAGTTGTCCACTTATTCCGGTGGATACTCGGTCCCCAGAGCTGTGTTAGCCACACCGTAGTGTGTTTCCATCCTCTACCACGGGGAGGTGCAGTTGGGATTTTCCCTTCATAAAGTGTTGGTCTATGACCAAAACTCTCCAGTACTTTTAGAGGACTCCAGACAAGCAAGTGAAACATATTTTGTCACTTCCCTTTGCTGAAACAAGAAACCATTTCTGGTGAAATGACTAAACAGTACAAAGCCCAATTAAATGCACTGATTGAAGAATATGGATGGAGATTCCAAGATTTCAAGAACGTAGAGCCACAGTTCAATATTCTCAGTTCCCCTTTCAGTGCAGAAGCTGATACAGCCACAGAGGATATACAGTTGGAGCTGCTTGACTTAGAAGCAGATCATGACCTGAAAGAGAAATTCAAGTCAGATGGTTTACTGGATTTCTCTGGATCTTTATGACAAGAATCATTTTCCATCTTGAAAAACTTTGCAGCTAAACCTTTATCATTGTTTGGATCAACATGCATTTGCGAACAAGCATTCTCTTCCTTGTAGATCAACAAATCTAAGAATAGGTCTTTATTGTCGGACTGCAACTTGCATGTTGTCATGCGAATTTCAACAAGTAAAGTTGCTACATATTTCAAGAATATTGTCAAAAATTGCAAGCAGTTACATACATCTCATTAGAAATCAACAACTGTAGTGACAGTGTAGTCGGTTTATGTCTAAATTAAAGCCATTGATAGATAATAACGAATATTTGTTATAATAACATGTTGTAAAATCCTGTTAACAAATTAGTAAAAGTTTTTGTCCATATTGTCAAATATAATGTATAAGTATATAAGTAAAATAACATTGCAATCATTATTTATTTATACTGCTTAATAACCTATAAATAATTAATAACTACTTATTGTGATAGGTTGCTGTAAGAAAAATGGACATTTTATACAATATATATATATATATATATATATATATATATATATATATATATATATATATATATATATATATATATATATATATATATATACATACATACATACGTACATGCGGCCCGCCAATAGCTTTACATTTGTCAATGCGACCCTACGCACAAAACGTTTGCCCACCCCTGCCCTAGTCCATACTTGCCCAGTATGCATCCATCCTGTTGATTTCCAACTTTGGCATTCAAGTCACCCATTATGATAGTTACTTCAGAATTCTTGCATTTCTTGAAGGCCTTCTCTAAATCACTATAAAATTCATCAATGCTGTCATCACTACTGTCTGTTGTTGGTGCATAAACTTGTATGACGTTGACATCAAAAGGTCTTCCATTCAACTTCACCAGTAACACTCTGTCTGATACAGTCAAATATCCTTTGATCGATTTTGCTCTCTCTGTATCCATTATAATTGCTACTCCTCGCTGTTGTTTCTCTCCACCAGAATGGATTATTCTATATTCCTTAGATGTCATAATGCCCATTCCTGTCTATCTGGTCTCACATATACCTAACAGGTTAATATTTAATCGTCTCATTTCATTCTTAATGTTATCAAATTTCCCATCCCCACTCATAGTTCTTACATTCCAAGTTCCTACTTTCAATGTTGATATTAATTTGCACCCAGTCGCCTGATGACGGTCTGGAATCACCTGGTGCACATGACTACCCCTACCGGGCGAGGCTGCTCCTATGGAGCACATATTTACGCTGTTTCTCTGATTATCGATAAGACTGCAGTACATGATATTCTTGGCATCTGTAAAGAAGGTAGTTTGCCATTGCTTTCCTTCCTAGCAGCGACTATACTTTTCGATGACCGTAGCAAATGTCTCCCAAAAAAGAGATCCTCTGCCTACCGTCGTGAAACTGGAGACCATAACCTACAACTATCTGTCGGCTGCTCCTTAACTTCATCCACCACCTGCACACATGGCTTCACGTAACCCTGATCGGGGGGCTAAACGGGTACTCCACATTGCCCAAGGGTGTCCCATGGGCTAGCGGAGGGAAGGGGGCACCCATCAAGGCATTACTATCATGTTATTATATTTTAAATATTCTCTAAGCAAACGTAATTGCACCAGCATTTGGGAGAGAGAGAGAGAGAGAGAGAGAGAGAGAGAGAGAGAGAGAGAGAGAGAGAGAGAGAGAGAGAGAGAGAGAGAGAGAGAGAGAGAGCTACTTGTTCAAATTGAATGAAATTTACAAACGTAAATGACATTTCTTCTAAACATATTTATCAACATAAACCCCATAGACTTCCAAGGTCTTTCGCCGTTAATGTAAGTAAAGTGTCTCTAAATTGTGGGTGGATTTAAGAGGCCAGTAAAAAAATGTTGTTTCCCCACAGAGGGGAAATGTCTTCATTAACTTTCTGATTGTCATTGAAAGTACAGTTTTAAAAATTAAACATAAACATAGAATTGAAAAAGCCGGTTATAAAATGTAAGTAAATAAAGATTAAACAAAATTTGATTAAAAATTTTAATAGCTTTCTTCTCACGATTGCAAGTATATAACTATAGTACTAATTACTTTATTTCTCAAAGAAAAATGAAAGATTTTCATGTTAGTTATTGTATTATACTTAGGTATCTTCTTCTTCTTCTTCAGCATTCCGAGCCATTGAGGTTCTTTGCTGCAAATACAATCTGTCTCCATTCGTCTCTCTGGTGGACCTTCTCTTGCCAGTCGTTGATTCCAAGTGCTTGTAGGTCTGTATGTATATTATCTCTCCACCGCCTTCTTGGTCTACCTCGGGGTCTACGGTCATTTATTTCCTGAGTGTAAGCGAGTTTTGTTTCCCTATTATCTTCCATTCTTTCTATATGCCCCAGCCATTGTAGTCTATTAGCCTTCATGATACCAGTGATTAGCGGGGACTTAAACAAATCATAAATGTCTTTGTTACTTCTTCTTTTCCACTCTCCACTTTGTGTATCCCTAATGGGTCCAAAGATGCGTCTTAAAATTTTGTTCTCAAAGGTTTGTAACAAGGCTTCGTCTCCTTTCGTTGTACTCCAGGTTTCAGAGCCATACAGCACAACTGGTCTGATCAGTGTTTTGTATATTGTGATTTTGGTGTTACGAGATAGCGCCTTTGATTTTAGTAGATGTTGTAGTGCATAGTATATCTTATTTCCAGAGTTGATTCTAGTTTGTATTTCTTCCCTTATGATGTTGGAGCAGTTGAAGATTGTACCCAGGTATTTGTATGTTTCCGTTCTTTTAATGGTATACTTAGGTATACCATTTTTATATTCAAATTTTAGTAATTTCCCTTCTATCAATATTAGATGTTTATGTCCCCCTACCATGCGCAGACTGCTAAAGCAACCATAGAATAATCTTAGGCAATTTACATATAAGGTAGACCAAGAAGACGGTGGAGATATAATATATATACAGACCTTCAAGCACTTGGAATCAACGACTGGCAAGAGAAGGTCAACCAGAGAGACGAATGGAGACGGATTGTATCTGCAGCAAAAAACCTCAATGGCTCGGAACGCTGAAGAAGAAGAAGAATTTACATATAAACTTAAAGAAAGTCAAATATACAAATAGAAACGCAAAATTTGATCTACAGGCACTGAAGAGTGAGGAGATGAAAGATAAATTCAACGTAGAGGTAAAGAACAGATTCGATGCATTGTCCGATATGGAAATATTATTTCAAGACGTCAGTGACCAATTGGAAATATAAAAGAAATCAGTCAAGAAGCTGCACTAACAACAATGATAATCCCAAAAATAAAGATAATAGGACGCAAGAAATGGATGATGGAAGACATCTTAAAACTCATGGAAATAAGAAGAAATAACAAAAATAACAAGGAAATATACGAAGAGATTCACAGGAAAATTATAAGCTATGCAAAGAGGCAAAAGAAACACGGCTTGAGGAAAATTGCAAGGAAATTGAAAACCAACACAACATCCAGAATACCAAATTAATGCACACAAGAATTAATGACATCACTAACATAAGAACACACACACATCAACAAGTTGCCTAAAAACCAAAGATGGCAAAATCATAATAGAAAAAGATCAGATTTTACATGCGTGGTCAGATAATGTGAAAGACCTTTATGATGATACAAGAGAAGAACAATATGATCATCAGAATAATAATGAAGGACCATCAATTTTGTTTGTCGGGGTGTTTTTCTTTTAGATATCTAGCAATTCTGCAGAGCCGGTCTTCCTGACGAAGGTGTTAACGAATTTATCCGTAATCCCGTATATGCACGTGTGGGGAAACAGCTGCGCGAGATTCGGTAGGGAATCGGGTTGCGTTGGTTACTTACAGGGGTATCTGAGATTGTCGCTCAGTAAGCAATGCAAAATACTGTGCGTAATCTTGCAAAGACATCAACAACAGCGGTAAAATGCTGTTGTTGACAGCGATGTAAATAGGATATGCGACAAAACAATTCCGCTGAAAGCTTGAACATACGTGTAGTGATCAATCAGGGCATTACTATCATGTTATTATGATATTTGAAATATTCTCTAAGCAAATGTAATTGCACCAGCATTTAGCAGAGAGAGAGAGAGAGAGAGAGAGAGAGAGAGAGAGAGAGAGAGAGAGAGAGAGAGAGAAAGAGAGAGAGAGAGAGAGAGAGAGAGAGAGAGAGAGAGAGAGAGAGAGAGAATAGAGAGAGAGAGAGAGAATGGGGGGGGGGGGAGAACTATTTGTAATATTTGTCAACATAAGCCCCATAAGCTTGCACGGCCTTTCGTCAGTGCGAAAATAAGTGCACGCAGGCCCTGATTGTGCCAGACCAGGATATGTCCTACTCACTTCGCCTGTTAATCGTCATCTCTCTCATTCCTATCACCTAGGCCAGGGGTGGGCAAACTACGGCCCACGGGCCGCATGCGGCCCGCCACTTGATTTTATGCGGCCCGCTATGGCATTTAGGAATAATAATTTTTACTTCGTTTGTAAGTTATTTAGTTAGATTGTTTCAACATGTTTGATAAGATTTCTGTCTAATTATCAATTTTTGTAAACATTCCTTGGCCTTTGTAATGTAAAGCTGCTTCTTCTTCTTCTTCTTCTTCTTCTTCTTCTTCTTCTTCTTCTTCTTCTTCTTCTTCTTCTTCTTCTTCTTCTTCTTCTTCTTCTTCTTCTTCTTCTTCTTCTTCTTCTTCTTCTTCTTCTTCTTCTTCTTCTTCTTCTGCTTCTTCTTCTTCTTCTGGAGGTGAAGATCGTCATAGGGGAGTGGCAATTATTCTGGACCGGAAAACATCAACTTCTGTTCAAGGATATTGGGCTGTGTCGGACAGAGTTCTACTAGTTAAATTAAGTGGCAGACCTTTTAGCATAAATATTATTCAAGTATATGCCCCAACAGGAGAATCCAGTGAAGATAGTGTAGAAGAATTTCATAACGACATAGAGTCTGCCTTAAAGAAATGTAAAAATTCAGAAATAAACATCATAATAGGGGACTTCAATGCAAAAGTAGGAAATCAAGGGGATAGATACACAGTAGGAAACTATGGTTTAGGAGAGAGAAATGAAAGAGGATACAGACTCGTAGAGTGGGCAAAAGAACAGGAAATGATTGTAGGAAACACCTGGTTTAAGCAACACCCTAGAAGATTATGGACATGGAAGAGTCCTGATAGCAGGATTAGAACCCAGATTGACTACATTCTCATTAACAGAAGATTTAGAAACGCGCTAACAGTAGCAAAAACACTTCCCAGTGCTGATTGTTATAGTGACCACAGATTACTCACAGGAACATTGAGGATAAAGTTGAAAAAATTCAAGTATATAACAGGAAACACTAAATATGATTTGTGTACATTGAGTAATGACAAGGAAATACAAAAAAAATTCAACATAGAAGTACAGAACAGATTTGAAATATTGTCTGATCTAGAGATATTATTCCAGGATGTGGATGATCAATGGAAAACGTTGACGAATTCAATCAATGTGGCTGCAGAAACCACTATTCCAAAATTAAAGAAGGTGGGTCGTAAGAAATGGATGACTGAAGAAATTTTACACCTCATGGAAACAAGAAGACTCAACAAAAATAATTCTGTCAAATATGAAGAAATTTACAGACAAGTCAGAATATTATGTAAGGAGGGAAAAGAAGCATGGCTTGAGGAAAAGTGCTTAGAAATTGAAAACCAACACAACAGTCAAAATACCAAATTAGTGCACAAAAGAATTCAGGAACTTACTAATAAAAGAACAAGTACATCAACATGGTGTCTTAAAAACTAAAGATGGCAAAATCATAATAGAAAAAGACCAGATTCTACATGTATGGACAGATTATGTGAAACACCTTTATGATGATAACAGAGACGAACAGTATGATATTAGATTTAATAATGAAGGACCACCAATTTTGGAGATGGAGGTTCGAAATGTTCTTAAGCATATGAAAGCTGGCAAGGCCCCCGGTGCAGATAACATCACAACAGAAATGATTAAAGCTTTAGAAGAATTTGGACTAGAGCAAGTCACCAGACTGCTGAACACATTATATGATACTGGAGATATACCTCCTGAATTATGTAACTCTGTATTTATTGCAATCCCAAAGAAATCAGGAACCTTGGAATGTGATCAACATAGAACAATTAGTATAATGAGTCACATCACAAAGATTTTGCTAAGAATTATCATGCAAAGAGTGAGGAAGAAGATACAACCTGAAATAGGGGAAGAACAATGTGGGTTTGTAGAAGGAAAGGGTACAGTAAATGCTGTGTATATGCTGCGAACAGTTATTGAACGTGCTATAGAAGTAAACAAGGATATACATCTTTGCTTTATTGACTATACAAAGGCTTTTGATAGAGTTAGACATGTCAACATGGTGGATATGCTTGCAGATCTACAAATTGATGGGAAAGACATTAGACTTATAAAAAACATATATTGGAAACAACAAGCTGCAATAAGGATTGATAATGAAGTGGGACAGTATCAGCCAATTAAGAGAGGTGTTAGGCAGGGATGTGTGATGCCTCCAGATCTTTTTTCCCTATACAGTGAAAATATTTTCAGAAATGTAGAGGATATAAATGGAATCAGCATTGGAGGACGAAACATCAATAACATTAGATATGCAGATGATACAGTATTAATTGCAGACAATGCGCAGGACCTGCAACAATTAGTAGTCGCGGTTGTTGTACACAGTGAGCAACTGGGGTTAGAATTAAATTGTAAAAAGACTCAGGTTATGGTCGTCACTAGGAAGAAAGAAGTGCCACAATGTAATATACAAGTAAATGGAAATATTCTTCAACAAGTGAATCGGTATAATTATCTTGGAACAGTCATAACATCTGATGGGAGATGCCTTGAAGAGATTAGAACAAGAATCGCCATGGCGAAAGTAGCCTTTAGCAAGATGAAAAACATTCTGACCAATAAAAAGATGTCAATTGAAACGAGAAAAAGAGTGTTGAGGGGATACATAGAGCCTGTTCTTTTGTATGGATGTGAAACTTGGACAATGAGCAGTCAAGCTGAAAAACATCTGATGGCTGCAGAAATGTGGTTTCTGAGGAAAATGCAAAGAATACCATGGACAGACAGAAAAACCAATGACCAAGTACTACAGGAGACAAATGAACATCGTAAACTGATTAGAGAAATTAGACGTAGACAGTCAAAATTTTTGGACATGTTATGAGAAGAAATGGATTGGAGAACTTAGTGACAACTGGCAAGATCGAAGGGAACAGACCAAGAGGAAGACCGAGAGGAAAATACCTGGATGGATTGGCCACATGGCATGGACGAGACAGGAACACTGAGCTGATCCACGACACTGGTGATCGAGTGAAATGGCGATTCATGACCGCCCACGCTTTCCGGCATGGCACATGATATATATATATATATATATATATATATATATATATATATATATATATATATATATATATATATATATATATATATATACATACATGCGGCCCGCCAATAGCTTTATATTTGTCAATGCGGCCCCATGCACAAAAAGTTTGCCCACCCCTGCACTAGACAATATAAAATTTGAAAGCTATAGTTAGCGACCGGGATTCGAACCTGTCACCTACAAATCATCTTGCTGCAGGAACAAGTGTATGATGCACATGACCAACTAGACACACCTTTTTGTTCTCGTAATTCTATTATTATTTTGTTTTCTTAAAATATTTGTTGCCTTGTTCCAGACGTATTGGTGGTACCTTTCCTCTGGAGTACACTAGACAGGCCGAGAGAGGGATCATGCTGCATGGGCATGGGTAACACATGGTCTCTAAATTCAGCCCATGCTTTGTGTTATTGAGAGGTGTAACTCCATTTTACAAACTATCGTCTGTCAAGGCGGTAAGGTGCCAGTCTATTACAAAGCCACATATCTGCAGCGTTCACATAAATTCCTCACTTGTCTGCTATTTGATGACCGCACTGATGGAGAAGGGGTCAATCCCTCGTTGGTGAACTGGATAGCAGCCGTCCTGCACTCTCGTCGGGTTGCTCTTCGTCTGGGTGCATGGACCTCAGAGCCACATATGTTAACCCCGGGACTGCCACAGGGATCTGCAGTCTCACCGGTGCTCTTGAATGTGTATACGAGCAAGATTGCAAACCTAGAAGCACCAGGGGTTGGAAGAATATTAACATTTGCATATGATATTCTTGCATATAGGTAGGGGAGAGATAGGGAGCAAACAGCACAGGAGCTACAGGCGACAGTAGACAAAGTGAATGACTGGTGCACTGAAATGAGTGCTGTCATTCACCCGGAAAAGGCCGCTGTTTTGTGGTGCTCACTGGACAACAGGGTTGTGAGAGCGGATGTCCCAAGCCTCGCGATAGATGGTAGAAATGTCAGCAGAGAGAACAAACTGAAGTATCTGGGGATCACATTTGACAGGAGCCTATCCTTCAAGGACCATGTGGAGACGGTTGTGACAAGATCTCAAAAGGGACTCAGTGCACTTAAAACTATGGCTGCAATGGACACAGAGCAGAGAATGCTTTTCACACTATACCAGCACTTGATCCTCTCAGTAATTGATTATGGATTAGGTCTGCTCACTGTCTCAGAGAGTCAGCTGGTGAAGTTAGAGCGCATACAGAACGAAGCTATGCGGGTCATTCTGGGATGCACTAGAGACACCCCAGTAGTGTGTATGCGTTACATCCTTGGTCTGCCGAGTGTTGCTGGTAGGCTCAAGGTGATGCAGGCGAAGGCATACCTCAGAGTAGCTGCAGACACAGACCACCCACTGCATGAGGCGCTGGACGCAGTTAAGGGTCAGCGACTGATAAGAGGGAAATCATGGATGGCTCAGGCAGAGGATACGATCAGACAGGTGTGCCCCTTGGAGAACATTAGGCGTGGAGAGGAGTGGGTCAGAGTGCCAGCGGAGCAGTCAGAATTGTGCAGAGTTATAATCACATTAAGCCGGGAGTGCAGGGAGTGGCCAGCAGGGGCCACGGAAGTGGAAATCCAGCAACTAATTCAGGACAATGCTCACTCGGGTGATGTGATTATCTACACAGATGGTTCGGTGTCAAGAGGTGAGAAAAGTGGCTGGGGGTTCATAGCCAAAGCCAATGGTCGACGTTTGGGGCAGGAGAGCCTGGCATATGATACCACAACATCCAGCTTAAGAATGGAGGTGGAGGCGGTCACTGCGGCTCTCCGCTGGATGGAGAATGACACACACACACATTGTGATTGTAACTGACTTAGAAAGCATGCTGACGAGGGTGAGGACGGGCAGGCTTCGTGCGGAGTGGCTTGCTTCGCTTCGGAGGTCACGGGTGACAAGCATCGCCTGGATCTTTTCTCCGGGGCATGCCGGTGTGCTGGGAAATGAACAGGCGGACAGATTGGCTGGCTCTGCAGAACTTGGTGGAGTATTGATACATGACAAGGCAGACTGTGGTTGCGGCCTTGTGGGAGCACGTGCACACCTCGGAGGAGCAAATGGATTACCATGGTCTGGCAAGAATGAGACAGCGAGGAGTGACGAGGGTATCTGTCCGACGCTCAACGCTCAGAGGAAAGGCGAGACGGACATATAATCAGATTGCTACTGGTACTATTAGTGTTGGAACTCTTCGCTAGCTGCTGAGGATGGGGACGGAGCGTTTATGGGAATGCCCCGAATGCTGTGATGTCGATTCCTAAATCAATCAATCAATCAATCAATCAGCTCTGTATAACTCTGCTACCTGGTTGACACAGATAAATTGCAGAGAATATTCTTTATCTTGTGAAATACTACCTTTGCCTGGGCTATTCATTTCATTTCCTTATGTCCTCCATTATTAAGGGTACCTACACACTTAAAGCTTTGACTTGCTTCATTCACTTTGAATTTGTATTTAGTAATTTTTTCGACATGATTAGAGCCCTGAAAGGATAAGGAGTCGCGAGATAAACACTGGTAGTGGGACAGCTAGCTAATCTATAAGCTTAAAAAAAATCACTCCAGTGCACTGGAAGTAGTAGTATATGGACTATAGTATGTCCACATTTGTTTGCCTTCATTCACGATCAATTATTTTGAAAACTGTCTGTTGCATCGTTATGAAATTTTTCCAGCCGTCTTATATTTACCCCCACCCAAGGAATATGTCTTTGATAGGTCCAAAAACAACTTAAGTCATTGAAAGCGGCGACATTCCTTTGATGGTTTGCTCAACAACTAGTGATTTCTCGCTAACAAAGTTATTTTTACGGTAATGGGGACCTGCAAATTCTGATGAAACACAAAGGCGTATCCGGATTCGTATGGGAGTGGGTGCAATGAAAGAATCCATCCTTTCTCCATAGTCTTCTTCCTCTTTCAACACATGGTCCTGACGTTTTTTCCAGTAACTTTTATCAATATTTAATAGCGCGGACAGACAGACAGACAGACAGACAGACAGACAGACAGACAGACAGACAGACAGACAGGCAGACAGACAGACAGACAGAAAGGTAGGTAGGTAGGTAGGTAGGTAAGCAGAAAGGTGGGTGGGTGGATGGCTGGCTGACTGGGTCGGTCGGTCGGTCGGTCGGTCGGTGGGTCGGTGGGTGGATGGGTGGGCCGGCCGGCCGGCAGGCAGACAGACAGACAGACAGACAGACAGATAGATTAGATAGATAAGATAGATTAGATAGAAAGATAGATAGATAGATAGATAGGTAGATAGATAGATAGATAGATAGATAGATAGATAGATAGATAGATAGATAGATAGATAGATAGATAGATAGATAGATCGATCGATAGATCCATAGATAGATATCTATCGGTAGGTCGGTCGGTGGGTTGGTGGGTCGGTCGGTCGGTGGGTCGATCGGTCGGTGGGTCGGTGGGTGGGTCGCTCGGTCGGTCGGTCAGTTTGGGTCGGCCGGCAGGCAGGCAGGCAGTCAGGAAGGCAGGCAGGCAGACAGACAGACAGACAGAAAGATTAGATAGATAGATAGATAGATAGATAGATAGATAGATAGATAGATAGATAGATAGATAGTTAGATAGATAGATAGATAGATAGATAGATAGATAGATAGATAGATAGATAGATAGATAGATAGATAGATAGATAGATAGATCCCCGCCTGGAGCCGGGCTGAGCCAGCTAGTTTATTTATATAATCAGTTTCATTTAAGAACCCAGTTTGACGACACCTCTGAACTATAACACTCAGTCTGTGCAAAAACGAAAGACCGCCAGACAATTTTAAAAATAGCGGGAATATGTCTTGCTGGAGCTGTAATACTCTTAAAATTAAGGCATTAATGGCGGGGCCGTAAAATATATACCGCATATAAGCAAAAATTGAAATCTGCTGTACAATCTCCAGAACAAAATTTTTTTTGTTGGGTGGACATTGTGACGAAACGTCAGTGGCCCATGTCCTCAGGCCTTCTTTGGGTTTGGGTAAACAGGGGGAAACAGCTGTCGGGAACCCTCAGTTCTCTTGTTCGCTCAATCACCATGGAAGTTAGTTCTCTGGGAAACTTTAACAACACGATCTTTTTAATAGAACGATTACATATATGTCTTGTCTTGGGGGAAAACCCGATAGAGCGCCTTACACCAAATACGCACCAGTGCAACTTCTGGTGCAATTCATGTCCGTTCCAAGACCTACAGTTTGGTATTTGCAGCATGTCAATTTAATTCAAAGATTAGGACAACACTGCAGCCTACTACTGGGGAATGGAAAGGTAACAATTGGGTTTTATTTAATACTGCTAGACCTTGGTCTATAAAGCGAACTGGTTGTCTCGACTAGTGAGACGAATTGGCGAAACAGCAGTCTTGCCATATTGGGAGTGGGTTGACCGTTGGCCAATCTAGCTAAGCGTCTTGTTCTTGGCATTGCCTGGGAACGAATCTGAGCAATATAGCTTCCCAGATTATTTCACTTGTTCTTGGCAGCAGATGGACGGGGGCTATCTTTCCTCCTACGGCCTGAACTTTGCATACGGTCTTATTTCATTGGAAGATAATCAGTATATAGCTAAAGTATGCCGAAAGGAGGGAAGGGCTCCGTGGAGATGGGTTCTACCCATCTATGATCTATCTTCTTGAGCCGGAAGAGGGTATCCACTGGGCTATCTCTTTCATCTTTTAGCGGATAGGGTGGCCGGGTGAACTAAATAGTTACTGGTCGATAAGATCATCTAGTTCTACGTGTAGGGTGAGGCACTGCCGGTACATTGCGGCGACAGCTCAGACAAGAGCAGCGGCCGGAAGGAGTAGTATCTTCTTTCCTATTCTTGCTGGGAATGGGGAACGACACTTCTTTACATACAGATAATTACCCACACAACACCACAAGAGTTTGTCGTGAGAAAGGCAGGGTTTGCAAGTGAGAGACAAGCCTGGAAATGAATGTGCCCAATAATAATAAAGGCAGGGTATGAGTGTGGAGAGTGAGTCTTATATGCAAAAAGTTCCAAGGGTCAAACGACGGGACTTCGTCAAGCTGAAGGCCTAGTCTAGGAAAGACGCCATCAATCCAGGACCTCTTGTCAGGTCAGGCCAATTCAATCAGGTCTCTTGATTAGTCCTATTATGTAGATATTTTGTTTTAACAACTGATATGCTGAGACCAGTAGGAGTCTCCATGTCGGCTGTACCTGAAGTTTACGCTGGAGGCTTTCACTATTGTTTGTCATCTCCAGGGTCCTCCTCTTTTGGACGTGACTAAATCGGACAGTATCAACAGGGCTTCTATGCTAAAGCTATATACTCCTGATGAAGCCAGGTCAAGGTATTGGCCATACCACACATGGTGCTACTAACTCTGAGAGAGAGGCAAGGTTGATCTTGGGCAAATGACAATTTGCGGTGATGGCGCATCTCAAGTCCTTTCAGCGACATAGACTCGAGAGCAGTTAGTTTCTTGGCTTTGCCTACGCATGATTATCCTGCATACCCATTTTGTACAGGACAGTGAAAGGCACCTATCCATTACACCTTCATGAACAATTCCCATTATTTGAAATCATAATTCATTTCCCAATCATTGAAAAACTTGTGCCAAATGAACTTAATTGACTATGAATAGAAGTGCTCACAAACCAGTGGCTTTGGTTCTACAGCGGCCTGTTGTTTCTACGGGGAAAGCAAGGAGGACTTATGATTCGGTGAGCTGTATGTGGACTGACCGGACAGTGTATACAGCTTGGTCTATGATGTAAAGCCATGATGCTCTGTGTCTGAACTGAATTCTGTGTCCCGGTTTTGTCTGTTTAGAACTATCTGTTTTAACTGCCTTGATGTTTTCCTGTGCTGTTCTTTATTAATTTAATAAATCACGTTTTAGTTTACTCCAATGATCACCGTGTTATCTATGGATCAGCCAGAAAGACACGTCAGGGAATAGGTCCCGAGGTGGAAAGAGAGAGTGACAGTGAGTCCGGGGAACGGAAGAGGGTTGGCAAGCAAAGACCTATCCCAGCCAGGCCTATAGAAGATTATTTAAACATTGTGACAGGGCTATTTAGGGACCCTCCACATAGCTTGTTACAGACATAATGATAAGGTTATATACTAAATCTCATCATTTTCCCTCAGTTGGTTACTGAGATATTGAATTTTATATTGAGGCAAAAAAAACAACACACTATACTACTGTAGATCAAAGCGTAGAGAAACCAATCCGGCAGTTGATTTTCTGATCTAGTTATAATTTGCTATTTACCAATGATCCTAGATATGTAAAATGGTCTACCATCTCCAGCTCGGCGTCGTCAATAAAGATTGATGGTACCCCATGGGCACCTTGTGACATTATTCTTCTTTCTGTTCGCTCGCGTAAACTCAAGCGTAGTCCTTACACACTGTTTATAGTAGTAAATGACTGAGTTTTGCGTGTGGGCTTGCTTTCCATTTTAGCGGAGTCCCTCACCATTCAGGCAAGCCCACTTCTACTTCATAGGTACTTGTAATTAACGTCCCCAATTAAAGGACGGAGAACGGCTATAATCGCACAGCTGAGGGCTAGTTGATTCAGCAGGTGAGTTGTTACACACTCTTTAGCGGGTTCCGACTTCCATGGACACCGTCCTACCTTGTGACATAATCTGTGTCTTCTTTTTGCTAATTGTTAAACCAAATTCAGAACAAGCATTGAAGAATGCAGATAGTAGACATTGTAATTCTTCCTCAGAGTGGGTCGTAACTGCAGCATCATCTGCAAAAAGCAACTGTCTGATCAGTACCTTGCTAATTTTGGTCTTAGCCTTCAATCTCTCAGCATTGTAGAGGCCGCCATCTGAGCGTGAGTGAATGTATATACCACCATCCTGATCACGAAAGGTATATTTCAGTAGAAGTGAAAAGTATATTCCAATAAGGATGGGAGCACACAACCTTGTTTAACTCCACTCTTGATTTCAAACTCTTCAGAAGTTGCATCATCAAACTTGACAATTTGCGGTGATGGCGCATCTCAAGTCCTTTCAGCGACATAGGCTCGAGAGCAGTTAGTTTCTTGGCTGGGCCTACGCATGATTATCCTGCATACCCATTTTGTACAGGACAGTGAAAGGCACCTATCCATTACACCTTCATGAACAATTCCCATTATTTGAAATCATAATTCATTTCCCAATCATTGAAAACCTTGTGCCAAATGAACTTAATTGACTATGAATAGAAGTGCTCACAAACCAGTGGCTTTGGTTCTACAGCGGCCTGTTGTTTCTACGGGGAAAGCAAGGAGGACTTATGATTCGGTGAGCTGTATGTGGACTGACCGGACAGTGTATACAGCTTGGTCTATGATGTAAAGCCATGATGCTCTGTGTCTGAACTGAATTCTGTGTCCCGGTTTTGTCTGTTTAGAACTATCTGTTTTAACTGCCTTGATGTTTTCCTGTGCTGTTCTTTATTAATTTAATAAATCACGTTTTAGTTTACTCCAATGATCACCGTGTTATCTATGGATCAGCCAGAAAGACACGCCAGGGAATAGGTCCCGAGGTCGAAAGAGAGATTGACAGTGAGTCCGGGGAACGGAGGAGGGTTGGCAAGCAAAGACCTATCCCAGCCAGGGCTATAGAAGATTATTTAAACATTGTGACAGGGCTATTTGTGACCCTCTACGTAGCTTGTTACAATTTCTGGGGGATCGTCCGGGATATTTGAAATCCTGGTGGAGTTCTGGCTGGGATAGTGATAGGGGACAGATAATCTTGTCTACTATCAATAGGTTCTGCCTACCGTGCCTGGCGATTGTCTATACTCTTCCTGACACAGACTGACCGACATACGACGTGTTGTGGTCGTGTATTTTAACCAGTTGTGTACTTGAGATAGAAATTTAATATACATTTATCTATTCCCTTACCCTCTGAGTTTAAGATGGCATCAACTAAATTTAATGTGGCTGAAGTACAGGCTACAGGGCGTGAGATGGGTTATGATGGGGCGGAGTTACAGAAATATGTTCAGGAAGTGGAAAGAGACTTCAGACAAGCTGTGCGCGAAGCTAAGAAAATTGTGGCTGAGGCTAGGAAGATGGAGGCAGAGCAGGCAGTCAGAGACCATGAGTTCCGTATGAGAGAGTTGGAGCTGAAAGCTCAAACTGCCAAGGAAAGCGAGGGTGCAGTGGGAGGCGCAGTTCTCCCTGACTCAACAACTTCTGGTGGCTGTCCATACCAGGCTATGAAGTTCCCATTGCTTCCGTTCGATGAACACAAAGATAAGATCGACCAGTATCTTCACAGATTTCAGTCGATGGCTTTGGCTATGGGATTGGAACGTGGGAAATGGGACTTGAAACTCTCACAGGGCCTGAGGGGGACAGCGTACGAGGTCTACTAAAGGTTGCCACCTGGTATGGAGAGTGACTATGAAGTTCTGGATAAAGCATTATTGAAAAGGTTCCAGATGACAGCCCATACATACCGACAGCAGTTCAGAAAATCGAAGAGAGAGCCAGGGGAGATGTTCACAGCCTACATTGTTAGACTGAAGTCTTACCTTTTGAAGTGGATGTCATTAGCAGGATTTGCTAACGACTATGAAAGTTTAGAAGAATTAGTGGTCGTGGACCAAATGAAGAGGATGATGCCTAAGCCATTGCAAACCTTCTTGCTTGAAAATGGGGCAGAAAGGTTAGACGTAGCAACCACATTAGCGGAAAGGTATGTGCTAGCTCATGGGGATAATGTGGAACTGTCACAACCCAATCCCCGATCACCAGACACATGGTCTGGAAAGAAGAAGAACCCTAAAACAGCCCACACCAAGAAGGAGGATCCTTTCGATAAAGTTCAAATTAAGAAACCCTCTGGTAAGATTCCACCTGGATCTCCTAAAAGAAAGTAGAGTGAAAAGTGGTGCGCCTACTGCAAATCTCCCACACACAATACGGCCGATTGCAGGCGCAAACAGAAAGACTCTCACTATGCTGCCTGTCTTGTAGAAACCGGGGAAGGGTCTAACAATGAAGTAGACGGGAGGGGTCTTGAGAACAAAGATTCAGAGAAACCCCCAGTAGTAGAGACGATACTTGTGAACAGACAACCAGTCGAGTGTCTCTATGACACCGGTCTGCAGTTTGAGGCCGTAATTTCCTCACACTTAGTGAGCCCAGAGCAGCTAACCGGGGAGTCTATTGAGAATCAAACGGCGACCAAGAGTGCGGTAGCGATGTCTCTTCCGATTGCGAAGGTTGACATCAAATCGAAATATGTTACCGGCACTATACAGGCAGCCGTTCTGCTCGATCCAATCGTCCCAATGATCTTGGGTTGTCACTACGTCTTTCTAGGGATCCCAACAGAACCCATGTACGTAGGGGCAATGCAAACCAGATCTCAATCGGGAGATGAGCAGACGCCGGCCTTGATCGGAAATCCCTTGCCTGGGGAGTTACGAGCTGCTCAAAGCCAGGATGCTACTTTGCAACCTTGCTTCAACCAGTTGCCAAAAAGTTCTGACCCACCAAGACGGGGTCAGTATTATATGAAGAATCGGTTACTGTACCGGAGAGCCGGAGTGGAGGAACGCCAGCATGGACAGCTGGTAGTTCCTAAGGCCTATCGGGAACAGCATCTTCATATGGGACACACCATTTCATTCAGTGGACATATGGGTGTCGGGGCAACACTCCAGCGCATTTCCTGCCATTACTACTGGCCAGGGATGACTGGAGAAGTGCGTCGGTACGTCAAGTCGTGCCCAGAGTGCCAGCGTGTGGCACCCAAACACTGGACGGCTCCGGTAATCCTGGGCAACATGCCCATTATGAACTCTCCTTTCGAGAGAGTTGCCATCGATCTTGTTGGTCCTCTTCCTCGGACTAGGAAGAGGAATATGTACATTCTTACGATGGTGGATTGCTGTTCCATGTGGGGTGAGGCGATACCGTTGACCACAATCGACTCTAAGCGAGTGGCTGATGCACTGATGGAGACCTTTACTCGGTTGGGATTTCCAAACCAGATCCTAACGGATAATGGGTCTCAGTTCTGTGGTAAGCTGATGGAAGAAGTCTTTCGTATCTTCCAGACTAACCACATTCACACAAGCCCATACCACCCTCAGTCAAATGGGCAAGTAGAGAGGTTTAATGGTACCTTGATGACCATGCTTCGGAAGCTGGCTCAAGAGAAACCAGACAGATGGGATGAGTATATCCCAGTCGCCTTGTTCGCCTAACGGGAGGTTCCCCATGGGTCGACCGGGTTGCCACCAGCCACTCTACTATTCGGGAGGCCAATCAAGGGTCCCTTAGAAGCCCTATTGAGATGTTGGACAGAGGAGGAAACTTCCGAAGAAGTTGTATCCTCATATAAATACGTCGAAGAGTTAAAGAAGAAACTCCAGACGGGTTGGGCTTTGGCGGCTCAGAATCTGAGGGCGGCCAGAAAGAGACTCGCGGCCTACTACAATAGAAGGACGAAAGATAGGTCTCTTAAAGTGGGGGATCGGGTTATGTTGTTACTTCCAGTAGGTTCCAATAAACTCGAGATTGGTTGGCAGGGGCCTTTCACGGTGGAAAGGGTTGTGTCCCGCACCAACTATGCCATCCGGATTAGGGGGAAATCCAAAATCTTCCACATTAACCTCCTCAAAAAGTATGAAGAACGATCTGATGGTACTTCTCTCCCACTCATGACTATGGCGGTCGCCATGTAAACTGAATCGGGCGAAGACGCGGATAGGGAGTATCCTTTACACCCTGGGGAAACCTATAGGGATGTACATATAAATCCTGATCTGTCGGCTGAAGAAACAGACCTGGACATCCGTTTGTTGGAGTCCCATCAGCAGATTCTTACCGATCGGCAAGGGCGGACAGGGTTGGTCGAGTTTGATATGACTCTGACTACCCAAGACCCCGTTCGCCAAAAAATATATCCGGTGCCCTTTTCGAAAGAGAAGGCATTGGAAGCCGACATCCAGAAGCTTCTGGACGATGACATCATCACTCCTTCGACTTCTCCTTATAATGCCGGGGTTGTCTTGTTGAGGAAGCCCAGTGGGGAGCACCGCCTATGTATTGATTACAGGCATTTAAACAGTTGTACGACATTCCAAGTTGAACCGTTACCGAACACAAATCAACTGTTTGCCAGACTAAATAAGGCAAAATACTTTTCGAAAATTGATCTAAGCCGGGGATATTATCAGATCCCTGTGAAGCCCGAGGTTCGTCCCTTGCTCGCCTTCAGTACTCCGAGCGGGCATTACGAATTCAAGGTAATGCAATTTGGTCTGAGCAATGCTCCCAGTGTGTTCACCCGCATGATGAAAATGTTATTAGAGACTTTAAAGGATCCCTCTGTGGTCTCGTTTATGTTTGATATTCTCAACGCGTCTGACAATCTGAGGGATCACCTGAAGTCCTTGGGACAGATCTTCACAAGGTTAAAAGAGGAAGGGTTAACCGACCGTCCAGCCAAATGCATGATTGGCTATCAATCCTTGGAATTTCTGGGACATACTATTACATCAGGGGGACTGGTACTGGAAGAAAAGAATATTGAGAAGGTCAGACTCGCACCCCGTCCTAAATACAAAAAGGATGTTAGGTCTTTCTTGTCTCTGTGTGGGTTTTACCAGAAATTTATTCCGAAGGTCAATGAAATTGGGGCGCCGTTAACCGAAGCCCTGAAAAAAGGATCGCCAGATCATATAGTCTGGACCCCGAGCTGTGAAGAAGCTTATGGGAAGCTATAACAGGCTTTGGTGGATAGGCCAGTCCTGCAACTCCCAAATTTGGAGAAAACGTTTGTTCTAAGAACCGACGCGAGTAACATAGGGATTGGGGCAACTCTGTTGCAGGAAGGGCGAGATGATCCTTCGGTGCTATGTCCGGTGGCGTATGCCAGTAGAAAACTGTTACCCGCGGAACGGAATTACTCCACCGTCGAATGGGAATGTCTAGCTCTAGTGTGGGCGGTACAGAAATTTCAACCTTATCTGTATGGAGTACCGTTCAAGGTACAATCCGACCATCAACCTCTGACGTTTTTGGCAACTTCTAAGAAACTGAACACGAGGTTAATGAGATGGTCATTGCTCCTACAACCGTATCAGTTCACGGTCGAATACATCCCCGGAAGGGAGAATGTGGGAGCGGATTGTCTATCACGGCATCCTATGATTGAATGTGAGGGTGGGGCCATTCGAACAGAACCTCTGGCAGTAGAAAGTTCGTAGGGTTCGACTTTCTTAAGATGGGGCCCATGTCCTCAGGCCTTCTTTGGGTTTGGGTAAACAGGGGGAAACAGCTGTCGGGAACCCTCAGTTCTCTTGTTCGCTCAATCACCATGGAAGTTAGTTCTCTGGGATACTTTAACAACACGATCTTTTTAATAGAACGATTAGATATATGTCTTGTCTTGGGGGAAAACCCGATAGGGCGCCTTACACCAAATACGCACCAGTGTAACTTCTGGTGCAATTCATGTCCGTTCCAAGATCTACAGTTTGGTATTTGCAGCATGTCAATTTAATTCAAAGATTAGGACAACACTGCAGCCTACTACTGGGGAATGGAAAGGTAACAATTGGGATTTATTTAATACTGCTAGACCTTGGTCTATAAAGCGAACTGGTTGTCTCGACTAGTGAGACGAATTGGCGAAACGGCAGTCTTGCCATATTGGGAGTGGGTTGACCGTTGGCCAATCTAGCTAAGCGTCTTGTTCTTGGCATTGCCTGGGAACGAATCTGAGCAATATAGCTTCCCAGATTATTTCACTTGTTCTTGGCAGCAGATGGACGGGGGCTATCTTTCCTCCTACGGCCTGAACTCTGCATACGGTCTTATTTCATTGGAAGATAATCAGTATATAGCTAAAGTATGCCGAAAGGAGGGAAGGGCTCCGTGGGGATGGGTTCCACCCATCTATGATCTATCTTCTTGAGCCGGAAGAGGGTATCCACTGGGCTATCTCTTTCATATTTTAGCGGATAGGGTGGCCGGGTGAACTAAATAGTTACTGGTCGATAAGATCATCTAGTTCTACGTGTAGGGTGAGGCACTGCCGGTACATTGCGGCGACAGCTCAGACACGAGCAGCGGCCGGAAGGAGTAGTATATTCTTTCCTATTCTTGCTGGGAATGGGGAACGACACTTCTTTACATACAGATAATTACCTACACAACACCACAAGAGTTTGTCGTGAGAAAGGCAGGGTTTGCAAGTGAGAGACAAGCCTGGAAATGAATGTGCCCAATAATAATAAAGGCAGGGTATGAGTGTGGAGAGTGAGTCTTATATGCAAAAAGTTCCTAGGGTCAAACGACGGGACTTCGTCAAGCTGAAGGCCTAGTCTAGGAAATACGCCATCAATCCAGGACCTCTTGTCAGGTCAGGCCAATTCAATCAGGTCTCTTGATTAGTCCTATTATGTAGATATTTTGTTTTAACAACTGATATGCTGAGACCAGTAGGAGTCTCCATGTCGGCTGTACCTGAAGTTTACGCTGGAGGCTTTCACTATTGTTTGTCATCTCCAGGGTCCTCCTCTTTTGGACGTGACTAAATCGGACAGTATCAACAGGGCTTCTATGCTAAAGCTATATACTCCTGATGAAGCCAGGTCAAGGTATTGGCCATACCACACATGGTGCTACTAACTCTGAGAGAGAGGCAAGGTTGATCTTGGGCAAATGACAATTTGCGGTGATGGCGCATCTCAAGTCCTTTCAGCGACATAGACTCGAGAGCAGTTAGTTTCTTGGCTGGGCCTACGCATGATTATCCTGCATACCCATTTTGTGCAGTACAGTGAAAGGCACCTATCCATTACACCTTCATGAACAATTCCCATTATTTGAAATCATAATTCATTTCCCAATCATTGAAAACCTTGTGCCAAATGAACTTAATTGACTATGAATAGAAGTGCTCACAAACCAGTGGCTTTGGTTCTACAGCGGCCTGTTGTTTCTACGGGGAAAGCAAGGAGGACTTATGATTCGGTGAGCTGTATGTGGACTGACCGGACAGTGTATACAGCTTGGTCTATGATGTAAAGCCATGATGCTCTGTGTCTGAACTGAATTCTGTGTCCCGGTTTTGTCTGTTTAGAACTATCTGTTTTAACTGCCTTGATGTTTTCCTGTGCTGTTCTTTATTAATTTAATAAATCACGTTTTAGTTTACTCCAATGATCACCGTGTTATCTATGGATCAGCCAGAAAGACACGTCAGGGAATAGGTCCCGAGGTGGAAAGAGAGAGTGACAGTGAGTCCGGGGAACGGAAGAGGGTTGGCAAGCAAAGACCTATCCCAGCCAGGCCTATAGAAGATTATTTAAACATTGTGACAGGGCTATTTAGGACCCTTCCACATAGCTTGTTACAGACATAATGATAAAGTTATATACTAAATCTCATCATTTTCCCTCAGTTGGTTACTGAGATATTGAATTTTATATTGAGGCAACAAAAAAAAAAACACACTATACTACTGTAGATCAAAGCGTAGCGAAACCAATCCGGCTGTTGATTTCCTGATCTAGTTATAATTTGCTATTTACCAATGATCCTAGATATGTAAAATGGTCTACCATCTCCAGCTCGGCGTCGTCAATAAAGATTGATGGTACCCCATGTGCACCTTGTGACATTATTCTTCTTTCTGTTCGCTCGCGTAAACTCAAGCGTAGTCCTTACACACTGTTTATAGTAGTAAATGACTGAGTTTTGCGTGTGGGCTTGCTTTCCATTTTAGCGGAGTCCCTCACCATTCAGGCAAGCCCACTTCTACTTCATAGGTACTTGTAATTAACGTCCCCAATTAAAGGACGGAGAACGGCTATAATCGCACAGCTGAGGGCTAGTTGATTCAGCAGGTGAGTTGTTACACACTCTTTAGCGGGTTCCGACTTCCATGGACACCGTCCTACCTTGTGACATAATCTGTGTCATCTTTTTGCTAATTGTTAAACCAAATTCAGAACAAGCATTGAAGAATGCAGATAGTAGACATTGTAATTCTTCCTCAGAGTGGGTCGTAACTGCAGCATCATCTGCAAAAAGCAACTGTCTGATCAGTACCTTGCTAATTTTGGTCTTAGCCTTCAATCTCTCAGCATTGTAGAGGCCGCCATCTGAGCGTGTGTGAATGTATATACCACCATCCTGATCACGAAAGGCATATTTCAGTAGAAGTGAAAAGTATATTCCAATAAGGATGGGAGCACACAACCTTGTTTAACTCCACTCTTGATTTCAAACTCTTCAGAAGTTGCATCATCAAACTTGATTGTGCCCTTCCTGCCTGTGTGGAACGATTCCACAATGGACAGAAGAGTTGGTGGGCAGCCAATCTTCTTTAGTACCCTGAACAGACCCTCACGACTGACCAAATTAAATGCCTTTGTGAGGTCGATGAAGGCAATAAACAGTAGTTGATTCTGTTCACGGCATTTTTCTTGCATTTGTCGCAATGAGAATATCATATGCTTGCTTGCTTGCTTGTGTTCGTTGGCTTGAGCTCCAACGCGAAGCCCTGTATGTCGGATGAAGACATCCTGTTGTCCAACATCAGTGTAATGTCATACAGGACCTGAGGTTTGCGTGAGTATCCGTTATTCCATGTCTGGCTTATTGGTGTGCAGACTGGTGGTTCCTCGCCGTACAGGCAGACACTCTCCGACTTCGAAGGAATCCTGCGATCCTATTGACTTTAGCCAGGACGCTCGACGAGGACGCGTCAATAGGTCTTGGCGAGTATAAAACGCGGCCCTGGTGCCATGGAAACACCTCTGCGTCCCAGAATATTATATCAATGGTAGACCTGTTCTGTCGAAAGCCACACTGTTATTCGGGGTAGACTTGATCTCCTAGGACTTTAAGTCTGCGCAGAACAATTCTGGCAAATATTTTTCCAACAATGGATGTTCGTCCATCACGAATGATGAGGACCATTCATTCACTGCATCTTTTGATTTGATGAAGAACGAATGACTTGCGCTTTAGTTTGGATTATACTGAGGAAGTGGTTGCGGAACTCCATCGACCACACTCTCTCGTCTGCGTCCATCTGGTTCCAGTGGCGAGCATGGCAAGACGACTGGAGACGGACGCAGATGCAGTGGCCATTAGGCTGCCACAGGCCAGTTATCCCTGTATATATTGGCTCTCAAGAGCCTCGTGCAAACGGCCCTTCCGTCAATTCCTTTAATTTTCAGTTTTAAGACAAGCGTATGAGCGTATGACCACTGATAGGATCAACCAGATATCCATCGGATAGACGGACTGACCGCCTGAACAGACCTACACATACATGCGATTAGCGAGATTCTATTGCTCGTCTAAGTTGAGGACAAATCTGCCGATTTACGGCTGAGCCTCAGCAGTTCGCAATGCATATGACTACTGGCAGGACAGAATATACACGCACACACAGGCCAAGAGTAGCAACGTTAAAGCGCGCCCTCCCGGTACAAGGTGATACATGCCACTGAACACCTACCGACGAGCTTTCAAGATACGCCGGCAGGACTGACCGAAAAAAAGCTATACCAGTTTACTGACTACTCATCGAGGGAGAGTGGACGCTTATCGAGACTTTGTCGTACACATTTGCTCTTTTGCCCGCTGACACCACGACCCTGGCTGCACGATGCGGTTACATTCTCGAAACGCCTGCCTCGCTAACTTGCGTTGGCTGGGAAGATCCCATTTACTTTTCCAACAATACACAGAAGTGTGATACAACTATAGTTATAAATATTGAGCACAACCCACGACTGGCAACGCCGATCGAATTCTAGTATGAACTTAAGGCCTATTCACGTCAATGTGGAAGCACTAGACTCGAGTTTCGCTCTCGTTTGAGCTCGTCTGTAGTGCATTTCCTTGACCGGACCCGGAAACAAACCCCGGATCACTGGTGTGATCAGCGGGTGTGTAACCACGCGGCACACGCTGGACACGGCCAAATTATCATAACAGAACATCACAAAGTCACCCATCGTAGGCCGTAGCTCGGCGTTGCCAGTCGTGGGTTGTGCTCAATATTTAAATCTCAAATCCCGAAACAACCAAATAAATACACCTATAGTTGTTGCAGTCGCTCCGATCGCCCTTGTTCTTGTACAGTGTTATGACGCCTGAATCTTTGAAATCCTGTGGGACTTGTTCTTCACGCCAGCATATCTCTATTAGCTGGTGGATCTGTAGAGTGAGCCAGCGGAGTAGTCAGACTTGTGCAGAGTTATAATCACATTAAGCCGGGAGTGCAGGGAGTGGCCAGCATGGGCCACGGAAGTGGAAATCCAGCAACTAATTCAGGACAATGATCACTCGGGTGATGTGATTATCTACACAGACGGTTCAATGTCAAGAGGTGAGAGAAGTGGTTGGGGGTTCATAGCCAAAGCTAATGGTCGACGTTTGGTGCAGAAGAGCCTGGCATATGATACCACAACATCCAGCTTAAGAATAGAGGTGGAGGCAGTCACTGCGACTCTCCGCTGGATGGAGAATACGACACACACACACACACACATCGTGACTGTAACTGACTCAGAAAGCACGCTGACGAGGGTGAGGACGGACAGGCTTCGTGCGGAGTGGCTTGCTTCACTTCAGAGGTCACGGGTAAGAAGCATTGCCTGGACCTTTTCTCCGGGGCATGCCGGTATACTGGGGAATTAACAGGCGGACAGATTGGCTGGCTCTGCAGAACTTGGTGGAGTATTGATGCATGTCAAGGCAGACGTGGTTGCGGCCTTGTGGGAGCACGTGTACACCTCGGAGGAGCAAATGGATGACCATGGTCTGGCAAGAATGAGACAGCGAGGAGTGACGAGGAGATCTGGCCGACGCTGAACGCTCAGAGGAAAGGCGAGACGGACATATAATCAGATTGCTACTCGTACTATTGGTGTTGGAACTCTTCGCTGGCTGCTGAGGATGGGGACGGATCGCTTATGGGAATGCACCGAATGTTGTGATGTCGATTCCTAAATTAGTCAATTAATCAATCTATAGAGTGAGTGTGTCTTGCCTATTCCTGATAACCTCTATTGAAATCCTATCCTTACCTGGAGCCTTGCCAGATGCAAGTTCATTTATAGCACACTTAACTTCTGTTATGGTGGGAAGTGTGTCCAGGTGGTCAAGAGTTGGTAGAGCCTCTATGACGCGGAGGGCATCATCCGCTAGTTTGGTCTCACTTGAGTAAATTCTCCAAATAGTGCTCTACCCATCTGTCTATCTGTTGTTTCTTTTTAGTTATGATTTCTCTAGTCAAGGTTTTCAATGGTGCACTTTTTTCGATCATTGGACCACAGGCTTTCTTTATTCCTTCATACATGCTTCTGATGTTTCCCTTATCACTTGCAATTTGAATGGACTCACATAAAGTCATCCAATAATCATTTGCACACTGCCTAGCAGCCTTTTGCACTTCCTTCCTAGATTACTTTAGCTTACTCAGAGTGTTACGTGTTGGTCTTTCCTTGTTTCTTAAGAAAGCTATCTTCTTTTTATCAATCAAGGGCTGCAAAGTCTGGCTTCTTGCCGCAAACCAGTCCAGGCTCTTGATCCACAGTGCCGTAAACCCCTACGGCAGTTTTATAAAGAGCTTCCTTAAGTTGACCCCACTTTTAACTTACTGTACAATTTTCTGGTGTAAAAATGAAAGCGTCTTCAAGTTGCTGTTGAAAATGAAAGCACTCTTCAGGATCGTGAGTGTTAATAACATTAATACTGGGTTACGAATTATGTTTAGCTGGGTAGATTCTCTTTGGACCTCAGTCTAACCCTTGCAACAACCAAAGAATGATCCGTATCACAGTCAGCACAGTGGTAGCTTCGAGTCAATGATATATGGTTCAGATGTTGTCTCCGTGTGATGATGAAGTCTAGCTGGTGCCATGGATGTTTCTATGTGACCTTATGCAGCTGTTTTGGTTTAAAAAAGGATTTTGTAATCAATCAATCAATCATGTGCCATGCCGGAAAGCGTGGGCGGTCATGACTCGCCATTTCACTCGATCACCAGTGTCGTGGATCAGCTCAGTGTTCCTGTCTCGTCCATGCCATGTGGCCAAGCCATCCAGGTATTTTCCTCTCGGTCTTCCTCTTGGTCTGTTCCCCTCGATCTTGCCAGTTGTCACTAAGTTCTCCAATCCATTTCTTCTCATAACATGTCCAAAAAATGTTGACTGTCTACGTCTAATTTCTCTAATCAGTTTACGATGTTCATTTGTCTCCTGTAGTACTTGGTCATTGGTTTTTCTGTCTGTCCATGGTATTCTTTGCATTTTCCTCAGAAACCACATTTCTGCAGCCATCAGATGCTTTTCAGCTTGACTGCTCATTGTCCAAGTTTCACATCCATACAAAAGAACAGGCTCTATGTATCCCCTCAACACTCTTTTTCTCGTTTCAATTGACATCTTCTTATTGGTCAGAATGTTTTTCATCTTGCTAAAGGTGCTTTCGCCATGGCGATTCTTGTTCTAATCTCTTCAAGGCATCTCCCATCAGATGTTATAACTGTTCCAAGATAATTGTACCGATTCACTTGTTGAAGAATATTTCCATTTACTTGTATATTACATTGTGGCACTTCTTTCTTCCTACTGACGACCATAACCTGAGTCTTTTTACAATTTAATTCTAACCCCAGTTGCTCACTGTGTACAACAACCGCATCTACTAATTGTTGCAGGTTCCTTTTCTCAAAAATTTTTTCTGCAATTTTGGGGCCCCCCCAAAAACCTTAAAAAAAAGGGGTTTTTTTTTAAAAAAAACCCCCGGGGGGGGGGAAAAAAGGGGGGGGGGGGGTTTTTTTTGGGGTTTTGGAAAAAAAGGTTTTAACACTCAACCCCCCCCGGAAACCCCGGGGGAAAAAAAAAAAAACCCCCCCCCCCTTTTGGAACCTAAAGGGGGGCCGCCCCGGGAAAAAACCCGGAAAACCCCGGGCCCCCGGTTTTTCCCCCCTTGTTTGCCTTTTTTTTCCCCCCCCTTTTTTTCCCCCCCAAAAAAAAGGGTTTTTATTTTTTTTTTTGGGAAAACCCCCCTTTTTGGTAATTTTTTTCCCCCCCGGGGGGGGTTTTTTTTTTGGGGGGGGAAAAGGGGGTTTTTTTGGGGGGAAAACCCACCCCAAAAAAAAGGGGGGGGGCCCCCCCTTTTTTTCCCCTTTTTTTTTTTTTAAAAAGGTTTTTCTTGGGGGGGGGTTTTTGGGGCCAAAAATTTTTTTTAAAAAAGCCCCTTTTTTAAAATTTAAAAAGGGGGGCCCCGGGGAAAAAACCCCCTTTTTTTTTTTTCCCCCCTTTTTTTCCCGGGGGAAAAAAGGGTTTTTTAAAAAAACCCCCCCCCCTTTTTTTTTTGGGGGAATTTTTCCCCCCCCCGGGGGGCCCCCCGAAAGGGTTTTTTTTTTCCCCCTTTTTTTTTTTTCCCCCCCCCTTTTTTTTTTTTTTCCCCAAAAAAGGGGAAAAAAACCCCGGGTTTTTTTTTTGGGGGAAAAAAATTTTACCTTTTTGGGGTTTTTTTCCCCCCTTTTTTTTTTTTTTCCCCCCCTTTTTTTTCCCCCCAAATTCCCCAAAAAACTTTTTTTTTAAACCCCCGGGGCCCCCTTTTTTTTTTAATAATTTTTTTTTCCCCCCAAAAATTTTGGGGGGGGAAAAAAAAAAGGTTTTTTCCCCCCTTTTTTTTTTTTTTAAAAAAAAGGGGGGGTTTTTTTAAAAACCCCCCCCCCCCAAAAACCCCCCCGGGGGTTTTTTTAAAAAAACCAAAAAATTCCCCGGGGGGAAAAATTTTTTCCCCCCCTTTTTCCCCCCCCCCTTTTTTTTTTCCCCCCCCCCCTTTTTTTTTTAAAAAATCCCTTTTTTAAAAAAAAAAAAAATTTTTTTTTTTCCCCCCCCCTTTTAAAATCAAAAAAAACCCCCCCAAACCCCCCCCCCCAAAAAAAAAAACCCCCCTAAAAAAAAAGGGGGGAAAAAAAATTTTCCCCCCCCCCCCCCCCCCCTTTTTTCCCCCGGGAAAAAAACCCCCCCCAAAACCCCCCTTTTTCCCCAAACCCCAAAATTTGGGGGCCCCCCCTTCCCCCCCCCCCTTTCCCCCCCCCCCCCCCCCCCCCCCCCAAAAAAGGGGGTTTCCCCCCCCAAAAAAAACCCCCCCCCTCCCTTTTTTCCCCCCCAAAAAAAAGGGGTTTTTCCCCCCCCCCCCCCCCAAAAAAAATTCCCCCCCTTCCCCCAACCCCTCCCCCCAAAAAACCCCCCAAAAAAACCCCCCCGGAAAAAAAAACCCCAAACCCCAACCACCAAAAAAAACCCCCCTTTTTCCCCCCCCCCCCCAAAAAAAACCCCCCCCCCTTTTTTTACCCCCCTTTTAAAAAAAATAACCCCCCCCCCCCCCCCCCCCCCCCCCCCCCCCCCAACCCCCCCCCCAAAAAAAAAAACCCCCAAAAAAAACCCCCCCCCCCAAAAACCCCCCCAAACCCCCCCAAAAAAACCCAACAAAAAAACCCCCCCCAAAAACCCCCCCCCCAAAAAAAAAAATTTTTTAAACAAAATTTTTTCCCCCCCCTTTTTTAAAAAAAACCCCCCCCCCCTCCCCCGGGGGGCCCCAAAAACCCCCCCCCCCCCAAACCCCCCCCCCCTTTTAAAATTCCCCCCCCCCAAACCCCCTTCCCCCCCAAAAACCCCCCCCCCCCAACCCCCCCCCCCCCCAAACCCTTATTTTCCCCAACCCCCAAACCAAAAAAAAAATTTTTTTTAAAAACCCCCAAAAAAAAAAATTTCCCTTTCCCCCGTTTTTTTAAAAAAAACCCCCCCAAAAAACCCCCCCAAAATTTTAAAAACCCCCCCCCCCAAAAAAACCCCCCCCCCCCCCCCCCCCTTAAAAAAACCCCCCCCCCCCCCTTTTTTAAAACCCCCCAAAAAAAAAAAAACCCAAAAAAAAAAAAATTTTTACCCCACCCCCAAAAAAAAATTTTTAAAAAACCCCCCAAAATTTCCCCCCAAAAACCCCCCCCAAAAAAATTTTCCCGGGGGGAAAAAGGGGAAAACCCCCCCCCAAAAACCCCCCCCCCGGGGGGCCCCCCAAAATTGGGGAAGGGGCCCAGGGGGGCCGCGGGGGGCCCCAAAAGGGGGAAAACCCCCCCCCCAATTTTTAAAACCTTTTTTTAACCCTTAAAAAAAAGGGGGTTTTAACCCCCCCCCCAAACCCAACCCGGGGAAAACCCCCGGGGAAAAAAGGGGGGCCCCCCGGGGGGCCCCTTTAAAACCCCCCAAACCCCCAAAGGGGTTTTTTCCCCCTTAACGGGGGGCCCCCGGTGGGGCCCCCCCCCCCCTTTTTTAAAAAAAAAAAACCCCCCCCCCCGGGGGGGTTTTTGGAAATCCAAAAAACCCTTTTTTTTTTTTTTTTCCCCCCCCCCCCCCAAAAAAAACCCCCCCAAAAAAAGGGGGGGAAAAAAAAAAAAACCCCCCCCCTTTTGGGGGCCCCCCCAACCCCCGGGGCCCCCCGGGGGTTTTTCCCGGGCCCCAAAACTTAAACCCCTTTTAAAACCTTTTTTCCCCTTTCCCAACCAACCCCCCCCCCCCCCCAAAGGGGGGGGCCCCCCCAAAAAAACCCGGGGGTTTTTTTTTAAAAAAAAAAGGGGGGGGGGGGCCCCCCCGGGGGGGGGGGTTTGGCCCCCCCCCCCTTTCCCCCTTTTTTTAAAAAAATTCCCCCCCGGGGCCCCCCCCCAAAGTTTGGGTTTTTTTTTTAAAAAACCGGCCCCCCGGGGGGGCCCCCCGGGCCCCCTTTAAAGGGGGGAACCCCCCCGGGGGGAAAGGGGGGGGCCCCCCCCCCCCAAAAAACCCCCCCTTTTAACCCCCCCCCGGGAAGGGCCAACCCTTTGGAATTTCAGAGGTTCCTCGAGCTCCCAGTAGAAAGGGGGGGGGCCCCCCCCCCCCCCCCTCCCCCCCCGGGGGGTTTTTCCCCTTCCCACGCGTATCTGTGTCTTATGCTTCGCTGCCAGCTGGCTCACGGGACCCCTAAACTCAGCCCGGGGTCAATCTGCAGAAACTGTGGCCATTTGAGTGGCCCCGTTTGTAAAATTCCCCTCAAGGGCCCAAAACCACCCCTTCACTGCTCTTGTCTGTCAAACCTCTCTTCCTTAAACCGTGAGGCAACATCCACAGCCCTCAAGGCATACTTAAATGTCTCCCCAAAAAACCCGGTCATGTGGTAGGTAGAGCCCAAATCAGCCCGATGGACGGCATTCGGTAATCTTCATCAAAAAATGGCCGCGGAATTAACGAGGAGGGTAGATAGATCTGAAAAATAGCTTGCTTCTTGAAACATTAGCTGCAGGGAGCGAGCTTCTTAATGGCCGCCAAGCCTTTCCAATAGCCCTAGGGCTGTAGTAGATGTCCTCCAGACCTTTCATTTGTTACTGGGGAGCAGCGGTCAATCTCTAAAACAATTTTTAAGCAACAATACCCGTCGCTGCCAGCCCAAGAACGATGAAAATGATCTCGCGGTTTTCTGCGGCTTGGGGGCCGTAGAAATCCGACAGGGGGAGGTTCAGGCTCGAGGGCTCGACACGTTTGCCGGAGATCATGCTGTATTCCCGCATGGCCCGGTCGACATCCTGGAAAGAGTGAACGGCGTGGCCTTCCGCTGTAGCTCATCGTTGAGCCAGTCCAGCCGCGCGGGTTTTCTTTCTCGTCCACTCAGCCTGGGGCCCCCTGTAGCCGCTCGACAGCCTCATCGTGCCGCCTCATTTCTTCATGGGCGTCCGCATGCCCTAGCTTGGAAAAAAGGTAGTTGCCCCCCGTAAACCCCGAGGGGGATTGACAACAGCGCCCCCTATCATCATTGCGACGAGGCCATAGCTAGCGGGGTTATACTGTAAGGGCTTATGCAATATATCAGCGGGGGTCAAGCCCTCTTTGATAAGCAAATCTCGGAGTGCTAAGGCGATGGACGTGTCTAAAAACCCTCATCCCCAAAGTCATACATATCAGCGTTTAGCTTTGGGGAAGGTTGCCCCTTTGAAAAACACCTTGGTCAGTTTTGCGGTGCCTACCGTAAGCAGGCTACCACCGCGCCGTGATAAACGGCATTAACAATAGCTCTCCCGTCAACGCTTGCCATTATTCCATATAAAAAGGATCTCTATTCTTTAATAGTTAGTCTCCGGTGCTTGGAGGGCGCAGGCGGGGCAGGTGCTTTAGGCCCCCCGCATTTTCTCCTAATTACAAACCCACGACAACACAACGCCAGCCACTCCGATAATCCAGGGAGCCAGCCGCGGTAATCAACCCGGCACCATTGGAAACAGCGGGGGTGGGGCCTGCTCATGCTCGGGGGGTAACTTTTGTTTCTTCTCACGAACAGCCCGCTGCAGAGCTAGAGACAACCTCTCTGCTTCACGACTCTTTCGAGCAGCAGCTCCTCTCTTCCCAGCCGCAACTTTTCTGGGGTCCTTCGTCACTAGTTTCTCCGTCTCCTGTGGAGCAATTTTTGGGGGGCTCCTCCTCCATCTTTTTCTTGCTTAGGACAGATATGTCCAAAATGGCAGTGCCTAAAAGTTGCAAACGCGACAGTTGCAGGTGCTAAGCCATACCGAACTTATGGTAAGTTCACATGTAATGTGTTTAGCGCATGCCCTAGAAACGGGGCGGCCTCCAGGTCTTCACCAAAACTTGATTATCAGCAATGGGGAGGAACATACTTGCCACTTTTGCGTACATCTGTAGCATAGCCGTGCCCAGGGTCTTTGGGTTTTTGCCGCTCCAAACCTCGCCTCGTGCCTCGCATAAGCTTCTAAAATTTTTTGATCGGGGAAGGCCTCAACCTGTTCCACTGTAAATTTGGAGTACTTACCCCCTATATACTGCCCGGCACGTCCCCCCCCCGCCGCAAGTGCTGCCAGCCTTTCACGATGCAAGCATGTCCGGACTGTGGCGTTGTGGCGGTGGTGTTGCATGTCCGGACTGTGGTTTGTTGTAGGGTTTCCGGAGCAGACTCTGCGGCTTTGCCTCTTCACGTAACAGCTTCGAGTATGGTGTCACAATCCATCACAGCGTTTGCAAATACCCAACGTCCCAACTCTAATATAGGAATGCCAGCCCATCCAAACACACAACATGTGCATATCAATTTTAATACAAAATAAGGCTGTTACGGAGTAACAAAGCACTGCTTCATACATGCTTAAATGGTCTTAGCTGATGCTTAACATATGCTTTTGCTGATGCTTAACATATGCTTAGCTGATGCTTAACATATTAGTATCTAACAAACCTCACCAGCTTTGAGCACTTTATAAGAAAATGGGGAAATTGGTCCTTAGTACCAGCTTTGAGAACTCATTAGCTTCGAGTTGCTTTCGCACCCCCCCTCACGTTCCTCCCTAGAGTGGATGACGTAGTTCTCGTCCCGGCAGTCTTCAAAGCTATCCTTATCCCTTTGGGAAAGGAAAAGCGCCACCCATTTTGTCTGCCCCTGAGGGCCCTTTCCCCAACGGCGTTGTACTTCTGGGGTTTTAAACCCCCAGACTTTGCTGGGCATGTCGCCCGCTAAAAGCTAGATAAGTCAAAAAAGTCCGCTTCTGGCAATAGCTCCTCTGCGCTGCAGTCATCAATGATGTATAAAGTCGGCGTCCCCTGAAAAATTTTATAGAAGGCCTCTAGCCATTTGAGCAGCCGATCACCGGGGTCAAAAATGAAGACCTCGGATCTGACCACACCCACGGCCGGGCCCGGGATGTTTCATTGTATCGTACCGAAGGGCAAGCAAAGACAATATGCTCGAAAAAAGCCCCTGTACGGGCCCTTTCCCGGAGGTCGAGAATGAATTTTGTTTTAAACCGATGTGGGGGCCTGTGATATGGCCGAGTGTGGCTTAAGTGGGAACTCCATTAAAAAACAGCACTAAAGAACTCCCGGTGTCGATGTTCAGCTGTCCGTCCATAACCAAATAAAAATAGCATACAGGGGCCCCGCCGGTTCGGCCTCTTTCGTGATCTGGAGAGGATGCCCTCAGAGCCCTTTTCTACACGCCGGCCGCTGCCCTGAAGATGGTCATCGTCGGAGGTCCGGAAGTCCAGCCACAACAGAATTTTGGGCGAAAAATACTCGCCTAGACTGACATCGAACAATCCTTTGCTCTTTGGCGACTGCGCTTGTCTCAGGGGGGCCTTTTTTAGGCCCCGGCGAAGAATTTCCTCCTTCGTCCCAGAGCTGGTGGGGGCCCCTAAGCCGGGCAAATAGCTGATTGGCTTGCCCCTTTTACGATGACTTCAACTTTGGTGATCTGCGGGGTTTAAAACAACTCTGGTTTTGGGGTTTCAAAATCTTTTTTGGTGGGCGGGATCCTCCCATAATAGGAGAATGCCTTTCAAAGACTTACAGGGCTTTTTCAATTGATGTTCCTATTGAGTCCTCCTTTTTCTGAGGGATCCGTCCCATGCCGTAGGACCCCCTCGTATAACCCCTACCAACGGCTCTCATACATGCTACGAATTAAACCGGGCCAACGTGGGTTCAGTGACTACTTCGTACTCGAACACATTTTTCTAGGGAATATTGGATTGCCGGCATCTTTAAAAAGTTGCCGAATCACGCGGGAAGCGTCGTTAAAAGGTCAAATCAATCTCCAGCCGATCATAAAAAGCAGTTGGTAGAAGGGCGCATGCGTTTCAAACGTCAAAACTATGGTATGTAGTACCTGTGTTTTTTAAAGGGCCCACGCGATGGGGCCACGTCCCCTTTTTCATTGGCGAGGGGCAGAACAAAAAGCATCCGCTGGGGCCAACACTCGCCTTGGTCACATTCATACCGGTGCTTGTTTTCGATGCCTCGATACACAGCGCCCCCCCTCCGATCCCCGGGTCTTCCAAAGATCCAGGGTAGACGTTTTTAGACACACTGTCCCCCCAAGAGAGAAGACTTCATTGCCCGAGAGCCCCGATGGGGCCCTTTTTTAACCACGATCGGCCGAGGTTCTGGACCACCAAAGGTTGACATCAGGGGGGGCTTATGTTTTTCATTGAATGCCAGCCGCACCGACCCAGGCAAAATAACATCGTGTGCACCGAGGGTTGGGAAAACGAAATATAACTTTCTACTTCGGGCGGATCGTAGAAGGATTGTTGGTTTCCCCATTTTCCCTTTGCCGCAATCCTTTTTACACCGAGCGGCTCCCGGAACGGCGGTACGGGTTAAACTTACCACCATATACACTTGAAGACATGGGTAGTTTTTTTTTGCTTTTTGCTTTTTAGCAAAATCTAATATGGATAGAGTTTTTAGTTGACCCAAAAAATTTTTGGGGGCGAAGAGGGGGACCTGAAACAGGCGAACAAGAGACAACTTAATCGCGACTTTTTTTTTTTTTATGTCGATAAACCCCCCACTGTTAAGTCGAGTTTTCCAGATTTGTCACAGAGGGACCGCCGCCCAGTTTTACTGGAAATAGAAAACAGCGCCATTAAGGACTATTTTGACAAAGGGGGGAAGCTGTTGGGGGATCACGCCTATAAATGGAATAGATTTTACAAAAAAAGGTTGGTTCGCAGGGAAAGCGCTCTATGTTTTGGGGGAAAGAAAGGATTACACAGTATGATAATGGCATGGGCCCTTGCTTTGAATAGCCCCAGACCGCGTGTCAGAGAGGCTTTGGGGGGTTGTGGGGCCCCCAAAATACCGGGCCAAAGAAAAAAATGAACAAAAAATTTTCCCCACATTTTACAAACACACATACACTGACACACTGTAAAGGCCCATGAGCTTCTCACATGTCGGACGACCGACCCATCTGTGTAGATGACCGCGACACTGTCTAGCGAATTCTCGAAAATCAACGCTTGTACTTCAGCCTCCACAGCAGCCGGATTTTCTTGTCTGCATTTTCTATCTAGTTGGATGCAAACTGAAAAGGATGTGCAGAAGTCTGTTGGCACTTGCACCCACTCCTCGCCAGGTTCTAAGTCCTCAAGTGAACACACCTGTTGAAGAATGTCTTCGGCTTGACCCATCCACGACCGTCCTCCTTTTAACCTGCTGCCCTTCACCTTCCTAATTTCACTATGCAGTGGATGCTGTGTGTTTGCGTTAATTCTGAGGTAGGCGCGTGCCCAGCAACTTGCATTCTCTCTTCAATGGTTGGAAAATCAAGAAGGTAGCGCATCGCCCTGCATGCTGTATCTCTGGTACATCCAAGAATAATGCGCATAGCTTCATTCTATATCCTTTCCATCCTTTCTATCTGCTTATGGCTGACAGTCAGGATTGCCATTGCATACTCCAAAACAGACATGACCAGCCCCTCGTACAGAAGACATAGATGGCTCTGCTCACAGTTTGCTGCCGCCATCACCCGCATCGCTGCCAAACGCCGCTTGGCCTTTGTTATCACCTGGTCTATGTGCACATTATAAGCAAGGCTTCGATCAAACCGTATCCCCAGGTAATTCATTATCCACACGCAGCCCCTCGAGTACCGCAAGGTCGCCGCGGAGTGAGTCTTCAGCGTTTAGGGAGGATCCGGTCAGGAGTCATTTGGGTGTCAGGAGGAACAATCATCAGCTCTTTGCGAACGAAGCCCCGAGCCGGCCCATCCTCCAGGTAGTATAGCGCAGGCTGCCCATCCTGGCAGACAGCTTTACGAATCTCGTGTACTGTTAATAACCACGAAGTATCAGTCGCCCGGCGCCGGCCACCTTCAAGCTCATGCTCCCCATGGGAGCTTGCATACAGATACCGAACTAGCGCATCAGACGGAATCACAGGTTCCTTGAGGCCGATTTTACGGTGAGCTGGAGCGGCCGGCGCATGGGATACAGAAGTGTCCTTAATGGCATCAAAGGGCTTCCGACCCGTCAAACGAGTCACCTCACCGTTAAGCGCCGCGACCCCCTGAGGAAGGGCCTGAACCCATTCATCGGAACGTTCAGAGGTTCCTCGAGCTGCCAGTAGTAACTCTTGGGCGTACTGGGCACCGAACAGTCTCTCCGCCAGAGTGCGATTGAACCTCTCGACGATCGCCTGCTGCCGGTGATTCCCAGCTTCTCCACGCCGTATCTGTGTCTTATGCTTCGCTGCCAGCTGGCTCACAGCACCCATAAACTCACGCCCGGATCAATCTGCAGAAGCTGTGGCCACTTGAGTGGCCCGCGTTTGTAAATTCGCTCAAGGGCCAAAGCCACCCCTTCACTGCTCTTGTCTGTCAAAGCCTCTGCTTCCTTAAACCGTGAGGCAACATCCACAGCCGTCAAGGCATACTTAAATGTCTCACGACCAACCCGGTCATGTGGTAGGTAGAGCAAGTCAGCCTGATGGACGGCATTCGGTATATCTTCATCAAAAGATGGCCGCGGAATATAACGAGGAGGGTAGATAGATCTGAAAAATAGCTTGCTTCTTGAAACATTAGCTGCAGCAGCGAGCTTCTTAATGGCCGCCAAGCCTTTCCAATAGCCCTAAGGGCTGTAGTAGATGTCCTCCAGACCTTTCATTTGTTACTGGGTAGCAGCGGTCAATCTCTAAAGCAACTTATAAGCAACAATACCCGTCGCTGCCAGCCCAAGAACGATGAAAGTGATCTCGCGGTATTTCTGCGGCTTGGGTGGCGCGTAGAAATCCGACAGGCGAGGTTCAGGCTCGAGCGGCTCGACACGTTTGCCGGAGATCATGCTGTATTCCCGCATGGCCTGGTCGACATCCTGGAAAGAGTGAACGGCGTGGCCTTCACGCTGTAGCTCATCGTTGAGCCAGTCCAGCCGCGCTGTTCTCTTTCTCGTCCACTCAGCCTGGGCCGCCTGTAGCCGCTCGACAGCCTCATCGTGCCGCCTCATTTCTTCATGGGCGTCCGCATGCCCTAGCTTGGAAAAGAGGTAGTTGCTCCCCGTAAACGCGAGGGCATTGACAACAGCGCCCCCTATCATCATTGCGACAGAGGCCATAGCTAGCGGGGTTGATACTGTAAGGGCTTATGCAATATATCAGCGGGGATCAAGCCCTCTTTGATAAGCAAATCTCGGAGTGCTAAGGCGATGGACGTGTCTAAAACCATCATCCCAATGTCATACATATCAGCGTTTAGCGTGGGCAAGGTTGCCTCTTTGAAAATCACCTTGGTCAGTTTTGCGGTGCCTACCGTAAGCGAGGCTACTACAGCGCCGTGATAAACGGCATTAACAATAGCTCTCCCGTCAACGCTTGCCATTATTCCATATAAAATGGATCTCTATTCTTTAATATGTTAGTCTCCGGTAGCTTGGAGGGCGCAGGCGGGGCAGGTGCTTTAGGCCGCCGCATTTTCTGCCTAATTACACCGACGACAACAACAACGCCAGCCACTCCGATAATCCAGGGAGACCAGCCGCGGTAATCAACTGGCACCATTGGAAACAGCGGTGGTGGGGCCTGCTCATGCTCGGGGGCTAACTTTCGTTTCTTCTCACGAACAGCCTGCTGCAGAGCTAGAGACAACCTCTCTGCTTTACGACTCTTTCGAGCAGCAGCTCCTCTCTTCCCAGCCGCAACTTTTCTGGGGTCCTTCGTCACTAGTTTCTCCGTCTCCTGTGGAGCAATTTCGGGGGTCTCCTCCTCCATCTTGTTCTTGCTTAGGACAGATATGTCCAAAATGGCAGTGCCTAAAAGTTGCAAGCGCGACAGTTGCAGGTGCTAAGCACATACCGAACTTATGGTAGAGTTCACATGTAACTGTGTTTAGCGCATGCCCTAGAAACGGGTCGGCCTCCAGGTCTTTCACCAAAGCTTGATTATCAGCAATGGGGAGGAACATACTTGCCACTTTTGCGTACATCTGTAGCATAGCCGTGCCCAGGGTCTTTGTTATTGCCGCTCCAAACCTCGCCTCGTGCCTCGCATACAGCTTCTAAATTTCTTGATCGGGCAAGGCCTCAACCTGTTCCACTGTAAGTTTGGAGTACTTACTTCCTATATACTGCTCGGCACGTCCCCCAGCCGCAAGTGCTGCCAGCCTTTCACGATGCAATGCATGTCCGGACTGTGGCGTTGTGGCTGGTGGTGTTGCATGTCCGGACTGTGGTATTGTTGTAGGTGTTGCATCCGGAGCAGACTCTGTCGGCTTTGCCTCTTCACGTAACAGCTGGTCGAGTATGGTGTCACAATCCATCACAGCGTTTGCAAATACCCAACGTCTAACTCTAATATAGGAATGCACAGCCCATCCAAGCACACAACATGTGCATATCAACTGTAATACAACTAAGGCTGTTACGGAGTAACAAAGCACTGCTTCATACATGCTTAAGTGGTACTTAGCTGATGCTTAACATATGCTTAGCTGATGCTTAACATATGCTTAGCTGATGCTTAACATATGCATAGTATCTAACAAACCTCACCAGCTTTGAGCAGTTTATAAGAAAATGGGAACTTGGTCCTTAGTACTAGCTTTGAGAACTCATTAGCTTCGAGTTGCTTTCGCACCCCATCACGTTCCTCCCTAGAGTGGATGACGTAGTTCTCGTCCAGGCAGTCTTCAAAGCTATCCTTATCCTTGGAATGGAAGAGCGCCACCCATTGTGTCTGCACCCTGAAGCCTTTCGCAACGGCGTTGTACTTCTGGGTTTGAAAACACAGACTTTGCTGGGCATGTCGCCCGCTAAAAGCTAGATAAGTCAACAAAGTCCGCTTCTGCGCAATAGCGTCCTCTGCGCTGCAGTCATCAATGATGTATAACGTCGGCGTCCCCTGAAACATTTTATAGAAGGCCTCTAGCCATTTGAGCAGCCGATCACCGGGGTCAAATATGAAGACCTCAGGATCTGACCACACCCACGGCCGGGCCCAGTATGTTTCATTGTATCGTACCGAAGGGCAAGCAATGACAATATGCTCGAAAACGCCCCTGTACGGGTCTTCCAGGAGGTCGAGAATGAATTCTGTTTTACTACACGATGTGGGGCCTGTGATGATGGCCGAGTGTGGCTTAAGTGTTAACTCCATTAATAAACAGCACTAACGAAACTCCCGGTGTCGATGTTCAGCTGTCCGTCCATAACGAAATAAACATAGCAGTACAGTGGCCTCGCCGGTTCGGCCTCTTTCGTGATCTGGAGAGTGATGCCTATCAGAGCCGTTTTCTACACTCCGGCCGCTGCCGTGAAGATGGTCATCGTCGGAGGTCCGGAAGTCCAGCCACAAGCAGAATTTTGTCGAAAAGTACTCGCCTAGACTGACATCGAACAATCTTAGCTCTTTGGCGACTGCGCTTGTCTCAGGGTGCCTTTTGAGGTCGCCGGCGAAGAATTTCCTCTCTTCGTCCCAGAGCTGGTGTGGCGCTAAGCCGTGCGCAAATAGCTGATTGGATTGCCCTTCTACGATGACTTCAACTTTGGTGATCTGCGGGTTGTAAAACAACTCTGGATGGCGTGCAAAATCTTTGTGGTGAGCGGGATCCTCCCATAATAGGAGAATGCCTTTCAAAGACTTACAGGGCTTTTTCAGATTGATGTTCCATATCGAGTCCTCCTTTTTCTGAGGGATCCGTCTATGCCGTAGCACCCGCTCGTATAACACTACCATACGACTCTCATACATGCTACGAATTAGCCGGGCCAACGTGGGTTCAGTGACTACTTCGTACTCGAGACACATGTTTTCTAGGGAATATGTGGAGTCGCCGGCATCTTTAACAGTTGCGCGAATCACGCGGGAAGCGTCGTTAACGGTCAACTCAATCTCCAGCCGATCACTAAGAGCAGATTGGTAGAAGGGCGCATGCGTTTCAAGCAGATCAAAATCTAGTGGTATGTAGTACCTGTGTTTGAAGGCCTACGCGATGGCCACGTCTTTTGCATTGGCGAGGGGCAGAACAACAGCATCCGCTGCGCCAACACTCGCCTTGGTCACATTCATACCGGTGCTTGTATCGATGCCTCGATACACAGCGCTCGCCCGCTCCGAATCGGCTCTTCCAAAGATCCAGGTAGACGTTGTAGACATCACTGTCCACAAGAGAGAAGACTTCATTGCCCGAGAGCCTGATGGTCAGCTTTTGAACCAGCGATCGGCCGAGGTTCTGGACCACCAACCGGTTGACATCAGGGGAGCTGATGTCGACATTGAATGCCAGCCGCACCGACCCAGGCACGATAACATCGTGTGCACCGAGATTGTGGAAAACGAACTAGTAACTGCTACTTCGGGCGGATCGTAGAAGGATTGTTGGTCACGATAATCGTTTGCCGCAATCCTTTCACACCGAGCGGCTCCCGGAGACGGCGGTACGGGTTAAGCTTACCACCATATACACTTGAAGACATGGCTAGTTGTTTATTGCTGTTGCTTTGTAGCAATATCTAATATGGATAGAGTTGAGTTGACCGATGTTGGTGGCGAAGAGGGGCAGCCTGAAACAGGCGAACAAGAGACAAGCTTAATCGACGACTTTGATGTCGATATTCCCCACACTGTTAATGTCGAGTTGCCAGATGTGTCACAGAGGGACCTGCCGCCCAGTTTGCTACTGGAAATAGAAAACAGCGCCATTAAGGACTATTTTGACAGGGTGGAGACGCTGTGGGGTATCACGCCTATAACTGGAATAGATTATACAAAAATTAGGTTGGTTCGCAGGAATGCGCTCTATGTTGGGCACGAAAGGATTACACAGTATGATAATGGCATGCCATTAGCTTTGAATAGCCTCAGACCGCGTGTCAGAGAGGCTTTGGGGTTTGTGGGCAAAATACCGCCAATGGCTGACACCGTCCTCAAGCAGACTGATAGTGCTCTGGCGCGGGAAGAAGATGCTCTAGGTGGTTCAGATATTCAGGATGTCCCACAAATAACTTTAAATGTTGGCAATATCTTAGAACGGGCCATGTCGAGTCCAGAAGTGCAGCGGGTTTTAGAAACCTCACACGTTGACCAGTACCTGAGGGAGAAAGGTCTACCTCCAGTGAGAGAACTCCGGGAGCTCATGGCGCTTGACAAAGCGGTGACGTCGATTAAAGGTAAGCTCACAAACTACCTCGTTATTCTCGACCAGCAAGATAAAGAGATCGCCATACGGCGGCAGAAAATGTCGATAGCACCCAAGAGGAGAGTAGGGACTTTCAAGAGCAAAAGATTGCCGATATTGAAGAATCTAAGAAAGGCTTTTAATAGAAGTCGCTGAGTTACACGAAGACTTGCGCACCCAATTCAGTTGGATCCGTGAAACCATTCATCGGGTGATCAATGAAGACACCACACTAGGCGACAGGCTGCGGACTCTGTTCCGAGAGCAAGGCATCACCCTAGCGAGCATTCTCACAGCGATCGGCCTCTTAATTTCCACTATCACCTTAGCCCTTACTGGCGGCGGTTGGTGGTGGTGGTGCACCCACTACCCCACCGCCTGGCCCGCCACCTGGCCCTGGGGCTATCGAATGGATTCGACAGAAGCTGAAAGACCTAGCGAGCCTTCTGGCCAGGCTAGCTAGTAAGGCTGCGGCGGCACTCCCGGGAATCATAGGCGGCATTATCTCCTAGCTCCTTAACTTCTTGAGTAATGTTGTGGGATGGCTGGCTGGAAATCTCTGGGCATTAGTGGTTGCACTCGGCAACTTGGCTTGGCTTGCTGCTGCTGGCTATAAGAGAGCGGCTATTTGCGAAGTAAATGAACTAACCATAGGGCCACTAGACCTGCTGCGACACCCCCAGCAATGAGTGCTATCTTTTCGTTTTGATGCTGCAGCCCGGCTGCCTTATCAGCTATGCTGGTGGCCGGCTGCGCTGGCTGAGCTATGCTGGGCAGCTCTACCGTCGGTGCCGGCTGCGCAATGCTGGGCAGCTTTACCGTAGGGTCTGGGGCATTAATGGCTGTATTCAGGCCACGCTTTAGGCCTGGCTCTGCGATGACGATCATGCTGTTATATCCAGCTATCTGGACAATGCGGAGCAGCATGTCGCTGGGGGCCATATACAACCCCGTTCCAAAGACATCATTAACTTCTGAACTCGCGTTTTGTAGCACGTCCTGAGACCTTGTGATGGCCGCCGCGAAATCTACGGGCGGAGAGATGGCGTCTTCTACTAATGCCAGGAATTGCTTCTGGGCATCAAACGCCGTTCCAGTTCCCAGAATGCGTGTTCTAGTCTGCGCCTGGGCCCCTAAGATGGCCCACACATAGGTTCGAATGCTGTCATTTATTCGCTCAATGCCAGGGTGAGTGAAGCCCTGTGACTTGTTAAGAACGAAACTCCGCCAGGCGGAGTGAGATTGAGGATCATCTTGTGAGATGTAATCTATGTGTAGTACATCGTTTGTGGTATTTTGTGTGAATGATAGTCGCTTTGGGTCATATACACCACCTTGGCCGTCATTCAGGACGTGATAACCACTATTCTTCCAGTAAATGTAAACACTCCCCACCCCGTTGTTCCTCCCGAGCCGTCTCCAGTTATCATTCTGGGAAATCCCAAATTCCGCGCATATACGCTGATAGGCTCTTACATCGTAGGGATTTTCAAAGGCGGTCCAACCCTGGTCTTGTGGTAGAGCCACACGCATTTTTTTGAGGATTCGACGAATCTGGTAGTAGACATGAAATATGAAGACGGCTCGCGTTAGTGGGCCAGGGTCGGACAGATGCTCCTCCGCGGACACCCCACACCCCGCCGTGGCACACCATACAGCGATGTTGAGTTGGTTTTGCCAGAATTGCATCGGATTGCTGTACCAGGCTTGTACGATCTGGTCTGACTCCCGGTATGGCAACCGGTATTTTTCAAACTATGCCTGAAAGAATCCTTGGAGGTTGACCTGTATGTCCACCTTCATGAGATCCTTTATTTGCGCAAACGGGTATACCCGACCCGCCGGGTATTTGGCGTCCTTATTGAACTCGTAAGCAGTCATTATTATTAGCTGTGCTAATATGTATCTCACACTTAGCAACGTCCAAACACGGGAACCCATCCCCCTCAAACCGGTCCTGGACAATCGCGATGGTGACGTAGAGGTGGCTATCGTGGAATTGTTGTTCTACCCCGCGTGGGTTAATATTTCAGAGAAGCTGAAAAACAATTGGTTCAAATATGGTAAGGATGTTCTTACTATCTCCGACGGGTATTATGATGTCTGTGCTCTCAACAAGCAATTCTTTGAGCCACTGAAGCTCTCTCTTTCTCTTAACCACGCAACTGGCCTTGTAAGTCTCGGTGGTATAAAATCGGGGGTTGGTATAAGGTGGGGAGGGGTAGGCAGGGTTCTTGGGTTCGACTCAGGCGATACAAGTAGGATGCTTGCTGATGAAACGTTTATATTCCACGCGTCGAAGTTTCCTAATCTTATCATATATAAGGAGTTGTACATTCATCTCGAGGGGCTATCGTAATATGAGAACCGTCATAATTCGCTTCCCTCCACACTCCTCCGAGCTGTTCCCGATAAAAAGAAGAATGTAATCAAGGGAGACACGAGATCTTCTCTGTGCCTCATTATAAATAGCTGGAAACTGGAACGGTAGGTGCTATAAGACTTTCGGTGCGAGATGAAAAGGGTGACGACGTACCACTGGCTTATCTAAGCTGTGTGCTCCACATCAGACATGGTCGCTCCGCCGGGTATTTTGCGTCCTTGTTGAACTCGCAAGCGGTCATTATTAGCTGTGCTAATATGTATCTCACACTTAGCAACGTCAAGCATGGGGAACCCATCCCCCTCAACCCAGTCCTAGACAATTGCGATAGGTGACCTAGAGGTGGCTATCGAGGAATTGTTGTTCTACCCGGCGTGGGCTAGTATTTCTGAGAAGCTGAAAAACAATTAGTTCGAGTATGGTGACGAGTTTGTTACTATACCCGACGGTTATTATGATGTCTGCGCCCTCAACAAACAATGCTTTGAGTCACGAAAGTTTTCTCTGACGCAGGACCCCGCAACTGGACGCATATCCATTGCTGATCCGCCCGATTTATCGGGGAACGACATGCGCTTTATTTCGTTCCCCGAAAAAATTGGCGGGTGGCCTTGCCTACACTCTTGGGTTTGACGATTGGGTATGGGGTAATCATGTGAAGACCGGAAGCAGTTTTCCTAGACTTCTCATATATAAGGAGTTGTACATTCATCTCGAGGGTCTATCATCATATGAGAATCGCCATAATTCGCTTCCCTCCACACTCCTCAGGGCTGTGCCTGTTAAAAATATGGTATGTAATCAAGGGATACACGAGATAATCTCGGTGCTTCGCTATAAGAAGTTAGAGACTGGAACTCTAAGCGAAATTAGACTTTCGGTCTGTGATGAACAAGGCAAAGCAGTGCCGCTGGCATATCTAAGTTGTGAACTCCACATCAAACAGCGCAATGGCTGATTCAGAAGGTCCAGGAAGGCATCGCCCAAGAGCATGCTCTACCCTAACCTTTGCTCATTTGGCCGACACTATTGGGTGGCGGGAGCCGGGTCATAACTACAAGATCTATGGCCTCCAGCTCACTCCCCAGGGGGTCTGTGCTCGTGCCGCCATAGACCATCCCGACGACGATGACTGGGATCTGCAGCTTGAGCTTCGCACGGGATATACTCACCTCGAGCCCAATGGGATACTTATCAGGTTAACCAACATGGGCAAGGCGTTTGTGAGTTATCAGGCTTGCAAGACGGTCATACGCCCCAACAAGTCTCCTATTGTGACCTACCAGTCATTTCTGAAAATGCAGTGCGCCAAGCCTCTCTTCTATGCCGTATCGGTGACTGAGGCTAAAGTCCAGGGGACTAAATATTGCTTGAAGGCCGTTACAGAGTGTAAAGCCGACCTTGATATGCTAGGTAAGCCTCCTAAGGAGTCAACCATCTATCTCGAGTTAGCTATTGGGGCTGCGGCGCAGACTGAGGTTGTCCCAGTCCTTCCTGGGGTCTCTATTAAATGGAGTGCGTCAACACTCCCCAGGCATGTTGCTCTCGTAATCACTTCTGCGGCCGACGGGACGTGGGCGGCCCGGGCAACAGAGACGGACATTATAGTAGAGCTCGGTGAGGTTGCGGTGGATGAAATCATCTTTAATACCGTTACTGCTTTTGTCCGGCTTTTGTTCACTACAGGCCCGATTAGCACCGTTCGCATTGAACATTTAATATCTCAGTTGAAGAAGTAGGTTTGACGCGCAAAGAATAATGTCGCTCTATCCGTCATTTGATACTAGTGACGGCGGTACCTATCGCATTCAAGAGATTACCCGTCTTCGGAAGTCTCTGGAAGATGAAAGGGACAAACGGGCTGCACTGTATAAAAAATATCGGCGTGCCGTTAATGCATTAGACGCTGTCGACAGCGTGATGCTGGCGGCTAGCCTTGGTATGGGGGTGGGGGTGTTGGGCTTCTCACCACCATTATCGCTGCCCCTGTAGTTGTTGGGCTCGAGATAGCTGCCCTAGCTTGTGGAATCATGTCCGCTGGGAGCAAGCTAGCGTCCCGCAAACTAACGTCGAAAGCTAAGAAACACGATGAAATTTGCACTCTGGCGACGGCTAAGCTTTCCAGTATAGCCGACCTTGTTTCAAAGGCTTTGGATGATGGGAGAATTACAGACGTGGAGTATAAAATAATTACAGCTGAAGAAAATAAATTTCACCAGTTGAAAAAAGATATTCGGAGCAAGGCGCCGGCAGATCTGGACGAAGAGACAAAAAAATCTCTCATTCTGAAAGGGAGAGACCAGGCGCGGGCAGAGTTCGTAAAAGCTATAAGGTCGAAATAACCTGTATACGCGATCAGGACAATCTGGGGCCGCCCCCTACTCCACTGAATGATCCGCCACTGGATTTCAGTAATGCGTGGAAGTGGTTATATACTACTCAGAGCAGTAACGTCTGAGGTAAGTATGAAAATTTTTTCCATTCATTGCCTTTCCGTTTTTTCTCATCCTATTGTCACATGTGAATGAAGAGATCTCCTGTTCTATATGTTGTGTTTTGTTTGTTGATGAAGGCTAATCACAGCAACAACATGTATCAACACCATGCGCAATACACCATGTGGTGTAATTCTGTTTGGTAAAACTATACTACTTTGTATGGAAGTAATAAATATGAAAGAATACTAAGAGCGGTGGATTCCACTAATGCCCACTACACAGAAGTAATACACTTGACATCTCAAGTGTTATTCTGTCAATGCGCTAACTGTGGGTGTGTAATGAGCATGAAATGTATTTCAGTTAGTGGTGTTTAAAGCTGACTCAATGAAGTACCGTCTCCACAATGAAGGTTGGCTACACGAAGCTAACTGGCGCATGCCGCGTGAGATCTTTTCGCGAGAACAAAAATCACCGCGCGGCACGCGTTCATAAAAACTCGTCACGGAAAAACAAATTGATCACGTTTATTTTATTCTGTCACGGCACTTCCGGCGTGATCATTTTTACCGGAAGTGATGTTGACTGGCGCACACGTTTGATTATCGGGGCGTTCCTCTGCAATAGTCTCCAAACAGTCTGGTGGTGTCGCGTTGCACTAAAAAAAGGAACTTTCTTACTTCACCCTACCAGTCACCCCACTGCTTGGGTTGCTCCCACTGGGGGTATCCCCAACGAAATTTGTACTACGCTCAGTGCGTGTGTATGTGTGCGTGTGTATGTGTGCGTGCGTGTGGGTGCATGTGTGTGTGCGTGCGTATGCCCCATTATGCACCAACTACACCTATTCATCGTTGGTATGGTGGGCGGCCCTCTGGTTCATATTGAGGACTTAGCTTCATCCCTTTATAGAGTAGCAGCTTGATGCCGGTCGTCTTTTCAAACTTCCAAAACATCTTATAAAGCGCGTCTAATGTGCAACGCTCACACATCTCATATTGTTTCCTAACACCCCTCTCACAGAATATGCACTCTTCTATCACCTCGCCCGCTTTGCCTGCTCATCGTGCCGAGAACAGTAAAGTTCGATGCATGTGCGGCCGCAATGAAGTTCTGTGTCGAGCTTCGGCCACTCACATCCATAGGTCTCCATCTGTATGTGCCCAATAAGTTTTGCGGCCGCGCCCCTAA